>CM077149.1:89620448-90025025 GCA_039583875.1 Platanthera guangdongensis
TTTTTGTGTTTTCCTAGAGATCAGTACTTTGACGTAGCATCTTGCATACCCTTAAGACCCCATATTTCACACGTTTATCTACATATTTTATGCTCAGAGTCTTCTCCGGCACGCAATACAATTCATCACCAATTCAGACCAACTATCTAGATGGGCTTCACACAGCATGTCTATTCCCTACTTCGATTCTGGATCTAATACAAATTCTACCGGGGATTACAATGATCTACGCATTGGAAACCACCTTTTTCTTCACCATTGGTGAGAGGTTCCATGCACGTATGCAAATTGAGGACTTTACTTGTCCAAGGAGAAAAAATTTATACCCCTATTGATTGCTTAGGTGCCAGCCCTTGTTTTCAATCCCGATGGAACTGATTGTCATAACTCCTCTCTGTGGATCTAGCATCGACTCGTGATTCTGATCACAAGCACACCTTGGCTCGATTCTCCTCTTGACATCCTAGGATTTTCCTCCTCTTCCCTCTCTAGAACTAAGAAAGAGTGTGAGAGAGAGAAAAATGAGAATTTTATCTCATTTATCTTTAAAGCTACCGCCGCGCGATAAATCCCACGTCATGTGGTATCACGGTGGCGCGTGGCCTCATTGGCCATTCGGTCTCGCTATCCTGAGCTAACGTCATGCGATAACTTCATATTATCACGCGATAGTACACTTCAACGCTACGTCAAAAGTATTAACAACGTAGAGTGGGCTCGTCGATGGCGTTGAGTGCTACCACTGCGCGCTAGCTTCCTATCGCCAAGCTATAGTAACCCGAGCACTTGGTCTTTTAATTCACTGAGCTATCGTCGGCGTTAATACTATCGCCGCGTAATAACCTCCAATGACCAATTTCCCATCCTTTTAGGATTTTTGGGGCATTACAAATACATTCAAAGAATTAATTTTCACACATTGTTAGATTCAGAGAAAGGTTCTTCCTGATCAAACTTCAGCAGCATTCTTTCTGATGATTTTTTCTTTGGTAAAATTTGTCTTGATTAATACCAGTCATTCTAAGATGATTATCTCAAATGTTGATCAAGACAAAGAAGAATAAGCATGATGTGTGCTTCTACCTGAAGACTCAAGCTCTAGGGTGTTGAGTCAAATTGTTTCTTATTACTTTGTAGGATCTTTAAAGGATCTGAGTTATAAGATCCTTTGTGAATTTGAGTGTAGGATCTGTAATAGATCTGAGTGTAGATCTATGCTGATAGATATTGAGTTGTAGGGCCTATGGTGCTTGACTTTGTAGGGCTTGAGGAAGGCATGGGCTGTTGGGATTGTGTTGAAGTTTGAGGTGTAGGATTTGTGGAAGATCTAAGTTATAGGACCTGTATGAAGGTCTAAGGTAGGGGAAACTATGTTCCTGAGATTGTAAGATCTGAGGATCTGAGAAAAAGATTTGGAGAAGTTTGGCCTAAGCTAGCTCTCAGCTAGATAGGTGAAGAGGGAAAGTGGATGTACTCATTCCTAGGGAACCACTATAAATCTGTGTGTGTTGTGTACTGTGTGTTATGTGTGTTGCATTGTTGTGATTATTTTCTCATTGTGCTCATCAAAGAAAATCTCAAAAACTTAAAATTAAGTAAATCACTTATTCACCCCCTCTAGGTGAGAAGTAACCCTTGACTTTCATATATAGTTTATTTTTAGAAAAATTCAAAATTCAAAAAAATAGCAAAAAACTTTTGAAAAATCCCTAGTTAAGTTTGGTTAATTGTTGTTAATTCTTTAGTACCCCACAACTTTGTATATTGTTATTTTTAATCTTATGTCTACTTGTTTAGTTATAATTAATTAGATTAATTTTTATTTTAACTATGTTTAATAAGTCATATTGACAAATGTAGTGTTCCTAATTAGGGTAGAGTATTATTTTTGAAAAATTTCACCAATTTTTGTACTTTTCCATAACCTTTCTTTTATATATTTTCACTTTTATAAAACATATCATCTCTCATTTTCTTTGTTAAAAATTTTTTTTATGTGATTAGTGTTAAGTATAGTAGATGCAAATGGTGTAGACGCTTATTATCGTCATTTTCATGAAGAGCAACTTTCTTTATTTTCTATTTGTAACTTACATCTTTTGAAATTTTCAAAGCTTTACTTTGAGTTGACTTAGAAGCATGAAAAAGGTTTAGGCGTTCTTCTTGAAATATTTTGAGCTTTTGCATACCGCACCTAAAACACTTATCATTGCTAGCACGTTGTGTCTTTTCCCATTCTTTTTTGTAGCCCCATTTATTTTTTCTCCAAAGCCAAATAGCCTACCCATGTGCACACTTAATTTATTTGAGCTTTGATTTTATTGCTAGTGTGTATCATTTTGTGAAAAATAGTGGAAAATCATTGTTATATCTTTTGCTACAAATGAAGGAAATGTTTCAAATAGTGAAAATTGATGAAAACATGAAAATGGAAAAATAAAAAATGATGGAAAAGAATGGAGCAAAGAAAAAAATTGAAAAACGTTGAAATATATTTGTATTTGAAAGTTATCTTTCTACTAACATAATTTTTTTCAAAGCTCACCCCTCTTGTTTAAGTGTGAAAAAAAACACTTTGTATTATATTTTGAATATCACACCCTAAAACCTTAGCCAAACATTATGCCTAATAAAGTCTCAATGATTCATGCTTTCTAAGTTAACTTTTAGTATTGTAACGAGAAAGTAATTGGGTAAGTTTTTAGGTTGGAATTTGATCTTTGGCATGAATTGATATGATTGTAAATTGTCTCTTAGATTTTAGTAGCAACTCAATACATTTTTCATTCGGCACATTATTGAGTTTTTGAACCTTATCTAAAATTTGGGATGGTTTGCTTTTATGTTACTGAAACTTATAAAATTATGTGCTAGGTTTAAAGTAATAATCTTAGTCCTTTTTTAAAATCCTCTGCATCTAATTCGCATCATACTCGTTTGTATCATGGTTAAACAGTTCGATTAATCCTTTTTATTTTCTCTAACTCATATGTCTTTGCTTGGGGACAAGCAAAATAATAATTATGGGGAATTTTATGAAGCAAAATTAAGCAAAATTATGTATTTTTATTTAAAAATATCTATTTTATTAATTTTGAGCTTGTTATTAACTTCTTTTTGAAAATCTTGTCATAACTTAGATTAATTTGATTATTGCATATTTTAAAAATAAAATTTCATATTGTTGGATCATGCGTTCCACATTTCTTTGGTTGTTAATAATAAATCTCATTTGTATTTGAGATCTATGGGTATTTATGATATACAGATATCACAGGTCTAGCTCTAATGGATTTTTGGTGATGTTTCGGATCAGCAAAGATAAGCAGTGAAGATATAGCCAGGCGATATTGAGTATAGCCCACAGGCGATAATGGCGCTCGACGATCGAAGATCGTTATTCGACGAATCCTCTCTTGACAATTTTCGTTTGATGAATCTGCATTGGAGTTTAGATCGCCAGGCGATATTGAGTATCGCCCACAAGCGACAGTGGCGCTCGGCGATCGACGATCACCATTCGACGAATCTTCTCTCAACGATCGACGTTCGAAGATTTTCGTTCGACGAATCTACATTGGTGATTAGAAGATATCGTCAGGCGATATTGTGTATCGCCCACCAACGACAGCAACGATCGACGATTCTGTGCTCGACGATTAACGAACGACATTCGTCGAATCATCTATGAGAAATTCAGCAGTATGTGGGACACGTGGCGGCAGTTATCTCAATCACCGGCTGGCGATACCCATTCTCGCCAGGCAACAACCCACGTTTGACGATCGATGAATCCGTGATCTAAAAATGAGGCATTCGTGGGACATGTGGCAACAGTTACCGATATCGCCAGGTAGCGATACCCAGTGTCGCCAGGCGATATCGCCAATGTATAAAAGCTATTCAATTTTCTGAGGAGATCACGATTTTTTATTACCTGAAGTGCTGATGAGTTGTAAATATACGTATTTTTATGTACATTAACAAAGTCATTTTCATTTATTTTCGTTATTTTTACTTAATTTTGTTCAATAAAATGCCCCTATTTTGTAAATATTATTCTAATTTAGGTTTCTTTTTTGTTTCCTAAAATTTTACAGATTTTGCCAAAAAGTGCATAGTACACGCCCGTGTACTTTGGGTCACGCCCGTGACCTAGGCGTGATACTTCAATTCCCATAAAATCAGAAGAATATGAAGAGAAAAATGGGACACGCCCTAAGACACGCCCGTGTCAAATGACATGCCCCGTGACCTAAGCCTGTGTCACTCCAACTCGACGAAATCGCGCTCGAAGATCGTCGACTGACCCGACACGCCCGTGTCAAGATGTCACACGGGTGTGTACTCCTCCACCTGGCCCGACAAGACAACGTGATGACTTTTTGACACAACCCATCCCAGATCAACCTTCCCGACAAACCCTCTGACATGCCCGTGTCGGCAAAGACAGTGGCGTGACTTCCACGTGGACCGCCCCGAAGTCAAACAACCCGTCAAATCACCAGATCCCCTCATGAATAGTGCTGACAAGCCCCCCTACACACCCGTGTCAGAGGGCGTGTACTTAGAAATTTTCTCCTATAAATAGAAGCTTGCTGTATGAAGTCCTGTTCTCCTTTTTGGAACCATTTTGTATAAGGGATATGCTGTTAGATGTATTTCCAAAGCCTTGTAAGGGATTTTCTCCCCCTCTTTTTTATTTTCATTTTAGCTTTGTAATCGTCTTTTAGTATTAATAAAATCTATAGCTTTTCTCTCATTAATGGTTTTGGAATGAATCTATGTGCCCCTCCATTATGTAATCTTATTTATTTTTTTGTATGAGATTAGGTTTCATGCTTAGTTATTTTCATTTTCAAATTCTTTTACTTAGTTATTTTTACATAGTTTTGCAATATCTATAGCCTTTTATGCATCCTTATAAATCCGTAAAAGCTTTTTCAAAGTGATTTTCATTTTCTCTAACTTAGATTTTCTTGTTTAGGATGTAAAACGTTTTCGTTCTTTTTACTTTATTTCTACTTTTTAGCACTTTTACGGAGTTATAAGAATGGATATATAGTCATTTTAATTTTTCGAGCACTTTGAATTTCATTTTAAATATTTTCTCCTTTAATTTTTCTGCTCTCTTTTTATGCATTTCTACCGCATTCTAGCGATAGAAATGTATTCGTTCTAATTTTTCGAGCATTTCCATTTTGCTTTTATTTCAAAACTGTTTTGCTCGTTTAATTTTTATTCTCTCTTTTGTGCATTTCTACCTCATTTTAGCAGTAGAAATGTATTTGTTTTAATTTTTGGTCACTTTGTTTTTCCTTTTTTTGTGTATGTGTGTGTGCGTGTATGAGATAGATTTTATAGCTTTCATTACTTTACGTAGAGTGCGTGTGTTTTTCATTTTAGTCGAGTGTGTGTGTTTTCCATTCCTGTAGAGTTGGTCTGTGTTTTACTTTTTGTAGAGTGTGTGACTATTTTATTTCATATAGAGTGCATGCGTTTTCAATTCAAGTAGAGTGTGTGGAGTATTTACTTTCTGTTATGTGTGTATTTGTGTTTTAAGTGGAGTGTGTGGCTGTGTGCATTTATTTCCTCCTACTCGTTTGAGTGGGACTCGCTTTAATTTTCCGCCTACTCATTTGAGTAGGACTTGTGTGTGAGAGTTTTCACTTTCTGTCGAGTACGTGTGTGTGTGTGTTTTCATTTCCGTAGAATGTGTGCGTTGGTGCATTTATTTCCTCCTACTTGTTTGAGTAGGACTCGCTTTCCTTTCCCCCTACTCGTTTGTGTAGGGCTCGCAATTTACTGCTTTATTTCCTGCTTTATTTTACTGCTTTCATTTTCAGCTTTCCTTTTCAGCTTTATTTTATTGCTTTCTTCCCGCAAGCTGTCCCCATTTCGGTGAGTGGCTAATCGCTCTTAGCACTCAGCATCGAAGAGCATTGTGACAGATAAATGTCCTGTTTTTCTAATTAATTAAATTACTTAAGGTTTGTCGCGGGTTTACGAAGTGTAGAACCACATAATCGATGTGTGGGCTCTATTTCCGTAGTCCATATGCTAGCTAGCCGAGAGGCCGTGCGTATGGACCGATCGCCCTTAGTAAATGGAGTTCTACACTAACCCTCGAGAGAGGAGGCGCGCAAACTCTACCGGATTGGGTTCCCCACCCAATAGCGGGGCTCTTAGCATAATGCGGGCATTAGAGGAATCCTTCGTCAGACGAGAGCCCGGTCGAATACTCTTAATGTTCAGGTGAGCAATAGTCCTAGAGATAGGTGAGCTCATTTTTGTGGAACCTTCACATCCAAGTCTCCGCCTTAATTAATTGAAACTAAGGATCTCTTTTTAAAAGTTTATTTTAATTCAAATTTATTCGATGCGTTGCACTAAGCTCTTCATCGTCTCCATCTTTTTAATGCTTTTATTTTTAATGCCTTTTGTTTATATATTAAAAAAAACATATCCTGACAAGATAAAATATGGGTAAAATAATAGTCCCCTGGGGAAGAATAGAAATAATCAACCGACTCCGAGAATAATACGACCCCGATATTTCACACCGGAATATCATGTACTACACGCGATAATGCACTTGCCTCCTCTCGTTAAAGCTCGGTTCAACTTCTTAATAAATATGGGCGCCCCGTCCTTCCAAAATAAAATATATAAACCGCTCTACTAAATAAACACCTGCAGGCGCCACGAGTTTTAACCATCAAGTTTTGGCGCCATTTTCGGGGATCATTCGAGGCGTTATTTCGAACTCTGGAATACAATTAATTTTACCTATTTTATATATGCAACAAAATGGCCAACACAAATAATAATAATAATAATAATAATAATATAAATAAAACAAATACTTAAAAAAAACAAGGAAAAAAACTTACAAAAAAGGGAGTTTATTTTATATAAAAACACACATAAAAATGGAATAACGTTGTTCCAAAAAAAATTCAAAAAAACCTATAAAACAAAATAAACTTGAAAAACCTATCAAACCAAAACAAATCCAAAAAAATGAATGAAAAAAACTTTAAAAAATGTTCATTATTTTTATGAAAAAACTACATACAAAAAAATCTCTAAAAAAAATCAAAAAACTATAAAACTTATAAAAATCTAAAAAACTAAAAACTAAAAATCTAAAAACACTAAAAACCACAAAACAAAAAAAACAAAAACAAACAAAAAAATTTTTGTATATATATTTATTTAAAAAACACCCAAAAAAAACTTAATAGTTATATATTTATTTCCTCGCTTCGGCACGCTTAACATTATTTTAGACGATAGGGGAATGCATTTCTATCACGCTTTTGTAGCTACGATGTTAGCCTATTTCCGAGTCACCTCCACTTGTCACCTACTACCACCCTAAAACCATTTGGCCTAGCCGAGTTAGTAACTCTTTAAATTGTGCGCATATTTGAAATAAAAACCAAGCGCCACCACATAAATTTCATATAACGGAATTGTTTTGCTTCTTTCTTTTTTTCTAAATAATGTAGGGTTAATAATAAAGGGCCTCCCCGACCTCGTCTCAGGGAAGTTCCTACCCCCCTCCCTCTATATTTATGTACATACCTGCATTCTATTTTGTTATCGTTGCTCATGCTTATCTTGCAACATTGGGGACAATGTTGGAACTAAGTATGTGGGTGTTCTCATTACTCGCATATTTTTTTCGCACTTATATTTTTTGTACTCATCAAAATAAAAATAAAAACATTTGCAGATATTAAAACTTCAAAAAAACATTTTGCTTGTTTTCATAATCAAAACTCAAAAAAATTCATAAACACAAATTTTCAAAAAAAACTTAGAAAACAAAAAACAATTCATAAAACACAAAATTTTCAAAAAAAACTTAAAAAACAAAAAAATTCAAAAAAAAATTTTGTTTTTCACTTTGTACATTTTTGTAAACAAATAATCTTTATCTTTTCCCCCTATCTTCTCTATACATACCACCTCTTTTTTTCCCCTTTCCTGTAAATAACTTGTTAAAAACTTAAAAAAAAAAATTAAAATCAAAAATCAAAAAACTCAAAACTCAAAAAACTTAGAAAATCCAAATCCAAAAAAAAAGAGAATAACTCTAAAAAATCCAACAAAAAAAGATAATAACTTAAAATACAAAAAATGATAAAAACCCTAAAAATAAAAATTGTTTTTGTTATTATGATACACAATAAATCAAATATCTCATTCTTAACCCTTTTTTCGCTCTCCAAAAATCTGTTGTGAGTTAATTTATAAGCGAACTTTATTCATTCTTTGTTTACTATTCATTTAATAATTGGAGATCGATAGATTTAGATATCTGGGGTCAGCTTTAAAGAATTTCTAATGCTTTATTTTTTCATTTAGATAATCCACATGTTTTCAGCATTACTTCTACTTATCTAAATATTGCATATTTATTTTGTTAGACAATAATAATGTTAGATTTCAAATTATGTTTACTCCAGGCATTTGTTTTGAAACATAGGAACGTTAATTTATAAAGGTTGCTCTCAAAAGTTTTTTATTAAACCTAGTTAATTTTTGAAAAAAAACAAACCTTTCCATCTTTTTTCATGTCCTACTTGACATGATTTTCGATCGTAAAAGATCCTATGTTAATGGGAATAAGATTTCATTCCATAGTCACAAAGGCATCCAATATTTAAAAGATTGTATGTTACGGAGTAAGAGAATAAAATTCATTACTCTTATACATATACATTGGAATTATTATGAAGCTGTAAAATATTATGTTATGGAAAATAAGATTTCATTTTCCTAACATCCACATTCAAACGAAAAAAAATCATTAGAGGTTCGAGCGAAAAAAATATACCCTCGCCTCTAAATATTGAAAGCCCTTCACAAACCTCAACATCCCACTCCGTCAATTTCAAATAATTCTAGAATTATTAAATATTTTTGAGAGCAAAATTTGTAATTTCATTATTCCTATAATTCTTTTAAAAGCTAAAGTTTTCATAATCCAATCTATTTTTGTTAACCTAACAAATAAAATTTTTTGCTATCTATTTGATTTTATCGAGAAGTTTTTAGCTGACACTCTTCCTTTATTTAAATTTTTGTCATAATTTAGTACTTAACTCTTATACCCTGGATGTTTATTTTGATCTTTCTTTCAATTTATTTAAGCGGTAGCTAAACTTAGGATTTCCTTAATTCATTATAATTTCATCTTCAACTTTTGCTCTGGAATAGCAAAAGTTTAAGTATGGGGTATTTGATGAGTTATAAATATACGTATTTTATGTACATTAACTAAGTCATTTTCATTTACTTCGTTATTTTTACTTAATTTTGTTCAATAAAATGCTCCTATTTTATAAATATTATTCTAACTTAGGTTTATTTTTTGTTTCCTAAAATTTTACAGATTTTGCCAAAAAGTACATAGTACACACCCGTATACTTTGGGTCACGTCCGTGACCTAGGCGTGATACTTCAATTCCCGTTAAATCAGAAGCATATGAAGAGAAAAATGTGGCACGCCCTAAGACACGCCCGTGTTAAATGACATGCCCCATGACCTAAGCCCGTATCACTCCAGCTCGATGAAATCGAGCTCGAAGATCGTCGACCGACCCGACATGCCCATGTCAAGATGCCACACGAGCGTGTACTCCTCCACCTGGGCCGACAAAACAGCGCGATGAACTTTTGACACAACCCGTCCCGGATCAACTTACCTGACACGCCACCGACACGCCCGTGTCGGTAGAGACACTGGCGTGACTTCCACATGGACCGCCCCGAAGTCAAACAACCCGTCAAATTGTCGGATCACCTCATGAATAGTGCTGACACGCCCCGCCCTACACGCCCGTGTCATAGGGCGTGTACTTAGAAATATTTTCCTATAAATTGAAGCTTGTTGTATGAAGTCCTGTTCTCCTTTGGAACCATTTTGTATAAGGGATATGCTGTTAGATTTATTTCCAAAGCCTTGTAAGGATTTTCTCCCCTCTCTTTTATTTTTGTTTTAGCTTTGTAATCGTCTTTTAGTATTAATAAAATCATAGCTTTTCTCCTGCTATATGGTTTTCGAATGCATCTATGTGTCCCTCCCTTATGCAATCTTATTTATTTTTTGTATGAGATTAGGTTTCATGCATAGTTATTTTTATTTTCAAATTCTTTTACTTAGTTATTTTTACTTAGTTTTGCAATTTTTATTGCCTTTTATGCATCCTATAAATCCGTAAAAGCATTTCAAAGTGATTTTAATTTTCTATAACATAGATTTTATTGTTTAGGATGTAAAACTTTTCATTCTTTTTACTTTATTTCCACTTTTTTAGCACTTTTACGGAGTTATAAGAATGGATATATAGTCATTTTAATTTTTCGAGCACTTTGATTTTCATTTTAGACATTTGCTCCTTATTTTTTGTGCTCTCTTTTATGAATTTCTACCACATTCTAGCGGTAGAAATGTATTCGTTCTAATTTTTCGAGCATTTTCATTTTGCTTTTATTTCAAAAATGTTTTGCTCGTTTAATTTTTATTCTCTCTTTTTATGCATTTCTACGGCATTGTAGCGGTAGAAATGTATTTGTTTTAATTTTTTGGTCACAGTGTTTTTCCTATTTTTTTCGTATGTGTGTGTGCGTGTATGAGATAGATTTTATAGCTTTCATTACTTTACGTAGAGTGCGTGTGTTTTTCATTTCAGTCGAGTGTGTGCGTTTTCCGTTCCTGTAGAGTTGGTGTGCGTTTTACTTTTTGTAGAGTGTTTGAGTATTTTATTTCATATAGAGTGCGTGCTTTTTCAATTCATGTAGAGTGTGTTGAGTATTTAATTTCTGTTGTGTGTGTGTTTTTGTTTTAATTGGAGTTTGTGGGTGTGTGCATTTATTTCCTCCTACTCGTTTGAGTAGGACTCACTTTAATTTTCCGCCTACTCATTTGAGTAGGACTTGTGTGTGTGAGTTTTTACTTTCTTCCGAGTGCATGTGTGTGTTTTCATTTCCGTATACTACGTGTGTGAGTGCATTTATTTCCTCCTACTTGTTTGAGTAGGACTCGCTTTCCTTTCCCCCCTACTCGTTTGAGTAGGGCTCGCAATTTACTGCTTTATTTCACGCTTATTTTACTACTTTCATTTTTAGCTTCCTTTTTGCTTTATTTTATCGCTTTCTTCCGCAAGCCGTCCCCATTTCGATGAGTGGCTAACCGCTCTTAGCACTCAATATCGAAGAGCATTGGGACAGATAAAGGTCTTGTTTTTCTAATTAATTAAATTACTTAAGGTTAGCCCAGGGTTTACGAAGCATAGAACCACATAATCGATGCATGGGCTCTATTTCCGTAGTCCATATGCTAGCTAGCCGAGAGGCTATGCGAATGGACCGATCGCCCCTTGGTAAATGGAGTTCTGCACTAACCCTCGAGAGAGGAGGCACGCGAACTCTACCGGATTGGGTTCCCCACCCAATAGCGGGGTTCTTAGCATAATGCGGGCATTAAGAGGAATCCTTCGTCAGATGAGAGCCCGGTCGAATAGTCTTAATGTTCAGGTGAGCAATAGTCCTAGAGATAGGTGAGGTCATTTTTGTGAAACCTCCACGGCCAAGTCTCCGCCTTAATTAATTTGAAACTTAGGATCTCTTTTTATTAAATGTTTATTTTAGTTCAAATTTTATTCGATGCGTTACGCTAAGCTCTTCATCGGCTCAATCTTTTTAACGCTTTTATTTTTAATGCCTTTTGTTTATATATTAAAAAAAACATATCCTCACAAGATAAAATATCGGTAAAATAATAGTCCCCTCCATGGAAGAGTAGAAATAATCAACGCGACCCCGAGAACAATACGACCCGGATATTCTACACCGGAATATCATGTACTACACGTGATAGGAGCACTTCCCTTCTCTCGTTAAAGATCGATTTCAACTTTTTATAATTAATAAATCCACGCGCCCTGTGCTTCCAAAATAAAATATATAAACCACTCTACTAAATAAACACTCGTGGGGTGCCACAAGTTTTAACCATCAATTACACCTTCCTGTTTAGAAAAACCAGAGAGCTCCAGATTCTAGATTTACTCCATATTCTCAAGAAGGCCGAAGCGCAAAAGATTGATGCCATGCATGCAGCATTCAATGCAACCCTGGCTAGGATTCGTCGTCATCGTCAACACTTTGTTTGAAGGGAGTTTGTCTTTTGTTTAGAAGATTTTTAATTTGTCTTGTTTTATGTAACGCCCCGAAACTCAAAGGAGCAAAGGGGGACGTTTTGGGCCAGTTTTGGTTTCTGGCTAAAGGCACACGGCCTGGGACACGGGCGTGTCCCAGGGCGTGCCAAGCGTGTGTCGACACTTAGTCGCGAAGTCGTCGAGTTATTCTCGACGATTCGTCGAGAATGGGCACACGGCCTGCGACACGGGCGTGTCACAGGGCGTGTCGACCCGTGTCGACACTTAGCCGTGAAATCGTCGAGTTATTCTCGACGATTCGTCGAGAATGGGCACACGGCCTGCGACACGGGCGTGTCGCAGGGCGTGTCGACCCGTGCCGACGATCGTCAAGGTGAAATCGTCGAGATTCACTCGACGATCGTCGAGACAAGGCACACGGCCTAGGACACGGGCGTGTCCAAGGCCGTGTCATCCAGTCGTCGTTCTCCCTCGACGAAATGTCCCGTGTACACGGCCTGGGGGCCCAGGCGTGTCAATGTGACACGGGCAAGGACACGGGCGTGTCCTAGAACCCGTGCAGTGCTCGGGTTGGAAACGGGGGAAAAATCTTGGGTACACGGCCGGCTACACGGCCGTGTCAGCTGGAACACGGGCGTGTCAGCTCGAACACGGGCGTGTTCGATACCCGTGTGCGTGTTCAGAAGATTCGATTTTTGACGGCGAATGCGGCACACGGCCCTGGACACGGGCGTGTGCCAAGCCGTGTTCGGCCCAGATTGGGCATTTCAGCCCCGAATCAAAGCCGCTCGTTTTCTTAGGTTGAGATCCGACGGCTGGGGATGATTCCTGGGAGGATATACATGGGTTTGACTTAAGAAAAATCCACTTTTCATTACTTATCCTCTCTCCAAACCCTTGGAGAAAGAAGAGCTAAGGCAAGAGGAAGAGGAGCTAGATCCGCCATTGGAGGAGCTTCAGAGCTCCGAATCGCAAGCCGACTCCGGATCCACGGAGGCAACGCAAGCGCGGTGATTTCTATCCGATTACATTTCGATGGCGCCAAAGAGGAACGCAAGGGTAACGATCCTCACTTGTGAGCTTGATAGCTCTCTTTCTTAGCATAGGAAGCCCTCTCCCGCGAGTTTGCGAAGAGTTGGAGGCATTCCTTCGGGTAGATATTTAAAGTCCCCGTTGTTTAGCGTCCGTATGCGAGAACGGACATAGGCATTTTGGTTGAAGCCTACCCGGACATGTAGTTCGGATCGGTGATGTTGCATTGCATAAGGCCGGAGAAGACTCCGTGCTATTGGGTGTTTTTCGGGTTTTCTACGCGGTAGATTACAGCAGGGAGCCTTGGGGACTAACCCAAAGGTGCACCCGGAAAACTGGGCGGACACGAGGTCTTGCCAACTTGGTGGCCTGAGAGCCAACTTGAACATAACGGGGTTATGTGATTTGTGGTAGAACGGGAATCGGTGAAAGTTTGACCCGCGCAAATGGCTTAAATTGCCGTTGCGATGTGAGCACGGGTTAGATGGAGCCGTACCCGCTTTATGTCGTTCGGGTTAGAGAGACCTAAAGTTACATGGCACTCGCCGTTGGCATAGATGTGAGTCTTCGGTGGTCAATGGCTTAAATTGACGTGACCAATACCATGAAGACAAATTGCTCATAGGAATGACCGTCTAAGTGGCGGTGGTGAGTCCGGAATGTTAATGGCTTTAATTGACGTAACATCGACCGGTTCACCGAGAATGTGCCCTGAGTGCACGGGACGTGTGGCCGTACGAGCCAACGTCTGTGATGAAATGGCTATGGTTATATGCATTGCTCGCTCGTGCTAATGAAATGCAGGGAAGGAGCATCGCCGCCCCGAGTTGGGGGCGGGATCGTTATAATTTGGTCAGCATTGCTGACTGTTGCTTTGTTTGCCACCGTGCGGTGGTTTGTTTGCTTGCAGGTGCAGTTGGACCAAGCGGTCAATAGCGGGCTACTGGTTTTGGTTGGGCTTGAATTGAATTCGTGGGCGAATTCTTTTTAAGGGGTGGTGAGCACATTGTGTGCGTCATCGTTATACAGTAAAAAGAACCCATGAATGTCCACTTAGGAATGAAAATACTCGTGTTTGAGGAACCTGCGTGTTCCTATAATTGCTATTTGCAATGTTATTTGGTCGCTTAATGGTGTTTTGTACCACTATAGGTGACCAGAAGTGGTGTTGGGCCGTCAGAACGCCGAGGTTCTGAGGCAAGTAGTGCACTGGATGTTGCTCCTGCAACACCTCTGTCGGCTGAAAATATAAGATTGGTGGCTGAAGCGGTGTTAGCCGTGATAAATGCGCAGCCTGGGAGGCAAGCGCAGCAGCCCGCTCCTGTGATGGAGCAAGTACCTCTTCAAGAGGCTGAGCCGAGGAGGATGGAGCAAGTGGTTGTAGAACCAATAGTGCCAAGGAGGGCGACTGAGAGGCAGTTGAAGCATGTAATGAGCTTTAACCCTCCGTTATTCTCGGGGTTGGGAACCCCATCGCAGGCTGAAGACTGGCTCTCTAGGGTGAAGAGAGTCATGACAGCGACGGAGACGGAGGAGTGGCAGATGACCACCATTGCTACGTTCCTGTTGGACGGTGAAGCAAGGATGTGGTGGGAAGGTTTGGAGCTGCATCATCTGCGAGGTAGACAACTGATAGACGTTCCGATGGAAGAGTTCTCGGGATTGTTCTTGGCAAGATACCTCCCTTCTACTCAGAGGATCTCGATGGAGAATGAGTTCCTGAGGTTGGTGCAGGGTGAGCGAAGCATGGATGAATATCTCCACGAGTTTACGCGGTTGAGTCGCTATGCGAGCTCTACCATCATGGATGAGGAGCGCAAGACTAATCGCTTCTACGAAGGTCTGAGGGATGAGCTGAGACTATTACTGTCGGGGCCGATGACGCAGGGTTTCTTGACCTTGGTCAATACTGCCCGGTCCTTGGAGAAGGACATGAAGAGTGTACAAGCGAAGAAAGGCTTGGCTGATAAGAAATCTGAGTTCAGAGTGCCGACTACCTCAAAGTCAGGCTATCGGAGGACTTTCAAGAAGCATAGGACTTCGGGTCCAGCTCCTTCTGGTGCTTCTGGGGCGACTACGAGTCGGACCCCGGGCGCGTGCTTCACTTGTGGCAAGACGGGGCATTTCGCCCGTGATTGTTGGAGCGGACGTCCTAAGTCCGAAAGGAGGCCAGGAGCTACCTACGAAGAGAAGGGAAAGGCGGTGGAGTCGACTGCATCTCACTATGCTCCGGCCCAACCAAGAGTTTACAATCTTGGCCAACAGGAGGCCATTAAACAAGCTGATGTGGTGACATGTACGGTTTAATTTATAGCAAGTCAATTCCTTTATATGCTTGTTATGCACATGTTACCTTACCACTACTTGTTTAGGATTTGTGTTGATTTGTGAAAATCCGGCACGAGCACTCTTTGATACGGGAGCTTCACACTCCTTCTTATCCGAAGGATTTATATCACGCATCGGAGTCCCTTCTTCGATGGCGAAGGACAAGTTGGATGTGTTGTTGCCCAATGGGTGTTCGATGCGAGCGGTTAGGATCTGCGAGGTTAAGACTCGTATTGGAGAGCAGGAGTTCGACCTGCGGGCGTCTTTACTTCCGTTAGTGGAGTTCGACGTCATATTTGGCATGGACTGGCTCTCGGAGCAGCAGGCCCATATAGATTGCGGTAGCAAGGAAGTCAAGCTGGGAGCAAGTCGTGAGACGACTTTTACGGGCTTAAAGGGGTCGAGCAAGATGTTGATGTCTGCTCTTCAGGTGGTGAAGGCGGTTCGTGCCGGAGCAGAACTGTTCTTTACACTTGTGGAGGTTGCAAAGCCGAAGCCCGCGTTGGATTGTATTTCAGTGGTATCGGAATACCCTGATGTGTTCCCCGCAGATCTTCCTGGAGCCCCGCCTCAACGGGAGATAGATTTTACTATCGAGCTAGTGCCAGGTGCAAAGCCTATGTCACGATCTCCGTATCGGCTAGCGCCTATGGAAATGGCGGAGCTGAAGGTTCAACTGCAAGAGTTGTTGGAGCAAGGGTATGTGCGCCCGAGTTCTTCGCCTTGGAGCGCACCGGTCGTCTTTGTTAAGAAGAAGGACGGAAGCTTGAGATTGTGTATTGATTATCGGGAGCTAAACAAGCTGACTGAGAAGAATAAGTACCCGATCCCCCGGATTGATGATCTCTTCGATCAGTTAGTCGGGTCGACGGTGTACTCGAAGTTAGATCTCAAGTCGGGGTACTATCAGCTGCGGATAAGGGAGAGTGATATCCCGAAGACAGCGTTTAGTACGAGATACGGGCATTATGAGTTTACGGTCATGCCGTATGGGCTGACTAATGCGCCGTCAGTATTTATGGATTTGATGAACAGGACGTTCAGGGAGTACCTAGACCATTTCGTGATCGTCTTCATCGACGATATTTTGGTGTACTCGCAAAGTGAGGAGGATCACTTCAAGCATCTCCATTTGGTGTTGGAGACACTCAGGAGAAACCAGTTGTATGCCAAGTTCTCGAAGTGCGAGTTTTGGCTATCCTCAGTGGCGTTCCTCGGGCATATAGTGAGTGGAGAGGGTATTGCGGTGGATCCGGCGAAGATTGTTGCGATACGGGAGTGGCCTGAGCTTGCTACGGTAGCAGAAGTCCGGAGCTTTTTGGGGCTTGCCGGTTATTATAGGCGCTTCGTAGAGAACTTCTCGCGGATAGCGCTACCTCTCACTACTTTGACGAGGAAGGAGCATAAGTTCGTTTGGACGCCGGAGTGCGCGCGAGCTTTTGAGGAATTGAAGTGTCGGTTGACCACGGCGCCTGTGTTGAGTTCGCCGGTTGGGACCGAAGGCTATGAGATATATAGCGATGCTTCAGGCAGCGGTTTGGGTTGTGTGCTACTGCAGCACGGAAGCGTGATAGCTTATGGCTCGAGGCAGCTAAAAGTGCACGAGAGGAATTATCCGGTCCACGACTTGGAGTTGGCGGCCGTGATTTTTGCCTTGAAGCTGTGGAGACACTATTTGTACGGTGTGAAGATTGACATCTACACCGATCACAAGAGCCTAAAGTATCTAATAGATCAGAAGGATCTGAATATGCGGCAGCGTAGGTGGATGGAGTTCTTGGGGGACTATACTTTTAAGATCCACTACGTGCCTGGCAAAGGGAATGCGGTTGCGGATGCATTGAGTCGCCGAGCCCCAGCTCAAGCGAATTGGCTATCAGTGCATGATGAGCGGTTGGTGCAGGAGCTGGAGGCGTTGGAGATTGTTTGTGTGGATAGACAATCTAGCGCTGAAGCAGTGCTGAATTGGACTGAAGTCCAATATGACCTGGCTGATCGGATTCGGCAGGCTTTGGATATGGATGCTCATATGAAGCAGTTCATGATAGAGGCTCTGGATGGGTCAAATTCCCAATTCGTCGTGGAGGACGGATTGCTTTGGAAAGACGGTCGTTTGTGCGTCCCAAGTGTGGGCAATTTACGGGTGGAGTTGTTGTACGAGGCACACCATACCAGGTACTCGATTCACCCGGGGAGCACGAAGATGTACCGCGATATCAAGAAGCTATTTTGGTGGCCGGGTTTGAAGAAGGATGTGGCGCTATACGTAGCGAAGTGCCAAACCTGCGCCTTAGTAAAGGCGGAGTGCCAAAAGCCGGGAGGATTTCTTAAGTCCTTGCCTATTCCGGAGTGGAAATTCGACGACATCTCTATGGACTTTGTGCATGGTTTGCCAAGGTCGCAGAAGGGGAACGACGCCATTTGGGTGGTGGTCGATCGATTAACGAAGCTGTCGCACTTTATTCCGCATAGGAAGGACGATCCGGTGGAGAAGCTGGCGAAGCTTTATGTGGATAATATAGTACGGCTTCATGGTGTGCCCCGCAGCATCGTGAGTGACCGTGATGGGCGGTTCACGTCCAATGATTGGAGGCTGGTGCAGCAAATGTTGGGAACAAAGCTGAAGTTTAGCACAGCCTTCCATCCACAAACGGATGGGCAGACCGAGAGGGTCAATAGAACCATGGAAGACATGCTTCGCATGTGTGTCTTGGACTTTGGAAAGCAATGGGAGGACCATCTTTATTTGGTGGAGTTCGCATACAACAACAGCTACCAAGCAAGTATTCAGATGGCGCCTTTCGAGGCCCTTTATGGTAGAAGATGTCGCACGTCGTTGTCTTGGTTAGAAACGGGCGAGTCAAAGTTGTATAAGCGATCGGAAGTGGAGGATGCTACTTCCTTGGTAAGAACCATTCGGGAGAGGTTGCTCATGGCTCAGGACCGGCAAGCAAAGTACTATAATGCCAAGCACAGGAACGTGGAGTTCGCTGTGGGCGATTATGTATACTTGAAGATCAAGCCGTTCAAGGGTGTCTCGCGGGTGCGGCGATTGAAAAAGCTAAGCCCGAGGTACCTTGGACCGTTCGAGGTTCTGGAGCGAGTGGGAGAAGCGGCCTATAGGTTGAAGCTTTTAGTGGAGCTAAGTGGTTTACACGATGTATTCCACATTTCGGTACTTAGGAAGGCGGTGCAAGAGCCTACGCAAGTGATCGCGGTCGATCAAGTGCCGGTGGATAGTGGGCTAACGACAAAGGTCAAGCCCGTGCGGATTGAAGACTCGGAGGTCAAGCGGCTACGCAATAAAGAGATCAGGATGGTCAAAGTCCGGTGGGACAATTGCGGTCGTGAGGAGCTCTCCTGGGAGCGAGAGCAGACGATGCTTGACGAATATCCGGAGTTGTTCCGCTCAGGTACAAATTTTGTTTTGTACATGTTTTTCCCTTTATGTAATTTCGTGGGCGAAATTCTTTTAAGAGGGGTAGAGTTGTAACGCCCCGAAACTCAAAGGAGCAAAGGGGGACGTTTTGGGCCAGTTTTGGTTTCTGGCTGAAGGCACACGGCCTGGGACACAGGCGTGTCCCAGGGCGTGTCAAGCGTGTGTCGACACTTAGTCGCGAAGTCATCGAGTTATTCTCAACGATTCGTCGAGAATGGGCACACGGCCTGCGACACGGGCGTGTCGCAGGGCGTGTCGACCCGTGTCGACACTTAGCCGTGAAATCGTCGAGTTATTCTCGACGATTCGTCGAGAATGGGCACACGGCCTGCGACACGGGCGTGTCGCAGGGCGTGTCGACCCGTGCCGACGATCGTCAAGGTGAAATCGTCGAGATTCACTCGACGATCGTCGAGACAAGGCACACGGCCTAGGACACGGGCGTGTCCAAGGCCGTGTCATCCAGTCGTCGTTCTCCCCTCGACGAAATGTCCCGTGTACACGGCCTGGGGGCCCAGGCGTGTCAATGTGACACGGGCAAGGACACGGGGGTGTCCTAGAACCCGTGCAGTGCTCGGGTTGGAAACGGGGGAAAAATCTTGGGGTACACGGCCGGCTACACGGCCGTGTCAGCTGGAACACGGGCGTGTCAGCTCGAACACGGGCGTGTTCGATACCCGTGTGCGTGTTCAGAAGATTCGATTTTGACGGCGAATGCGGCACACGGCCCTGGACACGGGCGTGTGCCAAGCCGTGTTCGGCCCAGATTGGGCATTTCAGCCCCGAATCAAAGCCGCTCGTTTTCTTAGGTTGAGATCCGACGGCTGGGGATGATTCCTGGGAGGATATACACGGGTTTGACTTAAGAAAAATCCACTTTTCATTACTTATCCTCTCTCCAAACCCTTGGAGAAAGAAGAGCTAAGGCAAGAGGAAGAGGAGCTAGATCCGCCATTGGAGGAGCTTCGGAGCTCCGAATCGCAAGCCGACTCCGGATCCACGGAGGCAACGCAAGCGCGGTGATTTCTATCCGATTACATTTCGATGGCGCCAAAGAGGAACGCAAGGGTAACGATCCTCACTTGTGAGCTTGATAGCTCTCTTTCTTAGCATAGGAAGCCCTCTCTCGCGAGTTTGCGAAGAGTTGGAGGCATTCCTTCGGGTAGATATGTAAATTCCCCGTTGTTTAGCGTCCGTATGCGAGAACGGACATAGGCATTTTGGTTGAAGCCTACCCGGACATGTAGTTCAGATCGGTGATGTTGCATTGCATAAGGCCGGAGAAGACTCCGTGCTATTGGGTGTTTTTTGGG
The DNA here is from genome assembly GCA_039583875.1 of Platanthera guangdongensis. NCBI lineage: Eukaryota > Viridiplantae > Streptophyta > Magnoliopsida > Asparagales > Orchidaceae > Platanthera > Platanthera guangdongensis. The sequence continues at coordinate 89,640,756 of CM077149.1, forward strand.
TTTTCTACGCGGTAGATTACAGCAGGGAGCCTTGGGGACTAACCCAAAGGTGCACCCGGAAAACTGGGCGGACACGAGGTCTTGCCAACTTGGTGGCCTGAGAGCCAACTTGAACATAACGGAGTTATGTGATTTGTGGTAGAACGGGAATCGGTGAAAGTTTGACCCGCGCAAATGGCTTAAATTGCCGTTGCGATGTGAGCACGGGTTAGATGGAGCCGTACCCGCTTTATGTCGTTCGGGTTAGAGAGACCTAAAGTTACATGGCACTCGCCGTTGGCATAGATGTGAGTCTTCGGTGGTCAATGGCTTAAATTGACGTGACCAATACCATGAAGACAAATTGCTCATAGGAATGACCGTCTAAGTGGCGGTGGTGAGTCCGGAATGTTAATGGCTTTAATTGACGTAACATCGACCGGTTCACCGAGAATGTGCCCTGAGTGCACGGGACGTGTGGCCGTACGAGCCAACGTCTGTGATGAAATGGCTATGGTTATATGCATTGCTCGCTCGTGCTAATGAAATGCAGGGAAGGAGCATCGCCGCCCCGAGTTGGGGGCGGGATCGTTATAATTTGGTCAGCATTGCTGACCGTTGCTTTGTTTGCCACCGTGCGGTGGTTTGTTTGCTTGCAGGTGCAGCTGGACCAAGCGGTCAATAGCGGGCTAAAGCCCTTTTTGCGAAGCTGGCCCTCGAATTCCCAAGTGATATGTTTTATGTTTTACTCATGTATGACCGGCCTGCGTGCCGAGGTTTGTAAATCATGTTTTAGTCAAGAGAAACATTCTGTAAGGCCTTAAGGCCGAATATTTGGGTATTTTGTAATAACATTCCTATTATCATGTTAGTGGACATTCATGCTTGTGCTGGGTTCTTGTTTTGCAACTTTTATAAATTGCTTCCGCTAGAATGCTCTGTGTAGGACGCTGAGATTGGTTGGATGGTTTCCATAAGTAACCACCCGGTCTGTCCGTGGTATATGGCGTCGGGCCCCGGCCGGACCTACTGCTATATGCGATGCGACGGATAGGGGGTGTTACATTTTATACCTATTATAAACCTATTGTATTTGAGAGGATAAATCACCGCCTTGTGCGCGACGTCTAAGTCCTTGCATGGCTTAGGGGAAATTGCCTCCTTGTGCATGGTGTCTAAGTCATTGTGTGGCTTAGGGAAAATTGCCGCCTTGTGCGTGGTGTCCAAGTCCTTATGTGGCTTAGGGAGAAATCATTGCCTTGTGTGCAGTGTCTAGGTCGAGTTAGATCTAGGCGAGGCTAGTAGCAAGATCTAGGGAGAGATACGCTTTAGCATGTCGGTTCTTGGTAGAAGGACCGGCGAAAACAAAAGTATATTGTATTTTTCATAATTCTTGGTCTCTAGCTCTATAAAGACACCTTGTATTCACTTTTAGCACTTTTGAAATAAATTATTATTATTTTAGCTTTTCTATATTTCACGGTGTTTAAGTTTTCTTATGAAAAATTAATCTCCATTCCATAATTTCTACTAGCATTGTTTTATTCATCAATAAAGTTTGTTTAGCTTGAGAAAAATTAATTAACTCTTTTTCACCCCCCCCCCCCCCTCTAAGGGTGTCGTAAGATCCAACACTTGGTATCAGAAGGAGGTTACTCCGAAATCGATTTCACCACCGGGAGTGATGGCGCAAAACACACACGCATTTTCTGAGGGGCAAGGTATAAGTAGACCTCCCTTATTCACAGGCACTGACTACAACTATTGGAAAGCTCGGATGCGATACTTTCTAATAGCACTTGATATCGATGCTTGGTGCATGGTAGAAACATGTTACACCTCTCCTATAACTGTAGTAGGGAAATATCTCAATGGAAAAACCCAAGGATAAATGGTATGAAGTTGATTAGCTTCGCTGCAAGAGTAATGCTAAGGCGATGGATGCCTTATTCTGCGCACTAGGTAGGACTGAATTTAATCATTTTTGTGCATGTGAAACTGCATATGATATATGGAATCTCCTTGAAGTTACTCATGAAGATACATTGCAGGTGAAAGACTCGAAACTTTTCAAATTAGAGTCTGAGTTTGAGAAGTTCAAGATGGAAGTTGATGAGGATATAGACTCCATGCACACAAGGTTCAGTAAGATAGTGAATGACTCGAGGATCCTTGGAAAATGTTTCTCAAATGGAGATTTGGTGAGAAAGATACGTAGATCACTACCCCCGAAGTTCAATCCAAAGGTGACTGCCATCTCGGAGTCACACGATCTAAAGTCTCTCCAAATTGAGAATCTTATAGGCAATCTGAAAACCCAAGAAGTAGAGTTGAGGATTCAACAACATGAGTATAGCCTGGAGATAAGAAAGAAAACTTCGGCGTTGAAGTCCAGGAAGGAAGTGGAAAGTGAGTCAGATGAGAGTGACGATAGAGAAGAAGAGAGCCAATTCGTAAAGAAATTTAGGAAGTTCAAGAGAAATCCTGAAAGGAGAAATTCATTCAGGAAATTTTTCAAGAAGCAAGAATGTGGATTTAGGAAAGGCAAAGCCCAAGCAGAAGGAGAAGATGATGAAGAGAGATCACCACCTGAGTGCTATCACTGCAGGAGAGTTGGCCACATTAAGAGCAAGTGCCAAAAATATCTGAAAGAGCAGAAGGAGAAGCGGCATAAGAAGAAAGACAAGAAGATAGTTTTGAAGGCAGAAACATGGGATGACACCACTTCTAAGGAGTCAACCATTTTAGGTTCAGACACTAAGGAGGCGGCCAACATGTGCTTGATGGGAAAGAGTATTTTAGTGTATGATGAAGAGAGCGGTGTCCAGAGCGACATTGAAGTAACTCCTAAATCTTATCATGCTTTATATTCTGAATTTTTAAGAATCTGCAAATATTTAGATAAAAAATTGGATGAAATTCATATGTTTAAATCTGAAAAGAAAAAATTAAAAAATGAAGTAAAAATACTTGGGAAAGAGAAAGCAACTTGTCAAGAGGATTGTCCCTCGTTGACAAGGATACAAGATCTTGAGAAAGATCTCTCTAAGTCTAAGACTCGGGTTGAATCTCTTACAAGAGAGAAAGTCACATTAGAGAGATCTCTGAAGCTTTATCAATCTCAAGTAGAAGGCAGTAAAAAGTCCTTCGCAAACTGATGCGGCACCATAGTTGTCGAAAACACTGCATTGAGAGGACGAGTTTGTGATCTATAAATGGCCATTAACAAGTTTGGAATGGGCCAAAAATCACTAAATATGATTTTGGGGAGCCAGTGCTATGGATCTGCAAAATTCGAACTTGGGTACTCTCCAGAACACTATCTCTCGGCGACATCCACTATCGTAGGTGATAGGAATAGTCTAGATAATCTTTATTTAAAATTTAAAATAATAAATTTACCATCACTGTTGCACCCAGAAAGAATTCAAATCTTATTTTGAAAAACCAGTCGACTTCTTTCATTACATGTGCCAAATGTAATAAGTTTGGTCACACAACGCACACTTGTAAGAAGGCGGGATATTATTCTGTTAAGCAAATCTGGGTACCTAAGGTTTTCACCTATACTATGGGAGGAACCACTTGGGTAAACGGATCTTTACTATTATCCTCTTTCTAGGTGTGTTGGCAGGCTAAGGACAAGGAAGCAAGTGGTACTTGGACTCAGGGTGTTCTAAGCACATGACGGGTAACAAATCAAAGTTCCTTAGCCTAGAAATAAAGAAAGGAGGATTAGTTACATTTGGTGATAACGGAAAAGGGAAGATCATCGACATCAGAGTAGTAGGTAACAAATCCTTTACTATCTCAAATGTTTTGTATGTCAAAGGTTTGAAGCATAATCTAATTTCGATAAGTCAATTATGTGATGTTGGCTTAAATGTCTTATTTGATTCATCTTCAAACTTATGTAAAATTATTGATTACAAAACTAACTATATTGTTCTTACTGCTCCTAGATTTCAAAATATTTACATGATTAGATTTAATGACTTGTCACTTTCTTCTTTGAAATGTTTTATTTCTAAAAATGATGAATTAGATTTATGGCATAGACGTCTTGGACATTCTAGTTCCAAGCTAATCGTGCGATTGTCTCAAAATAAACTTGTTAATGGTTTACCTGTTTTGCATGGAAATCTATCTTCTTTATGTTCACTATGCCAAAAGGGAAAATTTTCAAAATCCTCATTTAAGAGCAAAAATGTTGTTTCCAATACCATGCCTTTACAGTTGGTTCATATGGATTTGTTTGGTTCAGTTAATACACTAAGTCTAGGTGGTAGAAAATACACTTTTGTTTTAATTGATAATTACTCTCGTTTATGTTGGACAATTTTCTTATTATCCAAATCTGATGCATTTTTGGAATTTTCCAAGTTATGTCCTCGTGTTCAAAATGAACTAGATTTAAAAATAAAATGCATTCGTTCTGATCATGGAGGTGAATTTGAAAATGAAAAATTTGTATCCTTTTGCAATGAGTTAGGAATTAAACAGAATTTTTCGCTTCTCGCACACCACAACAAAATGGTGTGGTAGAGAGGAAAAATATGACTTTGCAAGAACTAGCCCATACTATGCTATCAGAATACAAATTACCTAAATCATTTTGGGCAGAAGCCATTAATACTGTTTGTTATGTTATAAATCGCGTAATGCTTCGACATTTCTTGAAACTAACACCTTATGAATTATACTTCCAAAAGAAACCGAATGTATCTTATTTTAAAGTTTTTGGTTGTAAATGTTTTATTTTGAACACCAAGGATACTTTAGGCAAATTTGATGATAAGATTGATGAAGGCATCTTTATTAGTTATTCTTCAACTAGTAAGGTTTATATAGTCTACAACAAACGGACTAAAATGGTTGAAGAAACTATTCATGTTAAATTTTATGAGCTTTTCCCTTGTGTAGAATCTAAAAATACAGGTCAAGATGAAGAGCTCTTCCCCCTATAGAGGTCGGATATTGATGAAATCATTGGAGAGAAAGAAGGAGAAAGAGAAGATGAACAACAAGAGGAAGAAGTGCAAGAATATGTGCCTCTAAGAGAGCTAAGGTTCTCAAAAAATCATCCACAAGATTTAGTTATTGGAGAACCATCAAGAGGGGTAAGTACTCGTTCATCATTACATGATTTATTTTCGAATATGTGCTTTATTTTTGATATAGAACCTAAAAATGTTGAAACCACTTTGAATTATAATTCTTGGTTTTAGCTATAACTGAAGAGCTTAATCAATTTGAATGTAATAAAGTTTGGAAATTAGTAGAAAGACCGCCAAATCATCCTGTTGTAGGTGTTAAGTGGATCTTCAAGAATAAAATGGATAGTGAATCTAGGGTCACTAGGAACAAAGAAAGACTTGTAGCAAAAGATTATTCACAATAGAAGGAATAGATTTTGACGAAACATTTGCACCCGTAGCGTGGTTAGAAGCAGTTATAATATTTCTTTCATTTGCGTGTTTTAAAAGATTTAAACTATTTCAAATGGATGTTAAAACTGCTTTTCTTAATGGTATAATAAGGAAGAGGTTTATGTAGAACAACCTCCAGGCTTTGTTGATGTTAAGTTTCCTGATCATGTTTTCAAATTAGAAAAAGTCCTTTATGATTTGAAACAAGCACCCCGAGCATGATATGATAGATTGACTGATTATTTACTAAAGAATGATTACAAAATGAGTAGTGTTAGTTGTACTCTATTTATTAAATATGTTCATGATGACCTTATAGTTTTACAAATATATATTGATGATATTATTTTTGGATCCACTAATGAACAATTGTGGGATAGTGTTATAAAAATTATGAAAAATGTATTTGAAATGAGCATGGTAGGCGAACTCACTTTTTTTTGTTTTCAAATTACTCAAAAGCATGATGGAATATTTATTTATCAATCTAAATATATTCATGATATGTTAAACAGGTTTGGATTTGTAAATCTAAAACAAGAAAATACACCCATGAGTGTCTCTTTGAAATTAGGAAAGGATGAAAGTTGTATCTCTATAGATCAAACATTATATAGAGGAATGATAGGATCACTAATATATTTCACTGCATCCAGACCTGATATTATGTTTGTTGTATGTTTATGTGCTAGATTTCAAGATAATCCCAAAGAATCACATTTAAAAGAGGTTAAACGTATTTTTAGATATCTTATTGGCACATCTAAGTTCGGTTTATTGTATCCTCACAACAATGCCTTTATTTTACATGGTTTTTTTGATTCCGATTATGCTGGTTGTTCACTGGACTATAAGAGCACAAGTGGAACCTATCACTTTTTAGGCCCTTCACTAAATTCGTGGTCGAGTGTGAAACAGAATTTTGTTGTCTTATCCACCATTGAGGCTGAGTACATTGCACTAGGTAGTTGTTGTGCACAGTCTCTTTAGATGAAGCAAACTTTAGAGGACTTTGAAATTACACATGACACAATAGAGTTAAAATGTGATAATAAAAGTGCAATTGACTTAACATATAATCTGGTTCATCATTCTAGGTCCAAACATATTAATGTGCGTCATCACTTCATTAGAGATCACAAAAAGCTAAATACAATTAAAGTCAGTTTTATAGGCACCAATTCACAGCTTGCCGATATCTTCACAAAACCACTTCCAGATTCCCGCTATTCATTGTTAAGATTAGAACTAGGAATCCTGGACATTACAAACTAATGAATTGACATAATAAATAAAATAAAAACACACGTTAATTAACACAAAAGTGATTATTAAGAATCAAGTACACCATAAATGTTATGAGTCAATAAGATACAAATTTAAAAAACAATATTACATCATGATATTACAGCATGAGAATAAGATGAAAATTTTAAGAAACAACCACACTGTCGTCGACGATAGTGACTGTCGTCGGGCGATAGCGGCAATAGTCCAGATCATCTTGAAATCTTCAGAAATTTCTGTTATCATCTGCACTTGTGTCTCCTTGATCGTTGCTGAACTAGATTCACTGCTTCTCATTCGGCGAGGTTCGCGAATAGATGTTCGGGGAGGCTTATCACAACCCGCATTTCCTCGCACATTTACATAATATCAGAGCACGAGAAAATACGTGTCGTGATTCCACGTCGTGCAGGGTATAACTGCACGCGTTCAGGCAAAACCCAAACTCGAGTTCCTTGAATAAATCATAAATTCATATGCAAGAAAACTAGTTACATTTTGGTGGTCGTATCCCTCGACACCATGGATCAGCTAGTCCACATGAAAAACTATAGTTTTATACGCAGCGAAAATACATAGTTAAGGTAAGTTCACATCCTACATGAGTGGAATCTCCCCCAAAGGACCTCTCATGGAATGCAGGCCTCTAGGTGATGCATAATATATGGAAAATAGTTGTTTACGTACTCCAGAAATAGTGAGTTAGGGTTTAAAATCATGACATGCATGAGATACATATACTATTACTTTTAGGGTTTAACATATCTAACGTGCAACCTAGCATTAAACATTTCCAGAAGCAAGTAAGCAACCGCCAAAAAGGCAAAACTAGCAGTATTCAGTTCATAGTACATCACTAAAAGGAACCCATCAGTGGGCATCAACAACCTGACACAAACCCACTGGTGAGTGTGTATGTCTGTACAGAAAGAAGAAAAACTAACTCGCCAAAACGAGGAATAGTAACCTCAGCGGCCACAAGCAAGCGCCACCAAAAGAACACTAGCCGCTCAATCAGCTATCACCTGGACCTGAGGCATTCCAAAGAAAGAATACCTCATCAAGTATATAAGAAACAAAAATGGAGCATTTCATCAAAAGTAATACACTGCACAAGGCAGGATCAGATGCACCAAGTGCTAGAGATACCAACATTTCCTTCTACAACCTGCAGGAGCAATAAGGCAAACATCTGCCAACATACCAAAGAAATGAACAGTCGTAATTTGTGACTTATTAGCAGTGGTAAAGTCATTACTCAAGGGTTCAACAGTGGCTGCCCCTAAGGTGGAACATACCAACAAAAAACATAGCCCATATCGGGGCCAAAAGGTGCTCTCTACACCATAAAACAACCAGCCCATTATACGGGGACAAAAGGTGCTCTCTACACCATAAAACAACCAACCCATTATCTGGGGCCAAAAGGTGCTCTCTACACCACAAAATAACCAGCCCATTATCTGGGGCCAAAAGGTGCCCACCAGGCTCCACACCACCCCTTACAGAGCCACCAGACAAACCACATGCCATACTTCATGATTCGACTGTCAAAACACACTGAAACACACCAACAATCCGAACTACCGAAGTAACCACAAATCTGGAAGTTCATCCTAAGCGAGTACGTAATATAATCTAATTTCCTATGTTCATATGTCTACCTTCAGCCATGATTTGGACACAAGATGAATAACCCTAATCTCAACTACACAATAACCATAAGAGATGAAAGTAAAGGAAAACTTGGCAAGGGCAAAAACACCACTTGCCTTGACCTTCAAGCACAACAGCCGCTATCACAGCTTTAGCACAAACCTGAGGTGAACAACATAGGAGAATAAAAACTCATAAATTTGACAACCCCTCGTTTCTCCAATAATCCAAGAGCAAAGAAACGTTACCTAAGGGGCAAATCCAGAGCAGCTGGTCCCTTTTCCTTTCTTCCTCTTGTACTCACCCTCTTTGGAAATGGGGAATGATAAAAATAAGAAGAAGAAGAATGCAAACAAAATGGAAGGAGAAAGACTTAATCTCGGCCTTATTCCTAGAGACGAGGTTTGGTCCCTTGGATTAAAACAATAAAGAAATTGAACGGCAGCAAAATTTGCTGAAATTTCACATTTCGGCCCTGACACGCCCGGTGACATGCCCGTGTCACAGGTCGTGTCACTTAAGCGGTAGGCAACCGCCTCACATCAAAACAGTACACGTCCTGTGATATGGGCATGTCACAGGCCGTGTCATGGGACACGCCTACCTATACGGCCGTGTCACTGGTCGTGACACCGCACACAGCACCCAACCAAATAACCCGAGCAGGACACGGCCTTGGGAAACGACCGTGTCCCAAGCCGTGTTAGCCCTACTTGACCTACATCGAGCGGACTTCGTCAAGCGAAGTTCATCGACCAGCGGGACATGCCGTGTGACACACCCGTGTCACAGGCCATGTACCCCTCCTCTCGACACTCGACATTCATCGAGTGAACTTCGTCGACCGAAATTCATCGACCACGCGGGACACGCCCTACGAAATGCCCGTGTCATAGGCCGTGTACCCCGACACGCCCTGGGACACGCCCGTGTCCCAGGCCGTGTAACCCAAATTTGCATAGTGCCAGGTTTTGAACTCTTACACCTCTCCCCTGCTACAATAAACTGCAGCCATAAGTTTACACCTACGGACTAAACCAGCAACCAATATATCATAGCTTCATATCCATATGTTATAACTATGGAATCTTGCAAACAGTCTATCAAACAAGACATGAAAGGCCTAAAGAGCGTAGATTATGCTCTAACAACAGCAAAGGCCAAAATTATGCCAACGTAACGCCAAACAAACTGACACATTGGCCATAAAAAAACCAGGGCATTACAGTCACTCCCCCTAAAAGAAAGTTTCGCCTCGAAACTTTACACAACAAGGACATAACAATTAAAGATGTAAATGAAAGAAATCATACCAGACAAGCTTAAGGAAACAAATGAGGGTGAGCCTCCCTCATAGCCGACTCTAATTCCCAAGTCGCGCTTTCCACGTCTTGGTTCCTCCATAACACCTTCACCATAGGAATCTTCTTTCTTCGCAACACACGATCTTGCGAATCCAAAATGCAGACAGGCACCTCCAGATAAGAAAGATTTGGTTCTAATTGAGGCACATATTCTAACACCTGCCTGTCGTTTCGCACACTCTTGCGGAGTTGACTTACATGAAAAACATCGTGAACACCGGGAAAAGATGCGGGCAATTCCAACTTATAAGCTGATACACCGACCCGCTCAACAATCTTGAACGGTCCCACAAACCTTGGGTCCAATTTTTGATCTTTCCCAAATCTCTTTATGCCAACCATCGGGGAAACTTTAAGGAATACCAAGTCCCCCACAACAAACTCCAAATCTGATCTCCGCCGATTAGCGTTCTTCCCATAACATTCTTGTGCTATCCGAAGCTTTTCTCGAATACGCTTCACCGCAACTTCCATTTCTTCTAATGCATCTGGACCCAATAAGGATGTCTCACCAACCTCAACCCAAAAGAGAGGAGTTCTACAACGTCGCCCATACAGGGCCTCAAACGGAGACATTTGCAAGCTTTCTTGATAGCTATTATTATACGCAAATTCCATAAGACGCAAACATTCATCCCATGCTCCTCCGCGGTCTAAGATATAACATCGAATCATATCCTCTACTATCTGATTTACTCGCTCTGTTTGACCATTCGTCTGCGGGTGGTATGCGGTAGAACATCTCAAATCCGTACCCAAACCCTCTTGTAAACTCTTCCAGAAGCGAGATGTAAATCCAGAGTCTCGGTCGGAAATGATGTTACGGGGAACACCATGCAAGCGGAGAATCTCATTCACATACAGTTCTGCTATCTTCTTCATCGGATAATTAATCTTATAAGGTACGAAGTGAGCACACTTCGTTAATCGATCCATGATCACCCATACTGAATCATACCCTCTAGGAGATCTCGGTAGACCTGTTATAAAATCAATTGAAATACTTTCCCATTTCCATGTTGGAATTTCCAACGGTGTCAACTTGCCACCAGGCCTTCCATGATCGGCCTTCACATGCTTGCATGTATAACATTCCGACACAAATTTTGATATGTCTCTCTTCATCCCATCCCACCAGGCAATTTGCTTCAAGTCATGATACATCTTCGTAGACCCTGGATGGTAAGCAACGCTCGACTAATGAGCTTCTCGGCATAACATATCTCGGATGTCCATAATAGCAGGGATAAAAAATCTATCGCGGTACTTCAACGTACCCGCAACATCAATCGAGAAATCAAGTAACTCTACTTTCTCCGTTCTCTTATATAAGTGCAGCGAATATGGATCATCTTTCTGATGCAGCCGCGTCAACTCAATCCAAGAAGGTTCTGCTGCCACCAAACTACTCTGCATATCGCAGCACCCTACAGAAATATCCATCAACAGGAATTCTTCCAATAATCGATCGGCGGAGAGATTAAAAATCTTTCCCGTCTTCCGACTTAGGGCATCGGCCACCACATTAGCCTTTCCCGGATGGCACTGGATTTCCACATCGTAGTCGGCAACATACTCCAACCATCGCCGCTGGCGCAAATTCAATTCCTTTTGGGTGAATACATACTTTAAACTCTTATGATCAGAAAAATTTTGCACTGCACACCATAAAGTAGATGTCCCCACAATTTCAACGCAAATACAACAGCTGCAAACTCCAAATCATGTGTAGGATAGTTCTTCTCATGAGTCTTCAATTGCCGAGACCCATACGCAATCACTTTGCCGTCTTGCATCAACACGCAGCAAAGTCCACCATGCGATGCATCCACAAAAACATCATAACCTAAGCCCTCCGTCGGCAGAGTCAAAACAAGAGCGGTACACAATCTATTCTTGAGTTCAAGGAATGCTTCCTCACACTTATCATTCCAAGCAAAAGACACATTATTTTGAGTTAATCGAGTCAAAGGTGCAGCCAAAGTAGAGAAACCTTCCACAAATCTTCTGTAATAGCCAGCCAACCACAAGAAGCTCCTAATCTTCTTAGGAGTATCCGGTATTCGCCACTCCATCACTGCAGCTATCTTCTCTGGATCAACTAAAATGCCATACATGTTGATCACATGGCCTAAAAACGAAACCTGAGGTAACCAAAAATCGCACTTACTCAATTTGGCGAACAATATATGGTCCCTCAAAGCAGACAAAACCAAACGCAGATGCTGATCATGATCCTCAGCATTGCGGGAATAGAAGAGAACATCGTCGATAAACACAACTACAAACTTATCCAAAAAGTCTTTGAACACTCGGTTCATCATGTCCATAAAGGTCGAAGGCGCCATAGTTAAACCAAACAACATTACTAAGAATTCAAAATGCCCATGCCTTGATCGAAAAGCAGTCCATGGAATATCTGACTCACGGACCTTAAGCTGATGATAACTAGAATGAAGATCAATTTTAGAGAATACTGAGATACAACGCAGTTGATCAAACAAATCGTCAATCCTTGGAAGGGGGTACTTGTTCTTAATAGTGACTTTATTTAGTTCTCGGTAATCAATGCAAAGCCGCATCGACCCATCTTTCTTTTTAACGAATAGAATAGGTGCACCCCAAGGCGACGAGCTTGGTCTGATAAAACCCTTTCTTAACAACTCATCTAGTTGGATACGCAACTTTGCCAGCTCTCGCGGGGCCATCCGGTACGGCGCCTTTGCAATAGGATGCGTACCCGGCTCCAACTCTATCACAAATTCAACATCTCTGTCAGGCGGAAGACCAGGGAGATCATCAGGAAAAACGTCTGAAAAATCGCGCACAACAGGAATATCTGCTAAACACGGCAAACTACAAACGGTCTCCAAAACTGAGACTAAACAAGCGAAACAGCCGGAACCTAGCAACGTCCGAGCACATACTGCAGAAATAGCTGGAGAATCCTGGCGCAAATCACCATAAACACTCCCAGGCCGACTGTTGTCCTTTCGGAAGTCCAAGCGCTTACCCTTGCATTGGATCACAGTATCATACTTCGACAACCAGTCCATGCCTAAGATATCATAAAAATCTTCCAGGTCAATCACCTTCAAATCTGCTGTGGCTAGGAAATCCCCCAACACAATCGGACAATCCAAAATGCCCCAATCGGAAACCACAGAATCACTAGAAGGAAACTTGATGCAAAAAGCATCCCCCACTCGATCTGGTTCCAAACGATATCGATCCACGAAGGCTCTAGCCACAAATAAGTGGGTAGTGCCAGAGTCGAAAAGAACATGCGCCCAGCAGTTCTTTACCTTAAACTTTCCTACAAAGGTGCACACTAATCACATATCGACGAAAACAATTGAAAGACAATCATGACGAACGAAACAGGAGAACTAGGGAGGAGTCTAACCTGATTCAACCTGAGTAGAAGTCTGAGCGTCCTCGGAAGAAATCACGTTAAGCTTTCCTTTACCTTTATCCAATCGCTGAGGAGGTGAAAATGCCTGGAGTGGCACTGGCTACAACACAGGTTGCACTTGCGGGCACTCAGTCTTAATGTGCCCCTTTTGTCCGCACTGATAACACACTTTCTTTGACCAACAATGGGCAACATCATGCCCCTTTCTCATACAGAACGTACACTCCAAGTCCCTCTGAGGAGCACCCTGAATAGCATGAACCTGCTCCTTATTTTGAACACTTAACCTTTTGAAACATCTCTCATAGGGGTGGCCGGACCGGCCACAGAAACTACAAACTTCTTTGCTCTTCTTCCTTGAAGCAGCATCAGGCACTTGAGGGCTCTTCCCTTCGATTAGCTTCCTCTTATCTTTCCTAATCCACTGTCCTTTTTGCTTAGCATTTTCGATTGCCTCAACTTTCAAAGCAGCTTCCACTAAGGCAGCATAGTTTGTTGCTCCATATGCACTTGCTAACTGTTGCACCTCATTTCGTAGGCCACCAAGAAAATGCTTAACTCGATCCGCCTCGGCAGTTACCATGTCGGGGGCAAACCGACTCAGTTTACTGAACTCAATCTCATACTCACTAACTGTGAGCTACCTTTGCTTCAAATGTATGAACTCATTCATCAAACGGTCCCGCTCGACCGAGGGTAGAAACTTCCTTAGGAGCATCCCCTTAAACGAAGCACAAGAACATCGTTCCATCAAGCTCTCCTTTTCTCGCAACCACCAACTCTTTTCTAACCCCTTTAGCTGATATGTAGCGATCATCACTCTCTGATCATCAATGACGCCAGAGTAGGAAAACATTTCCTCCATTGCTATCAACCAATCATCCAACACCATGAAGTCCGCTTTGTCATCATAAGTAGGTGGTCCAAGTCGCTGAAACTGAGAAATAAATGTCATATCGGGTGGAACCACTACGGGAGGCACCAACGGAGTAGGAGGGGCAGGAACGTCTAGACCCACAACAGGGTCCTGCACCCTCAGAGTAAGCCCAGACACCATGGAAAACATAGACTGAATTTGGGACTGCACATCCGCCATTTGCCTTACCAAGGCCTCATTACTCTATCGCAAACTTTCCATACTTGCATTGTTCTGGGAACCCGAAGACTCGCCCTCAGACTAGTGAGTCTGCCTCGTCACAGGATGCTTCGACATCCTATAATCCAATCAGTACGAATCAAGAACTAGCCCAACTGCAAGCACAAAACGACCCTGTACAGACACACATACACATATGAACTTCAACTGCTAACTTGCTCTGGGGGTTTTTCCATGATGATGTTATGCCTAATCTCCGATGAGTCCCTCCTCACACTAATTCATGTGCCTAGACAATGCATGCATGAAGTTATCTTCCTTTTCACTCAAAATCATGTGTGTACAGGCGTCATCATGTCAATCTTTAGCTTGGCACGTTGTGCTTATGCAATGTTATGCAATGTATGTTGTGCTATGCATTCTAAAAAGGCTTTAATGCATGCTATGGGCGGCGTACGCATGAAAATGTTATGCATCCCATACTACATGACATTCTCATACTACATAACCCTCACATGTTGCCCCTATGGTGGATCCATATACAGACACATATTATGCATCCCATACTACATAATATGCCCCGTATACTTCTTATATGCTTATGCATGTAATGCTCGTGCTTCCACCAAGACGAACTGATGACACCTCAGTGTGTGTATGATATGTCATTGCCCGACCCAATGTCAACCAAACTTACCTCTGATACCAACTATCACAACACATTTACATAATATCAGAGCACGAGAAAATAAGTGTCATGATGCCACGCCATGCAGGGGATAACTGCACGCGCTCAGGCAAAACCCAAACTCGAGTTCCTTGAATAAATCATAAATTCATATGAAAGAAACCAGTTACATTTTGGTGGTCGTATCCCTCGGCACCGTGGATCAGCTAGTCCACATGAAAAAACTATAGTTTTATACGCAACGAAAATACATAGTTAAGGTAAATTGACATCCTACATGAGTGGAATCGCCTCCAAAGGACCTCTCATGGAATGCAGGACTCTATGTGACGCATAATATATGGAAAATAGCTATTTACATACTCGAGAAATAGTGCGTTAGGGTTTAAAATCATGAAATGCATGAGATACATATACTATTACTTTTAGGGTTTAACATATCTAACATGCAACCTAGCATAAAAAATTCCCAGAAGTAAGTAAACAACCGCCAAAAAGGCAAAACTAGCAGTATTCAGTTGATAGTACATCACTAAAAAAAAGGAAACCATCAGTGGGCATCAACAACCTGACACAAACCCACTGGTGAGTGTGTATGTCTGTATAGAAAGAAGAAAAACTACCTCGCCAAAACGAGGAACAGCAACCTCAGCGGCCACAAGCAAGCGCCACCAAAAGAACACTAGTCGCTCAATCGGCTAACACCTGGACCTGAGGCATTCCAAAGAAAGAATACCTCAGTAAGTATATAAGAAACAGAAATGGAGCATTTCATCAAAAGTAATACAATGCCGAAGGCAGGATCAGATGCACCAAGTACTAGAGATACCAACATTTCCTGGTACAACCTGCAGGAGCAATACGGCAAATATCTGCCAACATACCAAAGAAATGAACAATCGTAATTTGTGTCTTATTAGCAGTGATAAAGTCATTACTTAAGGGTTCAACGGTAGCAACCCCTAAGGTGGAACATACTGTAACGCCCTGAAACTCAAAAGAGCGACGGGGGACATTTTGGGCCAAATTTGGAATCTGGCAGGAGGCACACGGCCTGGGACACGGGCATGTCCCAGGGCGTGTCAGGCTGGAGTCAGGGATATGGTCGAGAGGTCGACGATTTTGGAGTCGACAATCGTCGAGCAGAGAACACGGCCTGATACATGAGCGTGTCTCAGGGCGTGTCGAGCCCATGTCGACGATCGGCCCGGGGGCGACGAATTTTTCTCGACGAAGTGTCGAGACAAGGCACACGGCCTAGGACACGGGTGTGTCCAAGGCCGTGTCAGCAAGTCGACGAATTTCGCTTGACTATGTGTCGAGAGAAGGCACACGGCCTAGGACACGGGCGTGTCCAAGGCCGTGTCATGTGGTCGACGAACTTCGCTCGACGAAGTGTCGAGACCGTGAACACGACAAGGAGCCCAGGCGTGTTCGAGTAGACATGGGCTAGGACACGGGTGTGTCCAATACCCGTGTGAGTCTCAGGCTGTTTTCGAGGCTGTGTCGATGGGGGCACACGGCCGACCAAACGGCCGTGTCAATTGGAACACGGGCATGTCAGGTCTAACACGGGCGTGTTGGATGCCCGTGTGTTGTTCCAGGTGCATCGATTTTGACGGCGAATGAGGGACACGGCCCTGGACACGGGCGTGTGCCAGGCAGTGTTCGGCCCAGGTTTTGCTTTTCAGGCCCGAATCAAGGCCGTTCGTTTCTTTAATTTGGGATCCAACGGATGGGGGTTGTTCCTGATGGGATATACCCGGGATTGGACCTTTGAAACCCTCATTCTTACTTGAGTGGTTATCTTTCTAAAGTATAGAGAGAGAGGAGAGCCAAAGGAGGAAGAAGAAGCTAGATCCGGCCATTGGAGGAGCTTCGAAGCTCCAAATTGCGAGCCGACTTCAGATCTACGGAGGCAAAGAGAGTGCGGTGCTTTTCATCCGCTTACTTTTCCATGGCGCCAAGGAAGAATGCTAGGGTAATGATTCTCTTCTTGAGCATGTGAAGCTCTCCTTCTTTGTATAGGAAGCCCGCTCTCGCGAGTTTGCGGTGAGTTTGAGGCGTTCCTTCGGGTAGATATGTAAAGTCCCCGTTGTGTAGAGTCTGTAATCGAGAACGGACATAGGCATGATGTGTGAAGCCTACCTGAACAAGTTGGTCTGCATCGGTGATGTTGCATTGCATAAATGCCGGAGAAGGCTCCGTGCGATTGTTTGTTTTTCAAGTTTTCTACGTGGTAGACTGCAACAGGGAACCTTGGGGATTAACCCTAAGGTGCACCTGGAAAACAGGGCGGATGCGTGATCTTGCCAACTTGGTGTCCTTGGAGCCAACTTGAACATAACCGGGTTATGTGAAATGTGATGGAAACGGGACTCGGGAGAAGTTTGACCCGCGCACATGGCATAAATTATTGTTGCGATATGAACACGTGTTAGATGGAACCGTACCCATTCTATGTCATTCTGTTAAAGAGACCTAAGGGTACGTGGCACTTACCGTTGGCGTAGATGAGGGTCTTCGACGGTCTATGGCTTAAATTGATGTGATCTATGCCAAGAAGACAAAAGCTCATATGTTTGGCCGTCAAAGTAGCGGTGGTGAGTCCCGAATGTCTATGGCTTAAATTGACGCGACATTGGCCGGTTCACTGAGAATGTGCCATGAGTGCACGGGGTGTGTGGTCGTGCGAGCCTACGCCTGTGATGTTGTGACATTACTATAATGCCTGTTTATGCTAATAAAATGCAGGGAAGGAGCATCGCCGCCCCGAGTTGGGGGCGGGATCGTTATAATTTGGTCAGCATTGCTGACTGTTGCTCTTTGTTTGCCACCGTGCAGTGGTTTGTGCTTGGAGGTGCTGCTGGACCAAGTGGTCAATAGCGGGCTAAAGCCCAAATTGTGAAGCCGGCCCTCGAAGGCCTAATTGGAGTGTTTACTGCTTTTATTTATGTATGACCGGCCTGCGTGCCGTGGTTTGTAAATCATGTAATATTAAGTAAACGATTTTGTAAGGCCTTAAGTCCAGTACTTATGTATGTACTACATTCCTATTTGGTTTATTAGTGGACATTCGAGCTCTTAGTGCTGGGTTCTTCATTGCAACTTTTAAACTGCTTCCGCTAGAATGCTCTGTGTAGGACGTAAAGATTGGTTGGATGGTTTCCATGAGTAACCACCCGGTCTGTCTGTGGTATATGGCGTCGGGCCCTGGCCGGACCTACTGCTATATGTTATGCGACGGATAGGGGGTGTTACAATTTGGTATCAGACTACTGGTTTTGGTCGGGCTTACAATGAATTCGTGGTCGAATTCTTTTTAAGGGGTGGTGAGCACATGTGTGTGCGTCATCGTTATAACAGTAAAAGAACCCATGAATGTCCACTTAGTAATGAAAATACACGTGTTTGGGTAACCTGCGTGTTCCTATAATTGTTGTTTGCAATTTTATTTGGTCGCTTAACGGTGTTTTGTACCACTATAGGTGACCAGAAGTGGTGTTGGGCCGTCGCAACCTCGAGTTTCTGAGGCTAGCAGTGCACCTAATGAAGCTCCTGCAACACCTCTATCGGCTGAGACCATACGATTGGTTGCTGAAGCAGTGTTGGCCATGATTAATGTGCAGTCTACAAGGTAAATGCAGCAGCCCGCTCCTGCGACGGAGCAGGTACCGCTGCAAGCGGCTGAGCAGCGAAGAGTGGAGCAGGTGGTAGAGGAACCGGTGGTGCCAAGGAGGGCAACCGAGAGACAGCTCAAGCATGTCATGAGCTTTAATCCTCCGGTATTCTCGGGGTTAGGAACCCCATCTCAAGCTGAAGACTAGCTCTCCAGGGTGAAGAGAGTCATGACAGCAACGGAGACGGAGGAGTGGAAAATGACCACCGTTGCTACGTTCCTTTTGGACGGTGAAGCAAGAATGTGGTGGGAAGGATTGGAGCTGCATCTACTGAGAGGTAGAGAACTTTTTGATGTCTCGATGGACGAGTTCTCGAGACTATTCTTGGCTAGATGCCTTCCTTCGGCACAGAGGATATCGTTGGAGAACGAGTTCCTGAAATTGGTACAAGGGGACAATAGTGTGGATGAATATCTCCACGAGTTTACCCGTTTGAGTCGATATGCTAGCTCCACCATTGCGGATGAGGAGCGCAAGACGAATCGCTTCTACGAAGGGTTGAGAGATGGGTTGAGGTTACTACTCTCGGGGCCGATGACGCAGGGTTTCTTGACCTTGGTCAACATGGCCCGGTCCTTGGAGAAGGACATGAAGAATGTTCAGGCAAAGAAGAGCATTGGTGATAAGAAATCTGAGTTCAAAGTGCCGACTACTTCAAAGTCCGGCTATCGAAGATTCCACAAGAAGCATAGGACTTCGGGTCCAACTCCTTCTAGTGCTTCTGGGGCGACTACGGGTCGGACCCCGGGCGCATGTTTTACTTGTGGGAAGTCGAGGCACTTTGCCCGCGATTGTTGGAGCGGATGCCCCAACTCCAAAAGGAAGCTGGGAGCTACTTATGAAGAGAAGGGCAAGGCGGTGGAGTCAACCGCATCCCACTATGCTCCGGCCCAACCAAGGGTGTATAATCTTGTCCAACTGGAGGCCATCAAACAGGCGGATATGGTGACAGGTACGGTTTAATTTATAGCAAGATAATTTATTTAAATACTTGTTATGCACCTATTACCTTACCACTGCTTGTTTAGGATTCATTTTGATTTGTGAAAATCCGGCAAGAGCACTCTTCGATACGGGAGCTTCACACTCCTTCTTGTCCGAAGGATTTATATCACGCATCGGAGTCCCTTCTTCGATGGAGAAGGATAAGTTGGATGTGTTGTTGCCCAATGGGTGTTCGATGCGCGCGGATAAGATCTGCGATGTTAAGATTCGTATTGGGAATCAGGAGTTCGATCTGCAAGCGTCGTTACTTCCGTTGGTGGAGTTCAACGTTATATTTGGCATGGACTAGCTCTCGGTGCAGCAGGCCTATATTGATTGCGGTCGCAAGGAAGTCAAGCTGGGAGCAAGTCGTGAGACGACTTTTACGGGCTTAAAGGGGTCGATCAAGACATTGATGTCTGCTCTTTAGGTGGTGAAGGCGGTTCGTGCCGGTGCAGAACTGTTCTTTACACTAGTGGAGGTTGTGAAGCCGAAGCCCGCGTTGGATAGTATTTCAGTGGTATCGGAGTACCCTAATGTGTTCCCTAGAGATCTTCCTGGAGCCCCGCCTCAACGGGAGATAGATTTCATGATTGAGTTAGTGTCAGGTGCAAAACCTGTGTAACGATCTCCTTATCGGCTAGCGCCTAAGGAAATGACGGAGCTGAAAGTTCAACTGCAAGAGTTGTTGGAGCAAGGGTATATGCATCCAAGTTCTTCGCATTGGAGCGCGCCAGTCCTCTTTGTTAAGAAGAAGGACGGAAGCTTGAGGCTATGTATTGATTATCGGGAGCTCAACAAGTTGACGGAATAGAACAAGTACCCGATCCCCCGGATCGATGATCTTTTTGATCAGTTGGTCGGGTCGACGGTGTACTCGAAGTTGGACCTCAAGTCCGGGTACTACCAGCTGTGAATAAGGGAGAGTGATATCCCAAAGGCAGCGTTCAGTACGATATACGGGCATTACGAGTTTACGGTCATGCCGTTTGGGCTGACTAATGCGCCGTCAGTGTTCATGGATATGATGAATATGACCTTCAGGGAGTACTTGGACCATTTTGTGATCGTCTTCATCGACAATATTTTGGTGTACTCGCAGAGTGATGAAGATCACTTCAAGCATCTTCATTTGGTTTTGGAGACACTAAGGAGGAATCAACTGTATGCCAAGTTCTCGAAGTGCGAGTTTTGGTTATCCTCAGTGGTGTTCCTCGGTCATATAGTGAGTGGAGAGGGTATTGCGGTGGATCCGGTGATGATTGTTGCGATACGGGAGTGGCCTGAGCTTTCTACGGTAGCGGAAGTCTGAAGCTTTCTGTGGCTTGCCGGCTATTATAGGCGGTTCATAGAGAACTTCTCGTGGATAGCGTTACCTCTCACTACTTTGATGAGGAAGGAGCAGAATTTTGTTTGGACGCCGGAGTGCGCGCGACCTTTTGAGGAGTTAAAATGTCGGTTGACCACGGCGCCTATGCTGAGTTCGTCGAGTGGGACCGAAGGCTATGAGATTTATAGCGACGCTTCGGGCAGTGGTTTGGGTTGCGTGCTACTGCAATACGGAAGTGTAATAGCTTATGGCTCGAGACAGCTCAAAGTGCACGAGTGAAATTATCCGGTCCATGACTTGGAGTTAGCGGCCGTGATTTTTGCCTTGAAGCTGTGGAGACACTATTTGTACGGTGTGAAGATTGATATCTACACCGATCATAAGAGCCTGAAGTATCTGATTGATCATAAAATCTGAATATGCGGCAGCGTAGATGGATGGAGTTCCTGGGGGACTATACATTCAAGATCCACTACGTGCCTGGTAAGGGCAATGCGGTTGCGGACGCGTTGAGTCCCTGACCCCCAGCTCAAGCCAATTGGTTGTCGACCCATGAAGAGCGGTTGGTTCGGGAGTTGGAGGCGTTGGAGATTGTTTATGTGGATAAGCAATCAAGTGCTGAAGCAGTACTGAATTGGACTGAAGTCCAATATGGCATGTATGATCGGATTCGGCAGGCTTTGGATATGGATGTCCATATGAAGCAGTTCATGGTAGAGGCTCTGGATGGGTCAAATTCCCAATTCGTTGTGGAGGACGGATTGCTTTGGAAAGACAGTCGTCTGTGCGTCCCAAGTGTGGGCAATTTGCGGGTGGAATTGTTGTACGAGGCACATCATACGAAGTACTCGATTCACCCGGGGAGCACGAAGATGTACCGCGATGTCAAGAAACTATTTTGGTGGCCGGGTTTGAAGAAGGATGTGGCGCTCTACGTGGTGAAGTGCCAAACTTGCGCCTTGTTGAAGGCGGAATGTCAAAAGCCGGGAGGATTTCTGAAGTCCTTGCCTATTCCGGAGTGGAAATTCGACGACATCCCTATGGACTTTATGCACGGTTTGCCAAGGTCTCAAAAGGGTTACGACGCCATTTGGGTGGTCGTAGATCGGCTAACGAAAGTGTCGTATTTCATTCCGCATAGGAAGGATGATCCGGTGTAGAAGTTGGCAAAACTGTACGTGGATAATATATTGCGGCTTCACGGTGTGCCCCGCAGCGTCGTGAGTGACCGAGATGGGCGGTTCACGTCTAATGATTGGAGGCTAGTGAAGCAAATGTTGGGAACAAAGTTGAAATTCAGCACAGTCTTCCATCCCCAAACAGATGGGAAGACCGAGAGAGTCAATAGAACTATGGAATACATGCTCCGCATGTGTGTCTTGGACTTTGGAAAGCAATGGTAATACCATCTTTATTTGGTGGAGTTTGCGTACAACAATAGCTACCAAGTGAGTATTCAAATGGCGCCCTTTGAGGCCCTATATGGTAGAAAATATCGCACGTTGTTGTCTTGGTTAGAAACGGTTGAGTCAAAGTTGTACAAGCGCCAAGAGGTGGAGGATGCTACTTCGTTGGTGCGAACCATACGGGAGAGGTTGCTTATCGCTCAGGACCGGCAAGCGAAGTACTATAATGCCAAGCACAGGAACGTGGAGTTCGCTGTGGGCGACTATGTGTACTTAAAGATCAAGTCGTTCAAGGGTGTCTCGCGGGTGCGGCGATTGAAAAAGCTAAGCCCGAGGTACCTTGGGCCGTTTGAGGTTTTGGAGCGAGTTGGTGAAGTAGCCTATCGGTTGAAGCTTTCAGTGGAGCTTAGTGGTTTACATGATGTATTCCATATTTCGGTGCTACGGAAGGCAGTGCAAGAGCTTTCGCAAGTGATCGCGGTTGATCAAGTGTCGGTAGATAGTGGGTTGACGACAAGAGTCAAGCCCGTGCGGATTGAGGACTCGGAGGTCAAGCGGCTATGTAATAAAGAGATCAGGATGGTCAAGGTTTGATGGGACAATTGCAGTCGTGAGAAGCTCTCTTGGGAACGAGAGCAGACTATGCTTGACGAGTATCCGGAGTTGTTCCGCTCAGGTACAATTTCATTTTGTACATGTCTTCACTTTATATAATTTCGTGGACGAAATTCTTTTAAGAGGGGGAGAGTTGTAACGCCCCGAAACTCAAAAGAGCGACGGGGGATGTTTTGGGCCAGATTTGGAATCTGGCAGGAGGCACACGGTCTGGGACACGGGCGTGTCCCAGGGCGTGTCAAGCTGGAGTCGACGATTTGGTCGAGAGGTCGACGATTTTGGAGTCGACGATCTTCGAGCAGAGAACACGGCCTGAGACACGGGCGTGTCTCAGGGCGTGTCGAGCCTGTGTCCACGATCGGCCCAGGGAGTCGACGAATTTTGCTCGACGAAGTGTCGAGACAAGGCACACGGCCTAGGACACGGGCGTGTCAAAGGCCGTGTCAGCAAGTCGACGAATTTCGCTCGACGATGTGTCGAGAGAAGGCACACGACCTAGGTCACGGGCGTGTCCAACGCTGTGTCATGTGGTAGACGAACTTCACTCGACGAAGTATAGAGACCGTGAACACGACAAGGAGACCAGGAATGTTCGAGTAGACACGAGCTAGGACACGGGCGTGTCTAATACCCGTGTGAGTCTCGGGTTATTTTCGGGGCTGTGTCGATGGGGCACACGGCCGACCACACGGCTGTGTCAATTGGAACACGGGCGTGTCAAGTCTAACACGGGCGTGTTGGATGCCCGTGTGTTGTTCCAGGAGCGTCGATTTTGACGGCGAATGAGGGACACGGCCCTGGACACGGGCGTGTGCCAGGCCATGTTCGGCCCAGGTTTTGCTTTTCAGTCCCGAATTAAGGCCGTTTGTTTCTTTAATTTGGGATCCAATGGCTGGGGGTTGTTCCTGATGGGATATACACGGGATTGGACCTTTGAAACCCTCATTCTTACTTGTGTGGTTATCTTTCTAAAGTATAGAGAGAGGAGAGCCAAAGGAGGAAGAAGAAGCTAGATTCGGCGATTGGAGGAGCTTCGAAGCTCCAAATCGCGAGCCGACTTCGGATCTACGGAGGCAAAGAGAGTGCGGTGCTTTTCATCCGATTACTTTTCCATGGCGCCAAGGAAGAATGCTAAGGTAATTATTCTCTTCTTGATCATGTGAAGCTCTCCTTCTTTGCATAAGAAGCCCGCTCTCGCGAGTTTTCGGTGAGTTGGAGGCGTTCCTTCGGGTAGATATGTAAAGTCCCCGTTGTGTAGAGTCCGTAATCGAGAACGGACATAGGCATGATGTGTGAAGCCTACCCGAACAAGTTGGTCTGGATCGGTGATATTGCATTTCATAAATGCCGGAGAAGGCTTCGTGCGATTGTTTGTTTTTCGGATTTTCTACATGGTAGACTGCAATAGGGAACCTTGGGGATTGACCCTAAGGTGCACCCGGAAAACTGGGCGGATGCGTGATCTTGCCAACTTGGTGGCCTGAGAGCCAACTTGAACACAATCGGGTTATGTGAAATGTGATGGAAACGGGACTCGGGAGAAGTTTGACCCGCGCATATGGCTTAAATTGTCGTTGCGATGTGAGCACGGGTTAGATGGAATGGTACACATTCTATGTCGTTCGGTTAAAGAGACCTAAGGGTATGTGCCACTTGTCGTTGGCGTAAATGAGGGTCTCCGGCAGTCTATGGTTTAAATTGAGGTGACCTATGCCAAGAAGACAAAAGCTCATTTGTTTGGCAGTCAAAGTGGCGGTGGTGAGTCCGGAATGTCTATGGCTTAAATTGACGTGACATTGGCCGGTTCAATGAGAATGTGCCCTGAGTGCACTGGGTGTGTGGCCGTGCGAGCCTACGCCTGTGATGTTGTGACATTACTATAACGCATGTTTATGCTAATAAAATGCAGGGAAAGAGCATCGCCGCCCCGAGTTGGGGGAGGGATCGTTATAATTTGATCAGCATTGCTGACCGTTGCTCTTTGTTTGCCACCGTGCGGTGGTTTGTGCTTGCAAGTGCTGCTGGACCAAGTGGTCAATAGCGGGCTAAAACCCAAATTGCGAAGCCGACCCTCGAAGGCCTAATTGGAGTGTTTACTGCTTTTATTCATGTATGACCGGCCTGTGTGTCGTGGTTTGTAAATCATGTAATATTAAGTAAACGATTTTGTAAGGCCTTAAGGCCAGTACTTATGTATGTACTACATTCCTATTTGGTTTATTAGTGGACATTCGTGCTCTTAGTGCTGGGTTCTTCATTGCAACTTTTAAACTGCTTCCGCTAGAATGCTCTGTGTAGGACGTAAAGATTGGTTGGATGGTTTCCATGAGTAACCACCAGTTCTGTCTGTGGTATATAGCGTCGGGCCCCGGCCGGACCTACTGTTATATGCTATGGGACGGATAGGTGGTGTTACACATACCAACAAAAAACATAGCCCATATCGGGGCCAAAAGGTGCTCTCTACACCATAAAACAACCAGCCCATTATCCGGGGCCAAAAGGTGCTCTCTACACCATAAAACAACCAGCCCATTACCCGGGGCCAAAAGGTGCTCTCTACACCATAAAACAACCAGCCCATTATCCGGGGCCAAAAGGTGCCCACCAGGCTCCACACCACACCACCCCTTACAGAGCCACCCGACAAACCACATGCCATACTTCACGATTCGACCATCAAAACACACAGAAACACACCAACAATCCGAACTACCGACGTAACCACAAATCTGGAAGTTCAACCTAAGCGAGTACGCAATATAATCTAATTTCTTATGTTCATATGTCTACCTTCAGCCATGATTTGGAATGAATAACCCAAATCTCAACTATGCAATAACCATAAGAGATGAAAGTAAAGGAAAACTTGGCAAGGGCAAAAACACCACTTGCCTTAACCTTCAAGCACAACAGCCGCTATCACAGCTTTAGCACAAACCTGAGGTGAACAACATAGGAGAAGAAAAACTCAGAAATTTGACAACCCCTCATTTCTCCAATAATCCAAGAGCAAAGAAACGTTACCTAAGGGGCAAATCCAGAGTAGCTGGTCCCTCTTCCTTTCTTTCTCTTGTACTCACCCTCTTTGGAAATGGGGAATGATAAGAAGAAGAAGAAGAAGAAGAATGTAAACAAAATGGAAGGAGAAACACTTAATCTCGGCCTTTTTCCCAGGGACGAGGTTTGGTCCCTTGGATTAAAACAATAAAGAAATTGAACGACAACAAAATTTGCTGAAATTTCACATTTCGGCCCTGACATGCCCGGTGACACGCCGGTGTCACAGGTCGTGTCACTTAAGCGGTATGCAACCACCTCACATCCAAACAGTACACGGCCTGTGACACGGGCGTGTCACAGGCCGTGTCACGGGACACGCCTACCTACACGGCCATGTCACTGGTCGTGACACCGCACATAGCACCCAGCCAAACAACCCGAGCAGGACACGGCCTTGGGACATGCCTGTGTCCCAAGCCGTGTCACCCCTACTCGACCTACGTCGAGTGGACTTCGTCGAGCGAAGTTCGTCGACCAGCAGGACACGCCCTGTGACACGTCGGTGTCACGGGCCATGTACCCCTCTTCTCGACACTCGACATTCGTCGAGTGAACTTCATCGACTGAAATTCGTCGACCACGCAGGACACGCCCGTGTCACTGGCCGTGTACCCCGACACGCCCTGGAACATGCCCGTGTCCCAGGCCGTGTCACCCAAATTTGCATAGTGCCAGGTTTTGAACTCTTACACCTCTCCCCTGCTACAATAAACTGTAGCAATAAGTTTACACCGAGGGAGGAAACCAGCAACCAATATAACATCGCTTCATATCCATATGTTATAACTATGGAATCTTGCAAATAGGCTATCAAACAAGCCATGAAAGGCCTAAAGAGCGAAGATTACGCTCTAACAACGGCGAAGGCCAAAATTATGTCAACATAACGCCAAACAAACAGACACATTGGCCATAAAAAACTGGGGCGTTACAAGGCTCCATAATCAGATTCTCCTATTTGGCCATTTCTGCTAGAGTGGGTTTCAATTTGAGGCTTTTGGCCAGAAATTGGAAGAATTTCTGTGTAGCGACCCGAAACTCAAAAGAGAGACGGGAGACATTTTGAGCCAAGTTTGGAATTTGGTAGGGGTCACAGGGCTTGGGACACTGGCGTGTCCTAGGGGTGTGTCGTGCTCGGGTATACGATCTGGCCGAGAGGTCGACGAATTTGGTGTCGACGATCGTCGAGCAGTTAACACGGCTTGAGACACGGGCGTGTCCCAGGTCGTGTCCTTCTCGGGTGGTTGGCCGACTCGTGTTGGGGTATAAACATAGCCTGGAGCCCAGGCGTGTTCGGGTTTGATACAGGCTTATCAAATTGGACATGGGCGTGTCCAATACTCGTGTCCTTCATAGGTTGGTGTTGGTCCTGTGTCGATGGAGGAACACGGCCCGCTACACGACCATATACTGGATGACACGGGCGTGTCAAGTCAAACATGGGTGTGTCGAGAGCCCGTGTACTTTTTGGGATGCGTCGGTTTCGACGGCGAATGGGGAACACGGCCATGGACACGGGCGTGCCACAAGCCATGTTCGGCCCAGGTTTTGAATTTCAAGACCGAATCGTGGTCGTCCGTTTCCTTATTTTGGGATCTAACGTCTTGGGGCTGTTCAGGCTGGGTTATACCCGGGAATAGGGTTGAAAACCCTCATTCTCTTTGGGTTATTCTCTTTCTAAATTTCTAGAGAGAGGGGAGAGCAAGGAAGGAGAATAGAGATATATCCGGCCATCGGCAGAGCTTCGGAGCCCCAAATCGCGAGCCGACTTCGGAACTACGGAGGCGAGGACATCGCGGTGCTTTTCATCCACATAGATTTCCTTGGCGCCAAAGAGGAATGTTAGGGTAACGATTCTCATCCTAGGACATGTGAAGTCCTCTTTTCTTTGCATAGGAAGTCCGCTCTTGCGAGTTTGTGGTGAGTTTGAGGCGTTCCATCGGGTAGACATGAATAGTCCCCATTGTTGAGCTTGTAGAGTCCGTAATCGAGAAACGGACATAGGCATGATGTGTGAAGCCTACCCGGACAAGTTGGTCTGGATCGGTGATGTTGTATTGCGTGAATGGCCGAAGAATACTCCATGCAATTGTTTGTTTTCGGGTTTTCAACATGGTAGATTGCAACAAGGAGCCTTGGGGACTAACTCTAAGGTGCTCCCGAAAAACTTGGCAGATGTGTGATTCTGCCAACTTGGTGGCCTGGGAGCCAACTTATACATAACTAGGTTATGTAAAGTGTGTGATCGATTTGGGATTCGGGGAAGCTTGACCCGCGCAGACGGCTTAAGTTGATATTATGGTGTGAGCAATGGGTTAGACGGAACCGTACCCACTCTATGTGGTTCGGTTAGAGAGACCTAAGGTACGTGGTACTCGTCGTTGGCATAAATGGAGGGTCTTAGGCAGTGGTCCAGAAAGACCAAATGCTCGCGAGATATAGCCACCCAAGGGGTGGTGGTGAGACCGCGAACTTTGACTGGGTTCACCGAGAATGTGCCCTGAGAGCATGGGGTGTGTGGCCGTGCGAGCCTACGCCTGTGATGATGTGTAATTTATTTATATTATGGCAATGCTAATAAAGTGCAGGGAAGGAGCATCGCCGCCCCGAATTTGGGGGCGGGGTCATTATAATTTGGTCAGCATAGCTGACCGTTGCTTTTGTTTGCCACCGTTGAGGTAGATTGTTGCTTGCAGGTGATGCGGAGCCAAGTGGTAAATAGCGGGCAAAAGCCCATGTTGCTGAGACGGCCCTCGAAGG
Source organism: Platanthera guangdongensis (assembly GCA_039583875.1). NCBI lineage: Eukaryota > Viridiplantae > Streptophyta > Magnoliopsida > Asparagales > Orchidaceae > Platanthera > Platanthera guangdongensis. The sequence continues at coordinate 89,669,508 of CM077149.1, forward strand.
CCTTGTTAATTAATGTTTACTTATATTATTCATGTGTGACCGGCCTCCATACCGAGGTTTGGAAAACACTTTAATTTGAGTAATCTATTGTAAGGCCATATGGCCGTGTACTGGTGTTTTGTACATTCATTCCTTCTGGTTTGGTTTAGTGGACATTCATGCTATTGGCATGGCTCTTTATTTATTGCAACTTTTTAATTGCTTTCACTAGAATGAACTCTATATAGGACGTTGGATATTGGTTAGATGGTTTCCTTTGAGTAACCTTCCGGTCTATCTGTGGTATATGGCGTCGGGCCCCGGCCGGACCTACTGCTATATGCTATGCGACAGATAGGGGGTGTTACAATTTGGTATCAGACTACTGGTTTCGGTCAACTTAAATGAATTCATGGACAAATTCTTTTAAGGGGTGGTGAGCACATGTGTGTGCGTCATCGTTATAACATAAAAGAACCCGTGAATGTCCACTTAGGAATGAAAATACACGTGTTTGAGGAAACTGCGTGTTTCTATAATTGCTTTTTGCAATTTTGTTTGGTTGCTTAACGGTGTTTTGTACAACTATAGGTGACCAGAAGTGGTGCAGGGCCGTCAGAATGCCCAGTTTCTGAGGCTAGTTGCGCACCAAATGATGCTCCTGCAACACCTCCCTCCACTGAAACCATACAATTGGTTGTCGAAGAAGTGTTTGCCATGATCAACGCGTATCCTGTAATGCAAATGTAGAAGCCCGCTCCTACGATGGAGCATGTACCGCTCCAAAAGGATGAACCGAGAAGGGTGGAGCAGGTGGTGATCGATCCTTTGGTGCCTAGGAGAGCAACCGAAAGGCAGCACAAACATGTTATGGGCTTCAATCCTCCGGTGTTCTCGGGGACGGGAACCCCATCCCAAGCAGGAGATTGGCTCTCCCGAGTGAAGAGAGTACTGACAGCTACTGAAACGGAAGAGTGGTAGATGACCACTATAGCTACATTCCTGTTGGATGGAGATGTTAGGATGTGGTGGGAAGGTTTGGAACTACATCACTTGAGGGGAAGGCAACTTACGGACTTCCTGATAGAGGAGTTTTCGAGGCTGTTCTTGGCAAGGTACCTTCCCTCGGCTCGGAGGATAGCATTGCAGAATGAGTTCCAGAAGCTGACACAAGGAGAGAGTAGTGTGGATTATTATCTCCACGAATTTACTCGTTTGGGTCGGTACACTAGCTCTACATTTGCGAATGAGGAGCGTAAGACAAACCGATTCTATGAAGGTTTGAGAGATGACTTAAGGTTACTACTCTCGGGGCTTATGACGCAGGGATTCTTGACTCTGGTCAATACAGATTGGTCGTTGGAAAAGTATTTGAAGAATGTACATGCGAAAAACTCTGGTGATAAGAGGATAGAGTTCAAAGTGTCGGCTAATGCGAAGTCTGGATATCGCAAGTTCAATAAAAAGGCTAGGACTTCGGGTCCGACCCCTTCTTTTGGTGCTTCGGGGGCAACTACAAGCCGAACCCCGGGCGCATGCTACAATTGTGGGAAGCCGGGAGACTTTACCCAGGACTACTAGAGAGGACGTCCAAAGTCCGAGAGGAAGCCGGGAGCAATGTATGAAGATAAGGGCAAGGTGGTGGAGTCAACCGCATCCCATTATGCTCCGGCTCAACCTAGACTCTACAATCTTGGCCAACAGGAGGCCATTAAGCAAGTGGATGTGGTGGCAGGTATGGTTTAAATTTATAGCAAGTTAATTTTTAAATACTTCTAATGCGCGTGTTACCTTACCACTGCTTGTATAGGATTTGTTTTAATTTATGATAATCCGGCGAGAGCACTCTTTGATACGGGAGCTTCACACTCCCTTTTATCTGAAGGATTCATATCGCGCATCGGAGTACCTTCTTTGATGGTGAAGGACAAACTGGATGTGTTGTTGCCGAATGGGTGTTCGATGCGCGCTGATAGAATCTGTGGGATAAAGAATCATATTGGGAGTGAAGAGTTCGATTTGCAAGCGTCATTATTACTGCTGGTGGAGTTAGACGTAATATTCGGCATGGACTGGCTCTCGGAGCAGCAAGGTTATATTGATTGTGGTCGCAAGGAGGTTAAGTTGGGGGCAGGTCGTGAGACAACCTTTATGGGCTTGAAACGGTCGAGAAAGACTTTGATGTCTGCTCTTCAGGTGGTGAAGGTGGTTCGTGCTGGAGTAGAGTTGCTCTTCAAGCTAGTGGAGGTTGCAAAGCCTAAACCTACATTGGACAGTATTTCAGTGGTATCCGAGTACCCTGATGTGTTCCCTGGCGATCTTCCTGGAGCCCCACCTCAACGAGAGATTGATTTCACCATCGAGCTAGTGTTAGGTACGAAACCTGTGTCATGCTCTCCGTATCGGCTAGCGCCTAAGGAGATGGAGGAGCTGAAGGTACAACTTTAGGAGCTGTTGGAGCTGGGGTATGTGCGTCCAAGTTCGTCGGCTTGGAGCGCACCGGTCCTTTTTATTAAGAAGAAGGATGGAAGCTTAAGACTTTATATTGATTACCATGAACTGAACAAGCTAATAGAGAAGAACAAGTACCCGATCCGAAGGATTTACGATCTTTTTGATCAGTTAGTCGGGTCAACGGTCTACTCGAAATTTGATCTCAAGTCTGGTTATTACCAACTGCGGATAAGGGAGAGTGATATCCCCAAGACAGCTTTTAGTACGAGGTAAGAGCATTACGAGTTTACGGTCATGTCGTTTGTGCTGATGAATGCACCGTCAATGTTCATGGATCTGATGAACGGGACTTTTAGGGAGTACCTAGACCACTTTGTGATCGTCTTCATCGATGATATATTGGTGTACTCGCAGAGTGAGGAGGATCACTTTAAGCATATATATTTGGTATTGGAGAAGCTGAGGAGGAACCAATTGTACGTCAAGTTCTCCAAATACGAGTTTTGGTTGTCCTCAGTAGCATTCCTTGGTCACATAGTCAGTGGAGAGGGAATTGCGGTGGATCCAACGAAGATTGTTGCGATACGAGAGTGGCCAGTGTTATCTACGGTAGCGGAAGTCCGGAGTTTTCTGGGGCTTTCCGGCTATTACAGGTGCTTCGTGGAGAACTTCTCATGGATAGCGTTACCCTTCACGACTCTGACGAGGAAGGAGCAGAAGTTTGTTTGGACACCGGAGTGCGCACGAGCTTTTGAGGAGCTGAAGATTCGGTTGACCACGGCGCCTGTGCTGAGTTCGCCGAGTGGGACCCAAGGTTTTGAGATTTATAGCGATGCTTCGGGCAGTGGATTGGGTTGTGTCCTACTGCAGTATAGAAGTGTGATAGCGTATGTCTCGCGACAGCTGAAAGTGTATGAGAGGAATTATCCGGTCCATGACTTAGAGTTAGCGGTCGTGATTTTTGCCCTGAAGCTATGGAGGCACTACTTGTACAGGGTGAAGGTCGATGTCGATACCGACCACAAGATCATGAAATACTTGTTGGATCAGAAAGATCTAAACATGTGACAGCGGAGATGGATGGATTTCCTGGGGGACTAGACGTTCAAAATTCACTATGTGCCTGGGAAAAGCAATGCGATTGCGGACGCATTGAGCCGCAGGGCCCCAGCTCAAGCTAATCGGTTGTCAGTCCATGACGAGTGGTTGGTTTGGGAGTTGGAGGCGTTGGAGATTTCTTGCATAGACAAGCAGACAAGTGCCGAAGCGCTATTGAACTGGCCGGAAGTTCAGTGTGACCTGGCTGATAGGATTCGGCAGCCTTTGGATATTTATGGCTGCATGAAGCAAATCATGGTTGATGCTTTGGATGGGTCAAATTCCCAATTTGTTGTTGAGGATGGATTGTTATAGAAAGACGGTCGTCTGTGTGTCCCAAACGTGGGCAATCTGCGGGCGGATTTGTTGTACAAGGCTCATCATACCAAGTACTCGATCCACCCAGGGAGCACTAAGATGTACCGCGATGTGAAGAAATTCTTCTGGTGGCTAGGACTTAAGAAGGATGCGGCACTGTATGTGGCGAAGTGTCAAACATGCTCCTTAGTGAAGACGGGGTGCCAAAATCCGGGAGGATTCTTGAAGTCCTTGCCTATTCTGGAGTGGAAGTTTGACAACATTACTATGGACTTTGTGTATGGTTTGCCAAGGCCGCAGAAGGGAAACGACGCCATCTGGGTGGTCGTGGATCGTTTGACGAAAGTGTCGCACTTCATTTCGCATAGGAAGGATGACTCTGTGGAGAAATTGGCAAAGTTATACGTGGATAATATTGTACGGCTTCATGGTGTGCCCCGCAGCATCGTGAGTGACCGTGATGGGCGGTTCACGTCCAATGATTGGAGGCTGGTACAGTAGATGTTGGGAACAAAGCTGAGTTTCAGCACAGCCTTTCATCCGCAAACGGATGGGCAGCCTGAGAGAGTCAATAGAATAATGGAAGACATGCTTCGCATGTGCGTCCTGGACTTTGGGAAGCAGTGGGAAGATCACCTATACTTGGTGGAATTCGCTTACAACAATAGCTACCAGGAGAGCATACAAATAGCGCCCTTAGAGGCCCTTTATGTTAGAAGATGTCGCACACCATTGTATTGGTTAGAAACGGGTGAGTCAAAGTTGTACACGCGACAAAAGGTGGAAGATGCAATGTCGTTGGTTCGAATGATTCGAGAGAGGTTTCTAATCGCTCAGGACCACCAAGCTAAGTACTATAACGCCAAGCAGAGGAACGTGGAGTTCGCTATCGGCGACTGGGTGTACTTGAAGATCAAGCCGTTCAAGGGTGTCTCGCGGGTGCGGCGTTTGAAGAAGCTAAGCCCGAGGTACCTTGGACCATTTGAGTTTCTGGAGCGGATCGGCGAAGAAGCTTACCGATTGAGGCTATCAGTGGAGCTAAGTGTTCTACACGATGTATTCCATATATCGGTGCTGCGGAAGGCAGTGCAAGAGCCTTTGCAAGTGATTGCAGTCGACCAAGTGTCGCTCGATAATGGGTTGATGACGAAGGTCAAGCCCATTCGCATGGAGGACTCGGAATTCAAGCGTTTGTGTAACAAAGAGATCAGAATGATCAAGGTCCATTGGGACAATTGCGGTCGGGAGGAGCTCTCCTGGGAGCGAGAGCAGACCATGCTTGTGGAGTACCCGGAGTTATTCCACTCAGGTACCGTTTAAGTTTTGTGTTCATCTTTTCTTTATAATTTAGGGACAAAATTCTTTTAAGAGGGAGAGAGTTGTAGTGCTCCGAAACTCAAAAGAGCGACAGGTGGCATTTTGAGCCAAGTTTGGAATTTGGTAGCGGTCACACGGCCTGGGACACGGGCATGTCCCAGGAGCGTGTCGTGCTCGGGTCGACGATCTGGCCGAGAGGTTGACGAATTTGGAGTCGACGATCATCGAGCAGCGTATACGGCCTGAGACACGGGCATGTCCCAGGCCGTGTCCTTCTCGGGAGGTTGGCCGAGTTTGTGTTGGGTTAGAAACATGGCCTAGATCCTAGTAGTGTTCGGGTTTGACACAGGAGTGTCAAATTGGACATGGGCGTGTCCAATACCCGTATCCTTCACGGGTTGGTGTTGGTCCTATGTCGATGAGGAACACGGCCCGCTACACGGTCGTATAATGGATGACACGGGCGTGTCAAGTCAGACATGGGCATGTCGAGAGCCCGTGTACTTTTCGGGAGGCGTCGGTTTCGACGACGAATGGGGAATACGGCCTTGGACACGGGCATGTCACAAGCAGTGTTCGGCCCAAGTTTTAGATTTCAAGCCCGAATCGTGGTTGTCCGTTTCCTTATTTTGGGATCTAACGGATTGGGGCTGTTCAGGCTGGGTTATTCCCGGGAATAGGTTTGAAAACCCTCATTCTCTTTGGGTTATTCTCTTTCTAAAATTCTACAGATTGGGGAGATCAAGGAAGGAGAAGAGAGATAGATCCGGCCACCGGCGGAGCTTTGGAGCCCCGAATCACGAGCCGACTTCAGATCTACGGAGGTGAGGACATTGCGGTGCTTTTCCTCCGCATAGATTTCCATGGCGCCAAAGAGGAATGCTAGGCTAACGATTCGCATCCTAGGACATGTGAAGTCCTCTTTTCTTTGCATAGGAAGCCCGCTCTCGCGAGTTTGCGGTGAGTTTGAGGCGTTCCTTCGGGTAGACATGAATAGTCCTCGTTGTTGACCATGTAGAGTCCGTAATCGAGAGATGGACATAGGCATGATGTGTGAAGCCTACCCGGACAAGTTGGTCTGGATCGGTGATGTTGCATTGTATGAATGGCCAGAGAAGACTCCGTGCAATTGTTTGTTTTTCGGGTTTTCTACATGCTAGATTGCAATAGGGAGCCTTGGGGACTAACTCCATGGTGTACCCGAAAAACTGGACAGATGTGTGATTCTGCCAACTTGGTGGCCTGGGAGCCAACTTGTACATAACTGGGTTATGTAAAGTGTGTGATCGATTTAGGACTCGGGGAAGCTTGACCCGCGCAGACGGCTTAAGTTGACGTTGCGGTGTGAGCAACGGGTTAGGTGGAACCGTACCTGTTGGGTATTACATCCACATTAACACAGATTTGATGAAGTCATCCTGGAACTAAGATGAATTAAGTTGTATTTGATGCTTGGTTTGAGTTATATGTTTGCAGGAATTTCACTAGGAAGTGTACACCAATGTCAGTCCACAGTGGGTCACCAAACACAGGAACTGTGCAATGTAATCCCTCATTGCATATTCCAAGTTGTTGACTCATGTGTGGTCTCTCTATTGGGATACACTTCATATTCAAGATATTGGACTATGGGAAAGGAATTGGAAGTTGACTATACTAGAAGAAAAAGTTTTCCAGCATCAAAAATTTTTCTAAATCTTTTACTCGAGTAGGTCTCTAACTACTCGAGTAGTTTGGGTATAATTTACTCGAGTAAAGGAATCTTGTACTCGAGTACTTAAGTGTATCTCTCGTATAGCTAAGTCACATACTCGAGTAGACATAGTTATATACTCGAGTAGCATACTTATATACTCGAGTAGATTACTCTTTATACCCGAGTATTAAAGAGTTCTCTCATCAAAATTTTTCTAAGTCATGGACTCGAGTAAGAATACTCACTTACTCGAGTAGATAGAATCATACTCGAGTAGTTCATTATACATACTCGAGTAGTTCATTATACATACTCGAGTAGTTCATTATACATACTCGAGTAGTTCATTATACATACTCGAGTAGTTCATTATACCTACTCGAGTAGATCATGTTTCACTCGTGTATCTTGACTTTTTCCCACTCCGGAATTTTCTAAGTCTTTTACTCGAGTAGATCTTTCACCTGCTCGAGTAGATTACTTCCTCTCGAGTAGTTTAGTTCAACTACTTGAGTAGCTCTTGCTGACCTCTTCAGAATTTTTTTCTAAGTATCCCACTCGAGTAGTACTTCATGTACTCGAGTAGTTTTTGAAATATACTCGAGTAGTTTTTTAAGTACTCGAGTAGATCTTTTATGTACTCGAGTAAGTCTCTCTACATACTCGAGTAGTTCTGTCTGCTTACTCGAGTAGTGTATTTCTACCTACTCGAGTAGCCCATTTTTGTATACCCGAGTATATTCTCCTTCATGTACTCGAGTAGTTATTCAACTACTCGAGTAGCTATTTACTTACTCGTATATATGGCTGAATTTTTCTGAAATTTCGCTAAGTCCTTTTTCTGACGGGATTTTGAAATCACGCGACATGATTGGTCCACGTGTACATCATTATGACCGATTATGACCGTTAGTCTCTTCTATATAAGGTCTTATCAGAAAATTACAAACCCTAAGAAATTCTCCAAGCTTTCTTGTCATTCTATTTCGAGAAATATTTTTCAGCCGACTCCTCGCTGTTTTCATGAAACGGATGCCGCCGCCGCCACCATCTTCTCCAGTAACTGCTTCTAAGTTCAGAGGATTTATTCTGAAGAAAGTTACAGATCGAGATCGACTTCACCGTTCATCTTCTCTCTCTGATTCTGTAAAAGCAAGAAGATCCAGATTTGGGCCGAGACTCTCTTCACTGATTTCTGATAATGCTGCAAAGTCCATAAGAAGAAGTTTTCAGGCCGTTTCTTCAGATCTGATTGGATTTATTGTCTGTATAATTTTCCAACACTTTATTAATCTTGTAGGAGAAAGTTTCTCTGAGTGTAGGAGTTTTTCACTCCGAGTTTGTAGGAAGTGTTATCTTCCGAGGTGTAGATCCTATTGTTTGGATTGAGTTTGTAGGAACTTTGTTCCGAGGGTAGGATCGATTTTTGATCCGAGATAGTGGAGTAGCCGAGTCTAGTGGATTGCTAGATCGGTGAGGGAAAGTGGATGTACCCAAGGTTGGGGAACCACTATAAATCTTGTGTCGTCTGTGATATTGGTAGATAGTTCTGTGTTGTGCTCTAACAATTTTTTTTATTCCGCAAAAGACGCACAACTCACCTATTCACCCACCTCTAGGTGATTTAGGTTGACAACTGTTTTCTTTCAATTGGTATCAGAGGGAGGTTGATCGTCAAAAGGTTAACACCTTGATCAGATCCAAATCTGTTGTCTGAAAGATTCTACCATAAAATGGACAAGGGAAAAGATTTCGCCAAGCTTCCACTATGCAACAAAAATAACTTTCCCATGTGGAAAGAAAGGATAAAATTTTTCATGGAAGCTGTGGATCCAAGGATCTTCATGATCGTTGAAGAAGGTCCTTACGTTCCCATGACTGTGTCCACTATCGACCCTACCAAGAAAGTTGCCAAAAAGCTAATGGATCTCGACAAAGACGAGATTGCACTTGTCTCTCTCGACAAGAAAGCTAAGAACATTATAGCAAGTGCAGTCGATGACTCGATGCTGCAGAATTTGATTCAATGTCAATCAGCTAAGGAGATGTGGCACTCCTTAGTCACTTTGATGGAAGGAACTGAAGAAGTAAGGGATGATTGGAGATCCCTTCTCAATCAAAAATATGAAGCGTTCTGACAAGGGAACAAGGAAACAATTGCCGACACCTTTGAGAACTTCTTCAAAATTGTAAATGGCCTAAGGGTGTATGGCCGTGTCTTCATTAACGGAGAACTGAACGACAAATTCTTGAGATCCCTAACCAAGGAATGGGATAACAAGGTATGCGCCATCAGGGAGTTCGGGAAGCTAGCTGAAACGGACCCGCAAAATCTCTTTGGAAAGCTTATGTCTTATGAACTCCAAATCAATACAAGAAAAGCTGAAGAAGAGAAGGGCAGGTCTGCACTAAAGGAGAAATCTGTCGCTCTGAAGGCAGACACCTCCAGAAAGACTAAGGCTGCATCCCCCGCTCCTGCTCTAGAAGTTGATGAAGAAGAAGAAACATCAGAACCTAGCACCACAGGGTCTGAACTATCTGAAGGAGAGTTCTCCTTGCTCTCAAGGCAATTCAAGAAGTTTCTCAATAAAAAGAAACAATGGAAAGTCAAGGATGCCTCATACAGAAGATCGCAGCGCGATGACGATCGACAAAGAAAAGGCTCAAGCATCCACGAAAGGTATAATACTAAACAGAACAAATACGTTTCAACTGACATCATTTGCTACTGTTGTAATAAGCCAGGTCACGTCATTGCTGACTGCCCTCACAAGAAGAAGGAAGGTGGCAGAAGAGAAGACAAGAAATCCTCACACACCAGGAAAAGGAAAGAGAAAGCCTCATAGACAAAAGGAGCACGTTTCTTAGCAACTCCGACTCTTCTGAGTCAAGTGAGGAAGAAGAAGCTTACTTTGGTCTAATGGCTCAAACAGATGATGAACAAGAGCCCCAGTTCACTGGGAAGGTAAACTCTCATACCCCTCTCTCTGAGTTTGAAGTCTCTGAACATGATTGCGCGGGTAGCACCTCTGACGATGAGTCAGAATTGATGGCCCAGTACAAGGAGTTAATCATGGCTTACGACAAATGTCGTCGAGTCGTGAAGACTCAGGCCAAAGAGATCAAATATCTAAAAGCCAAAGAGATCAAATTGAGAGAGAAAGTCGCAAAGACTGACTCCCTCGAGGAAAACTTCAATAATACTATTGAAGAATATAACAAGGCTCTCGAGCATCTTGACCTGAAAGAGAAGATCATCAAAGGATTGGAAGCCGAACTTGCGGATGAAAGGAAACTAATTGAGAGTTTCTCGAATCCCAAAACAGTTCTTCCATTCGTTGCTGAATTCTCAGCAAAGGCCAAGGGAGCTGGACTAGGCCATGAAGAAGCTCCTAGTAAATCCTCTAGGAGAAACAAGAATCAACGGAAAAATAAGGCCGCCAAAAAGGCCTCAACCGAAGAACAGGGAAAAGCCACTCAAAGTCAAACCACATTCAAAAAGGTCATCTTTCCATCAAATGAGTTTGATTTTGACTCATCATACGGGCACTTTGCTAGGCCTACTTATGTAGAGCCAAAGTCCCGCTATCAAGGATGGGCTCGACCCCAAAACTTTGGTGAAAGTGTCTTTAAGGCACCTTATGAAGAAGTTATTCTTCAGCGCTATGGCCCTTTCAATCATGGGCATAACTTCAAGAAGGCACCAAAGATAAAGCCTGTTGTAGAGAAGCCCATAAAGGAGAAGAAGCCATGTGATTGCCATCATCATGAGGCATCTTCCTCCAAGAATGCTACCCCTGCTAGACCAAAGTTCCAAAAGGTCAAGCAGGAGATCTTGAGGCAAAGGTACAACAGATTTGACTGTTGGTGCTGTGGCAAGGTTGGTCACTTCGCCATAGATTGCTGGTTCAATTCCCGAAACGCTGCAACCCCTCATGTCAGCAATATGAGAAAGACCGCTCATAATGCTAACACTCGTAGGGGGAGCACTCTAACCCGAGACCAAGGACCCAAACATGTTTGGGTTCCTAAGGCAAATTGATTGTGATTGCAGGGATGTCCAAAGGCCAACAAAACGTCTATCTGGTACTTGGACAGCGGATGCTCTCGGCATATGACCGGGACGAGAAGCCTCATTCAGAACTTTACTTCAGTCGTGAACGGACCAAAGGTCATCTTTGGGGGTTCAGACCGTGGAATTACTAGAGGCTATGGTATGATTACTAACGGCAATGTATCCTTCTCGGATGTGGCCTATGTCGAAGGATTGGAACACAATCTCATTAGCATAAGCCAACTCTGCGATAAAGGATACATAGTTGAGTTCCATGCTGATAAGTGCTTGATAAAATCCGTTAACAATATGGAAACGATTCTATCCGGCACTCGAAGCAGGAATATTTTCCATTTAAATTTCATCTGTATAGATTCCTCTATACTAGTGTGTCTTTTATCAAAAGATAGTGCGTATCTTGGTGACCAATAGCACAAGATACTAGCACATATTAATTTCAAAACAATTAATAAACTATTTTCAATGAACTTAGTACGTGATGCCCCAAATGTCAAATGCGTCAAAGACAGACCTTGTCATGCATGCGTAAAAGGCAAGCAAACAAGGGCTACCTTTAAAAGGATTATTGGCAAAGACTCTAACAGATGTCTCCATCTATTGCACATGGACTTGTTTGGTCCACTACAGATTAGAAGTTTGGGAGGTAAGGACTATACATTGGTAATTGTTGATGACTACTCGCTTTTTACGTGGGTGTTCTTTCTGAAACACAAGTCAGACACCTTCGACATCTTTACTAATTTTTTCAGGCAAGTCCAGAATGAATACAACTGCTCCATAGTCAAATCAGAAGTGACAACGGAACAGAGTTCAAATCTGGGGCCATGACAGAATTCTGTGAAAGCTTAGGTATCTTTCATGAGTTTTCCTCTCCTCGTACTCCACAACAAAATGGAGTGGCTGAGAGAAGGAACAGAACACTCATGGAGGCCTGCAGGACCATGTTGAGTGATGCTTCACTATTGGAGTACTTCTGGGCTGAGGCCGTCAACACTGCATGCCACGTGTAAAATCGGGCACTCATAAACAAAGACCACAATAAGACACCTTACGAACTTCTGAAAGGCAGGAAACCAACAGTCTCTTACTTTAGAATCTTTAGCTGTAAATGCTTCGTACTTAACAATGGTAAGTATCATACCACCAAGTTCAGCGAAAAGAGCTTTAAAGGTATTTTTGTAGGATATAGTAGTCATAGTAAGACATACAGGATATTTAATAGAAAAACCTTGGTGGTGGAAGAATCGATACATGTTGTATTTGATGAGACGAGCTTGATGCAAAGCAATCCGTCTAGTGTGCTCATTGAAGATGCAGGTGAAAAGCTGAAAGAAACTAGCTTGGATGATCCGTCCGAAGACAAAGACGAGAAGTTCATTAAGATCACCACTCCAACTCCCATTGGAGAGGCTGATGATTAAAATGAAGAAGTCATCCAGGATGAAGAAATCACTCCAGTGCTTGAAGATAATCCAGATGCAAGAACTCTAGAGCTCAGACATCTGAAGGATCACCCCATGGACCAGATCATAGGAGATCCCCGGGATGGTGTCAGAACTCGGAGAGGTACAACTAATGAGAATCTTCATTTGAGTTTTCTCTCACAGGTTGAACCAAAGAAATTTGAGGAAGCAAACTCAGACGCATCATGGATAATGGCAATTGAAGAAGAGTTAAATCAGTTCAAGCGCTACAATGTGTGGATGCTGGTTCCATGAACCAAAGGAAAGAACATCATTGGAAGGAAATGGGTCTACAGGAACAAGATGGATGAAGATGGAACTATCATAAAGAACAAGGCCAGACTCATCGCTAAAGGCTATCGTCAAGAAGAAGGAATCGACTTCGACCAGACATATGCTCCAGTGGCAAGGCTGGAGGCAATAAGGTTGTTCCTAGCATATGCTGCTTTCAAAGGCTTCATCGTCTATCAGATGGACGTGAAGTCGGCCTTCCTAAATGGTAACATAAAGGAGGAAGTGTATGTGGAACAATCTCCAGGTTTCGTTGATCCTAACTTTCATGATCATGTCTATTTTCTGCACAAGGCCCTATATGGTCTGAAACAAGCTCCTAGAGCTTGGTATGAAACGCTGTATACCTTTCTACTTGAGAATAAGTTCACAAGGGGAAAGATAGACAAGACATTATTTCTTAGGGAAATAAAAGGCAAGATTTTGCTAGTGTAAATCTATGTCGACGACATTATTTTTGGCTCTACCGATGACAACCTCTGCAAAAAGTTCTCAAAACTTATGCAAGAGAAGTTTGAAATGAGCAGTATGGGCGAGCTGAAGTATTTCTTAGGGCTTCAGGTGAAACAATCTGAAGATGAAATTTTCATCTCATAGACCAATTTCACCAAAGAGCTAATTAAGAAATTCTGAATGGAGAACGCAACCTCTATGAGGACTCCAATGGGCTCAACTATGTCTCTGAACAAGGATGAAAAGGGGAAACCTTTTGATGAAACCAAGTACAGAAGCATAATTGGATCCTTGCTCTACCTTACTGCCAGTAGGCCTGACATAATGTTTTCAACATGTGTCTGTGCTAGATTTCAGGTGAACTGTAAGGAATCTCATTACGCTGCTGCAAAGCGGATCCTGAGATACCTTAAAGGCACACCAAATCTTGGCTTATGGTACCGAAGAAGTAATGACAGCGAACTAATTGGATTTTCAGATGCAGATTTTGCAGGTAGCAAAGACGACCGGAAAAGCACCTCAGGGACTTGCCAATTCTTCGGAAGAAGGCTAATCTCCTGGAGTAGCAAGAAGCAGAGCTGTGTCGCAATCTCAACGGCCGAGTCAGAGTATATCTCGGCAGGTAGCTGTTGCGCACAGTTGCTATGGATAAAGAATTAGTTTGAGGACTACAGCCTGCAGTTCAAGGATATTCCCTTATACTGTGACTCCTCCAACGCAATTGCAATAGCCAACAATCCAGTCTCCCACAGCCGGACAAAGCATATCGAGCTAAGGTATCACTTCATCCGTGAACATGTGGAGCATGGAGACATAGATCTCCAATATGTGCCTACAGATAGGCAAGTTGCAGATATCTTCACAAAGTCGCTGGACGAGACCAAGTTCTCGTTATTCAAGACAGAGCTTGGGATGTTCAACAAAGAGGACTAAAAAAGGCTGGATGACTAAGAAGCAAGAAATTGCAAGGGGTTAGTCAAAACCTACCTTTTCTCAACTTTTTCATACTTCAACTCGAGAATCATAAGACCTACTCGAGTATGTGACGGCAGACCTACTCGAGTACAAACTAACCTACTCGAGTACTCTTATCTACTTACTCGAGTATAAGACTGTGCCTACTCGAGTATCTACTGACCTACTCGAGTAAGTCACTTACCTACTCGAGTAAGTCATCTATCTACTCGAGTATCTTTTTCTCCTCCTACTCGAGTACTCTCTGCTGACCTACTCGAATAACTCCTGTCGACCTACTCGAGTAACTCACTTACCTACTCGAGTAGTCTATCTCTCTCTCGTGTACTGTTTCCCAGATTTTGAAAATTATTCTATTCGCCACCCAAGGCTATATGCCGCCTCTTTCTTTAAATTAATTAGCGGTAATTTAAGAGTTATATATATATATGAAATTCTGAAAACTCAAACCTACACGACATCATTTCTTTCTCTCGAGTACCCCCCGCCTCTTCGCCTACCCTGCCGACTCCCCTACTCTCCTCCGCCGCTGTTGCAGAGCCGTCTCTCTCAATTCTTCCGGTCAATTGCATCCATGGCTACTTCCTCCAAGATCGGCGTCAGCTCAGAACTAGTCACCGCAGGTATTGCAGAGCTCTCCGATGATTTCCACAACCTGCTCATCCTCCTCGACACCGCCGGCCTCTCTTTCATTCTCCAGGAACCCTGTCGCGTTCTATTCCCCGAAGTTGTTGAATTCTTCTCCAATCTCAAGGTCCGACGAAATGGAAAAGTCCTAAAATCCAAAGTGAAGGGTTTGAAACTCAAGTTCACTAAGACCTCTGTCTCTCAGCTTCTCTGAATGCCGATTGTCGATGAAGAAGATGATTTAGATGATGAAGACTCTGACTGAACATCACTTTTCTGTGGCATTTCTCCTAAAGCTCAGTATATTAAAAGGTCAGATATGAATGCTGAAGGAAAATTTCTAGTAGACATTATTGGCAAAATTCTACTCTGTAAGACTCACTCCATCAGAGACATTCCATCATATTTCTTCGAGATGATGCAAGCAATTGTCTGCCGCAAGAAATACCAATTTGGTATGCTGATTTTGGACAAAATCAAGGACAGCATGAAATCCCCCAACTACGCAAGAATTATCTCTCTGCTCCTCCATGAAACAGATCCTGAAGTCTTCAACTTCTCCAAAGGGACTCCACTTCACCACATGAAGTAGGTCTCCATCTCTTCAATTCAGAGATGGGATCTCAAGCTCAAGAATTCTGCCCAAGCTGCCAAGCTTTCAGAAGTTCCAGAAGTTCCAGCTGTAGAGGACAGGACTCCATCTCCCTCTCCTCATCACGTGGCCAACTCCTCTGGTGCACCAAGTGAGGGGGAGCCTGCTCCTTCTAGCCAATTCAGGCAGCCCTCACCTCAGCCAGAAATTCCATCCCTACCTCATACTCCACAGAGTCCAGCCACTTCTTCAAATCAAGTACCTCAAGACACTCTTCTGTCCACAGCTGCTGCTATAGATGCCATGATTGCAGAGCTTTCTGAAGAAGTGCTCCCTCCTCCTCCTCTATCTCCTCCAACTCCAACCACTGAATATCACAAGGACTTCTCTCCAGTTCAGTCTCCTGCCCATTCTCCAGCCAGGACTCCAACACCTTCTCCACCTCCTCCAGCAGACAAGCCAGACACCATTCTTATTTCTGATGAGCCTTCCCCTAAGCCAGCTGAGGCCCCTCTCAGAAATTTAGACTTCTCTCTTCCTCAGGATACATAAGAAGGGGTTGCTCTCTCTCCTACCATCAGAGCTCACAGCTCTGTGATAATTGAAGAACTAGCTCCTTGGGTACCTCCTTCTCTCCCTACTACTCCTCCATCTACTGTTGCTGTTACAGTATCCTCCTCCTCAGATTTGCTGCAACACATCACAAGTCTTCTTCAAGAACAAAGACATCATTTTGACACCTCTCTAAAGGTGGTCACTGACAAGGTCACTGCTCTTGAGTCTGAGATGAGCAGAGGCTTTGCTGAAATTCAGCATAACACTGACAAGCTCAAGTACCTATTCCAACTTGGTGGCAAAGCCCTTGACCATACTATCACTAGTGTGGGCAATGTTATGGAATAAGGTGTCATCCTGGCCAACAATCAGATTGAGCTAGATAAGAGAAATGAAGCCAACAAGATGAAGATCTGTGAAGAAGTGGGTATTTTCAAAGATGATGCTATTTCCCAGCTATATGTTGAAATCAGAAAGGGGGAGGGTTTGATAAAAGAACTCAGTGAACAGGCAGAAAAATCTACTGCTTAGAAGACAGATGAATGACAAGCTCATGTGAAGACCATTCATGCTGATGTGCTAGCCCAAATACAGAGTGTCAAATTTTACACATATGACAATGCTGTCTGGATGCACAATCAAATCTTGCCAGATCTTGCAATTGACCCAAACATCATTCCTCATCATCTCAACCCTCTAGCTACAGATGTCACTGCCCCAGCTGTTCCTCTGCAACCTACCTTCTCTCCCAAGCCTGGAGACTCAGTTGGTCCTCCAGATACTTATGTTCCAGGCTGGGAAGAAGAAGATCCTACTGATATATTCCTTCAAGCTCCTCTAGAGATCAGAATCCATAAGAAGAAAAGGAAGTATGGTGAAGGTCCCTCAGCTAGCAGGATTGCTCCTTCCAAAGCCCCTGAACATGCTGAAGCTTGGTCTCTAACCTCAAAATCTCTAATTTTGGACACACTCAGGCTAGTAATGGATCACAATGAGAACAGGAGCATTCACTACAGTTCCTAGGAATGGTAGTTATATGAGAAATCCATGCTAAAAAGGAAGATCCATGACAGAGAGTTTGGGAGAAATAACCCTGCTGCTCCTCCCAGGCCTCCTAAATACTTCCCTAAGCCATTCAGCTACCTAAGGAGACAGCAAGAAAAGATGGATAAGCAGCACTCCTAAGCCTAAACCAAAAAGATGATGAGAAATTGAAATGACAAGTTGTAGACTTGATGTTTTTGGAAACTTACATATATACAATTCTTCATTTCTGTCTAATTATCCTTTTCATTGTCTATTGCTTACCTGCTCATATTTTTCTACTTAGTTTCTTTTATGTCCATAATTCACCTTAGTGTAAAGGGTTCTGACTTCAACAAATAGGGAGAGATTGTTGGATATTACATCCACATTAACCCAGATTTGATGAAGTCATCCAGGAACTAAGATGAATTAAGTTGTATTTGATGCTTGGTTTGAGTTATATGTTTGCAGGAATTTCACTAGGAAGTGTAGACCAATGTCAGTCCACAGTGGGTCACCAAACACAGGAACTGTGCAATGTAATCCCTCATTGCATATTCCAAGGTGTTGACTCATGTGTGGTCTCTCTATTTGGATACACTTCATATTCAAGCTATTGGACTATGGGAAAGGAATTGGAAGTTGACTATACTAGAAGAAAAAGTTTTCCAGCATCAAAAATTTTTCTAAGTCTTTTACTCGAGTAGGTCTCTAACTACTCGAGTAGTTTGGGTATAATTTACTCGAGTAAAGGAATCTTGTACTCGAGTACTTAAGTGTATCTCTCGTGTAGCTAAGTCACCTACTCGAGTAGGCATAGTCATATACTCGTGTAGCATACTTATATACTCGAGTAGATTACTCTTTATACCCGAGTATTAAAGAGTTCTCTCATCAAAATTTTTCTAAGTCATGGACTCGAGTAAGAATACTCACTTACTCGAGTAGATAGTATCATACTCGAGTAGTTCATTATACATACTCGAGTAGTTCATTATACATACTCGAGTAGTTCATTATACATACTCGAGTAGTTCATTATACATACTCGAGTAGTTCATTATACATACTCGAGTAGTTCATTATACCTACTCGAGTAGATCATGTTTCACTCGTGTATGTTGACTTTTTCCCACTCCAGAATTTTCTAAGTCTTTTACTCGAGTAGATCTTTCACCTACTCGAGTAGATTACTTCCTCTCGAGTAGTTTAGTTCAACTACTCGAGTATCTCTTGCTGACCTCTTCAGAATTTTTTTTCTAAGTATCCCACTCGAGTAGTACTTCATGTACTCGAGTAGTTTATGAAATATACTCGAGTAGTTTTTCCAGTACTCTAGTAGATCCTTTATGTACTCGAGTAAGTCTCTCTACATACTCGAGTAGTTCTGCCTGCTTACTCGAGTAGTTGATTTCTACCTACTCGAGTAACCCATTTTTGTATACCCGAGTATATTCTCCTTCATGTACTCGAGTAGTTATTCAACTACTCGAGTAGCTATTTACTTACTCGTGTATATGGCTGAATTTTTCTGAAATTTCTCTAAGTCCGTTTTCTGACGGGATTTTGAAATCACGCGACATGATTGGTACACGTGTACATCATTATGACCGATTATGACCGTTAGTCTCTTCTATATAAGGTCTTATCAGAAAATGACAAACCCTAAGAAATTCTCCAAGCTTTCTTGTCATTCTATTTCGAGAAATATGTTTCAGCCGACTACTCGCTGTTTTCACGAAACGGAAGCCGCCGCCGCCGCCATCTTCTCCAGCAACTGCTTCTAAGTTCAGAGGATTTATTCTGAAGAAAGTTACAGATCGAGATCGACTTCACCATTCATCTTCTCTCTCTGATTCTGTAAAAGCAAGAAGATCCAGATCTGGGCCGAGACTCTCTTCACTGATTTCAGATAATGCTGCAAAGTCCATAAGAAGAAGTTTTCTGGCCGTTTCTTCAGATCTGATTGGATTTATTGTTTGTATAATTTTCCAACACTTTATTAATCTTGTAGGAGAAAGTTTCTCCGAGTGTAGGAGTTTTTCACTCCGAGTTTATAGGAAGTGTTATCTTCCGAGGTGTAGATCCTATTGTTTGGATTGAGTTTGTAGGAACTTTGTTCCGAGGGTAGGATCGATTTTTGATCCGAGATAGTGGAGTAGCCGAGTCTAGTGGATTGCTAGACCGGTGAGGGAAAGTGGATGTACCCAAGGTTGGGGAACCACTATAAATCTTGTGTCGTCTGTGATATTGGTAGATAGTTCTGTGCTGTGCTCTAACAATTTTTTTATTCCGCAAAAAACGCACAACTCACCTATTCACCCCCCTCTAGGTGATTTAGGTTGACAACTGTTTTCTTTCAGTACCTGCTCTATATGGTTCGGTTAGAGAGACCTAAGGTACGTGGTACTCGTCGTTGGCATAGATGGAGGGTCTTAGGCAGTGGCCAGAAATACCAAATGCTCGCGAGATATTTCTGCCCAGGGGTGGTGGTGAGACCGCGGACTTTGATCGGGTTCACCGAGAATGTACCCTGAGAGTACGGGGTGTGTGGCCGTGCGAGCCTATGCCTATGATGATGTGTAATTTCTCTATATTATGTCAATGCTAATAAAGTGCAGGGAAGGAGCATCACCGCCCCGAATTTGGGGGCAGGGTCGTTATAATTTGGTCAACATAGCTAACTGTTGCTTTTGTTTGCCACCGTTACGGTGGATTGTTTCTTGCAGGTGCTGCAGAGCCAAGTGGTAAATACTGGGGAAAAGTCCATGTTGCTGAGCCGGCCCTCAAAGGCCTAATTATTGAATGTTTACTTGTATTATTCATGTATGACCGGCCTGCGTGCCGAGGTTTGTAAAACACTTTAATTTGAGTAAACTATTGTAAGGACATAAGGACGTGTACTGGTGTTTTTTACATTCATTCCTTCTGGTTTGGTTTAGTGGGCATTCATGTTGTTGGCAGGGTTCTTTATTTATTGTAACTTTTTATTGCTTCTGCTACAATGTACTCTGTGTAGGATGTTGGATATTGGTTGGATGGTTTCCATTGAGTAACCTTCCGGACTATCTGTGGTATATAGAGTCGGGTCTCGGCCAGACCTACTGTTATATGCTATGCGACGGATAGGGTGTGTTACATTCTGAACCCCCTGAAAGTTCTTCTTCACTTCCCGCTTATGTTCTTCGAACGACTCTCGCAAGTCGTCCAACCCTTCTCGCAACAGTCCACCTCTTTGGAGTGGCAGGTTACGGATAGTTGTTATAGGTTCATTATTCCTTGTTGACCCTCCTCGAGTTGATCGGCTAATGGAAGGTGTTCCACTCGTTGAAAATATTAAAGGTACACAATCATTGAAATACAAATCTGAATCTATCCAAGTGTATTTTTTATATAAAATGCGTTGGATAACAGCTCCTAGTGGTAGAGTGTTCAATTTCTTCCAAGTAGGACACTTTAGTCTGTATGCATAGCATATTATCGATAGGATAAAGTCTGTCGTGTCGAACGTCTCCCGCTCTAAAATCATATATGTGACATAGCTCAATTGAGGCGTTATTTTCCGTGTATCACCGGATTTGAGTAAAACCATGTGTCTCAATATATCTTGCACTAATCGTGCATCCTAAGTGAAAGAGGTCATAGATTGAATAAGTGTTTTGATGGAATTTCCATGCAAAATCAAGTTCAAAAGTGTCCAGTCTCTATCTTTTCGATAATTCTCTACTACATCCAAGCAATTTTCATGTTCTATTAATCCAAATTCCTCCCTGAGATCATAATGGGTTATCTCTACTATCTGGCCTAGATTCTTTGATCGTACTCCACCATTTAAGTCCGTAAACCAAGGATATTTTAGAGAATTGTAGAACTCTCTAATTAATACAGATGAAAATGTATCCGGGATAATGATGGACATTATTCCATCCATTGCTAACAATTCATGAATGTGTGCATGACGAACGGGATCGAATTTGATCACTCGTCCAATCCCTATGTTAGCATTTTCTATCCCTGAAAACATTTGGTAGGAGGAATATGAATCACTGCTAGTACTTCGGCATGCTTTCGAATTGGAAGCCATTGCTACATATCAAAAGTTTTTAAAAAAACAGCAAATTTTTTCAGTATCGCCAGACAGCGACACCCGTTGTCACCGAGCGATATCAGAATTTGATCTCATCCACTGTCTGTGTCCAGATGTGGATTTTTCCCTTCTTTATATACAAGATCTAACATTCTTCACGACATACCATATAGTAGATCTGGTATCAAAAGTCAAAGGAATATTTTTCAGTATCGCTAGACGGCGACACCCGTTGTGTCGGGCGATATAGGAAATTGCTCTCATCTAATGTCTGACTCCAGATCATGTTTTTCACAACCTTTAGATACCAGATCTAACATTCTTCATTACATACCATACAATAGATCTACAAAATATAAGGAATCCAACAAAAAAACCATGATCCCTGCCTTGATCCAAGCTTTTGTTGTCGTCCCCTTCGTCTTCCACGCCCAGCCTTGAGGAAAAGTGATAGATCTAATGCCTTTTACGTAATATCCCCTTATTATATTTTAGCATTGTCGCCGATCAGCGATAACCCGTATTGCCGGGAGACAGTGACATTTCACTTTTTTACCATTTTTCCTTAATTTCTCGGGATTAGGCATGAATTACTGTATATTCTTTGATTTTGTGTTCCCAGCAGGATAGTTCAGTGTTTATCTACTTGTGAACTTGTTTTTTCATGCCTGTATGTATGAGAAATATTTTAGTTCTGATAATATTCTTTAACTTACACTTGTGAAAACCATCATATGGATTCACCTTACTGCATAATGAATTGTGAATGTTCTACCATAACCACTAGATTTGCGTGTTGTATCTAATTCTGCATCTTAATTTATTTCGGAATTCCTTCATACTACGTCCTAAACAATCTACTTAGATTTAGGGGGAGTACAAATCTGCTTAGATTTATGGGGAGTACACCTGCAGGGGGAGTGTTTCACGGGGGAGTGTTTCACGGGGGAGTGTTTCATCCAAGAGATATTTGTGCAAATACAAATACTTAGTCTTCATGAATTCTTTCTCAATGAATTTGTTATTATCAAAAGGGGGAGATTGTTGGAGCATGCGTTCCACGCTTCTTTAGTTTGCTAATAACAAATCTCATTTGTATTTGATCTATGTGTGTTTATGATATGTAGATATCACAGTTCTAGCTCAAATGGATTTTTGTGATGTTTCGGGTCAGCATAGATAAGCAGTGAAGATATCGCCAGGTGATATTGAGTATCGCCCACAGGAGACTGTGGCGCTCAACGATTGACGATCGTTGTTCGACAAATCTTCGCTTGACGATTTCCATTCGACGAATCTGCATTGGAGTTTAAAAGATATCGCCATGTGATATTGAGTATCGCCCACAGGCGACAGTGGCGCTCGACGATCGTCGGTCACCGTTCGACAAATCTTCGCACAACGATCGACGTTCGAAGATTTCCGTTCGACAAATCTGTATTGGTGCTTAAAAGATATCGACAGGAGATATTGTGTACCGCCAACTGGCGACAGTGACGATCGACTATTCTGCGCTCGACAATCAACAAACGGCGTTCGTCGAATCAGCTATGAGAAAATCAGCAGTACGTGGGACACGTGGCGTTAGTTATCTCTATCGACAGTTGGTGATACCCAGTGTCACCAGGAGACAGTCCGCGTTTGACGATCGATGAATCTGCGATCTAAAAATGAGGCATTCGTGGGACACGTGACAGTAGTTACCGATATTGCCAGGTAGTGATACCCAGTGTCGCTAGGCGATATCGCCAATGTATAAAAGCCATTCAATTTTTTGAGGAGATCATGAGTTTTCATTACCTGGAGTGCGCCTTCCTATTTAGAAAAACCAGAGAGCTCTATATTCAAGATTTACTCCATATTATCAAGAAGGTTGAAGCGTAAAAGATTGACGGCACGCACGCAGCAATCAAAGCAACCATAGCTAGGACTTGTTGTCATCATCAGCACTTTGTTCGAAGGGAGTTTGTCTTTTGTTCAGAACTTTTTTAATTTGTCTTGTTTTTATTTCTATTATAAACCTATTATATTTGAGAGGAGAAATCATCACCTTGTGTGTGTCGTCTAAGTTATTGCGTGGATTAGGGGAAATCGTCGCCTTGTGCGTGGTGTCTAAGTCCTTGTGTGGCTTAGGGAAAATCGCCGCCTTGTGCGTGGCGTCCAAGTCCTTGTGTGGCTTAGGGATAAATCGTTGCCTTGTGTGTAGCGTCTAGATCGAGGTAGATCAAGGGAAGGATAGTAGAAAGATCTAGGGAGAGATACGCTTTAGCCTGTCAGTTCTTGGTAGAAGCACCGACGAAAACAAAAGTATATTGTATTTTTCATAAGCCTTGGTCTCTAAATCTATAGAGACACCTTGTATTCACTTTTAGCACTTTTGAAATAAATTGTTATTATTTTAGCTTTTCTATATTTCATAGTGTTTAAGTTTGCTTATGAAAAATTAGTCTTCATTCCATAATTTCTACTAGCATTATTTTATTCATCAATTAAAGTTTGTTTAGCTTAAGAAAAAATAATTAACCCTTATTCAACCCCCCCCCCCCCCCCCTCTAAGCGTGCCGTATGATCCACACATATTATACGCCTCCAAGTCACGAGCGTTACCCGAGGGTATAACCCTATCCTAATGCAGTGATGATCTCGGGCAAGAATCCCAATGAAACCAGCTTACACGCCTAATTTACACGGGCATGACCCATGTCACGCCCCATGTCTCATGGGTATAGCCCCCAAGGTCCAACCCGGCAAGCCGTAGTGTAAGTTGCACTGAGCTGCAAACCACCTAACATGTCACACCTCCCAGTCACGGGCACGATAGGGGGGACTTGTATTTTGCAAAAAATTTCCTATAAATATCAGCTGCTCCTGAGGTCAAGAGTGCAGAATCTGGGAATAGAATGGAGTTATTAGGTCCGATTATAGTGTTTTTCTGTATTTCTACCTCTTATGTTCTTGCTTTTCTCTATCTAGTTCTCAAGCTTCTCTCCAATAAGGTTTCATGTCATTTCTCTAGTTTGCTTGTAATCTTCTCCTTAGCCTACTTGTAACTCCATTTTAGTAGTTGTAATGTCTCTTTCCATTCAATTGTAATCTTTTCTTTTAGATATTAATAAAAGTCTTTTTCTCTTTCCCTTACTCTCTATGGTTTTATTTTCATGCAAATTTACTACATGCTTTTCTCTTACCCCTCTACCATAATTAACTAAATTCTCATTAGTACTCGATTGCGATGAACCGAGGATGAGATAATCAAATTTTGAGATTTTAGCTCTCTTTTTCTCTTTAATGAAATCACTGTTGATTTACCCTTGATTTTTAAAGCAGTGACAAAATATTTTTAATATATGGTTTTCACTTAGTTATTCATACTTAGTTAATCGAGACGCTCAAGTTTGAATCAATCACTCAAGCGTAAAGAGAGTTGCGTGCATCCCTTGATAGAGGATGATGTAAGGATTGGAGTCAAATCCAATAGTGTGGTTGACAACGTAAAGAGGCATTTAGATATTCGATTTGAGAATGAGGGTTTGATCGGATTTCCCTAAACTCAGTTAGGCGCTTCCTCGAGAGAGGCATATTCATGCTTCAGGAATCTCCACAGTCAAAGTGCTTAATTAAAGATGTTGCAGGTCGCCCAGATTTTCCCCAATTCGGAGAAAATCGGGCTGCCTTAGCTCGGAGTCGGGTCAGGGCACAAACAGTAAAAGAGAACCACAACAATGGACAAGGGATATTTTTGATAGGTAAAACCTAGAAAGGGTGACAAACCACATGACTGGAACTGCGTCGAGCCAAAATACACTAGCTTCTTAGAGTTTTACAAAGGTCGGTTTGATCTCGTAGGGAGACAGGCTGCTACTCTATTATAAGTAAGAAAAAGGAGGAAAAACAGCTAAGTCCAAGGAGCCTCGATTGAAGCGCTTTAGACTTGAGAGGGCGTCGGGCTCACGAAACCTTGGTGGAAGCATTCCGCCTGGAAAATCTTTCGAGTCCACGAAACTTCTGGAGGGGGCACTCTCGTTGATGTCGAGCCTAGATGGCAGTGCTCTCGTGGAGACGGTTGACATCACATGAGGCATGAGGAATTTGTAACTCAAGGAGAAGAGTGAAGTGAATTCTGGAGCAAAGGATCATCCTAACCTAAAAATGAGTGCCCTAGTAAAACCAGGCACCCAAATTGGTTCAAACATATTTTAAATTAAATTAGACCCATAGGGTTACAATTTATATGTTGACTACTTTCTCTGGTTTAGAATCTAAGTATTTTAAGTTAATTTTCAAGATGGTTGAATAATAAATATGACAGAAATCAAATAATAAGGAAATATATCCTATACTTTAATTCATCCCTAGCACGGATCTTAAACCACATCCAGCGGATCTGACTTATCTTCTTCCTCGCCGACAAGTAGGATTGACCCATCCTGGAGCTACTTCCAGCCGCCACCGCCGGCCACCCGGCAACCTCCCTGGCCGGCCACCGCCACCGCCGGCCACCGCCACCACCACCGATCTGCTTATTTTTGTGGAAAAACTAGGAGAAAACGTCTCCCGATCGGGTTCAATTGAGCCCGAATCTTGGCCCTAACAATTCCTATGATCTACCCACAGCGACAGAGGAAGGGGAGGACCTTGCTTGCGGCCTTGAGATGCGTCGATAGACGGGATTCCATTGGTGGTGGAGGAGTCGCCAGATTTCTACAACTGCATAGTGAAGTAGCTCGTGATCATCGGGGCAATGGTGGAAACAAAAGCTTGGAGTCCTGTGATGCTTTTAAAATAATAAAATGGGGGAGGCGAGTGGTATAGCTGAGGTGGACATTAATGGCCCTAAAGAGCTTACCTCGTCCATGGTTGTGGGGAGGTGAATTGGGCTCAATCCAGCCAGTAAACGGCTGGAAAATCCACCTCTCCCTCGATGGAGTTGAATCCAGCCCTTAATGGGTGGAGGAGAAGGGCCTTCCTTCATGGAACTAATAATGGCCAAGAATTGCATTTCTCGGCCATGGTAGTTCTACTCCCCTGGCCCTGAACAGCCACCGGGATGACCCCTGGCCTTCTCCATACTGAATGGGGGAATGAATCAAGCAATAAAAGGTGTGGTCCTTGGTTTCCCCAAGCCATGAATGGATTAACTCCTTTTCTCTCTCCTCCATTAAAGAGAAATTGAAGCTTTGTTTCTCCTGCCCCTCATGGCCGGTTTTGTTCGTGGCCCTAGCCTAAATGCAGCCCGCTAAGCTAATACAAAGTGTTTAGAAGGTGGTTATCCCATGTGGCTAGGGGTTAGAGCTTGAGTTAGCCTTTTGAGCTAAGTTTGACTTGACCTAGCTTACAGTTGACTTTGGTCAAATTGAGCTTTTATGTCACCATCAATGGGTCCTTGGTAACCTATTGGCCTCCCCTAGGGTCTAGGTAGGGATGGGTAGAGTTGAATTGGCACCTTGGAGATTACTTAACCCTTAGTAAGGGCACTTTGACAACTTTGGAGTTAGAGTTGACTTGGGTCAACTTAGCCACTAGTGTTGACCCCAATGGGTCCTTGGTGACTCATTGACCTCACTTTAGGGTTAGGAGGGCATGGGTGGGGTCCACTTGGCTAAGGGAAGTTCAATTGACCCTAAGTAGGCTAGTTTGACCCATTTAGTGTTGTGGTTGACTTAGGTCAACTTAACTACTTTGACTGCCCACAGTGGGTCCTTAGTGGCCCCATGGACTGCCCAAGGTGTTAGGCGTGTTGTGGTAGGGTCATGTGATCAAGTTATAGCCCTAAATTCAAACCTTAGGTTCAAATATTGAGGATGAGCTATAGGCAAACCAAGGTGATTTTTCACCTTGTGCATTGCCATCTTTGTTTAGAGCTTCTGATGGTTTTTTCATGACCTAGTGATGACAAAAAAAAATCATAGGGTTCTACTTGTTTGAGGGATGTTACATCTGCTAATCTCTGCAAAATGAGAGTTAGAAGTAGACATGATATATGAAAGTTGCAAGTACTTGTGAAGAAACTTGCAATTGTCTGCTGATCTCTACAAGAAAAGAGTTAGGAGCAGACATGATATTTGAATGTTGCAAGTACATGTGAAGAAATTTGCAAGCATCTGATGATCTCTGCAAAATGAGAGTTAGAAGCAGACATAATATGTGAAAGTAGCTTGCAAGTAGCTGTGAGGAAACTTACAAGCATCTGCTGATCTCTACAAAATGAGAGTTAGAAGCAGATATAATATGTGAAAGTTGCAATTACATGTGACGAAGCTTGCAAGTGTCTGTTGATCTATGCAAAATGAGAGTTAGAAGCAGACATAATATGATGAAAAGACTAAGTTGCAAGTACCTGTGAGGAAACTTGCAGGTGCCTGCCAACCACTGCAAAGAGAAGAGTGAGCAGCAGAAATAATATAGTGAGCCAAGCTGCAAGTACCTGAATGGAACTTGCGAATGCTAACTGTTGATGAGATAAGGTCGATATGATCATATAGCAGAGGACGTGTCTGATGAACTCTGCTGATAATTTGAATGAAGATCAAACCCGAATAGTGATCTTCTTGCTAGATTAGAGATATCTTTAGCATGAAGTCCAGATCAATACGTCGAGCATTGAATGTTGATATGACAAGATAGATATGATCAGATTAGCAGATAAGAAGCTTGACAAATTCTGCCAATCTTAACCAGATTCCAATAGCAAGGCTTGATGATCAAGGAGAGTTAGATTGTTTAATCAATGTTTGATTCCATTAACACTTGATAAAAGTAATGAAGCTTATATAAGTATAGAGCTTGTAAGTCATCATCTGATAGAGATTATGCAGGAAACACATATAAGATGAGCATAAGCAAAATGAATGTTTGCTAATTCTTTTGGTATGTCGGATTTAACCTATTGACCTGTGAAAGAGGCAGTTGATAAAAAAGAGGTCTATACTCGGAGATGACCAAGAAAGACTGGATGCTGCCACAGGAGATCACCCGTGGGCCTAATGCATCACTTGCCTGAGAAAGGTCATCACGAGTATAGTCCTACTAAGAGCGAGCTAGCCGCGTATCCTGTAGAAGGGCACAAAAGAGAAAAGCACGGGAAATCCTGAGAAGGATCGCTAGATACATTGTTCTCATGCATCGGGTTATAACATCACTGATCAATGAGTCTATTTGCACCAAGTGGCCTAAAGCATTGCTTGTTTGTGGAAAGATCAGTAGAGTTGTGGGGCCCGCAAAAGCATAGATTGAGAGTACCATAGAGTGTTCGGACATCACAGTTGTGATATGATCGAAGAGACAAGGCTACGCTTGATTGTCATTGCTTCTCAAGCAAAGATCATCGTAACTGCAATGTATCCTTAACGGAGCACAGTAGAGCTAACACATGGGCCTTCCTGACGCACACTTTGTGTTAGATACTGGCTAGGTTCCGAAGTCTCGTATTCCACCGTATGAGAGTTGGATAGCCCCCACTACACATATCCGAACACTCCCCGCAATATGTGGTCATTATGGCCTTTCGCCGGAATCCAATCTCGAGGGGGCCTATAGCAAGACTCGGCAATATCTCAGTGGTTCAGTGATCTCTTTGGCAAAGCGAAAATAGAGGAAGAAGCATTACAAAAAGGGAAATGTATCAGTACAGGATCTCTGAAGTAAATTTTATTGAAATGCAAGAAGGTACACTTAGAAGTGTTTCGAGATGAAAATGTTCAAAGAGTAAGAGTAGAGATAACCCGTCATGGTTGTGATAAAACTTTGAAGAACTATGAAGTCCTTTATCGTCTTAGAATAGTCTTCCAAGTACGCCCTCATCATCGGCATCGATGCATTCAACAGTATTGTTAACAATAAGGAAATGGTGTTCTTCGACTAGGCTCACTCCTCTTGAGCAACAAGGAATATCTCCAACTTCTTTGCCCTTTGTGGTTGCTGGATCAGGGTGATCATCTTTGGGAAGCGTGTCATGCATCTTACCCTGCTGCAGCATCTTTGAAATAGTTGGCGTAGTGCTCGGCAGTTCTCAGTCAGGTGGCCTGGCTCGTTGTGGAATTCGCAATATGGTTCTGAGTCTTTAGATCTTTGATCAGCTGGTCGATAAGGCCTTTTGTAGTTAGCCCTGTCTTTCATGACTTGGCTTACTTCTAGCATGGCTTCATCTAGTTCAGACTCATGCAAGTCATCATCTTGTTGTTGATGGACCGCAGTTGTTTGTGAAGATGGTGTTGTTAGCAGTAATGGATCCCAAGTACGATCATGGTCCTGGAAGGGATATCGATGACGCTGAAACCTTCTTTCCCTCCTTGAGTGAGATGAGGAATCTTTGTGAGGAGACCTCAGAGGCTGCTTGTGAGAAGGATCTTTCTCTGATATAAGCCTGGAGACGAAGTCTGGGTTGCTCTTTTCGCCTCGGATGTATGAGTTGGATAAGGCGATCAACTCTTGGTACGTTCTTGGAGCTCAGACATTGGCTTAAAACTTGAGCGGCCCTTCATGGAGACCGTTGATAAGAGCTACTCGGTATATTTCTTGGTCAATAATCTCGATGTCTAGGATCTCTTTCTGGAATTGATCACTGAATTGAGACCAAGTTTCATTCTGACGTTGCCTGATCTAAAAGAGGGCTTCTGTACCACCCTTTCACTTAGTTGAACTAGAAAATCTGTGCAAGAACTCCCTTTGTAAATCAGCAAAGCAAGTGATGGACTGAGGGATAAGACCATAGAACCAATCCCTCACTTGTCCATCAAAGGTTGTTACAAGGAGCATGCATTTGGTAGCATCTGAAAGAGTCTTGAGAGCTACGGCTGATTCAAAAGCTTGAAGGTGCTTCATTGGATCAGTCTCTCTAGTGTAGATTTGTAACCAAGGCTCTCTGAAATTAGCTGGAGTAGGTTCATGGCGAACATTCTCTGTAAATGGTGACGACTCATATTACTCCCCTACAGCATAAGGAAAGAAGGGAGCATAGGTTGCAGCTGTAAAAGGAGGAGGTGGATAAAAAGGAAAAGCTGATGTAGGACGAGCAAAGACAGGAGCTGATGGGTATGGATGACTTCCCTGAAAGTTGAGAAATCTTGCAGGACTTCCCCGGGCTGCTTCCCGGAAGAAGTTTTGACGAGCTACAAACTCTTCATCTTAAAGTCGCAAAGAGTCTGCAGGTCCTTGCGGAAAGGTTGCTGTGTAAGGAGGAGGATAGACCGATGGGCAAGCTGGAGGATAAGACTGTTGATGCTCCAATGTTGGCGTTGGATTGACTCTAGAAGCTGGAGCAACTGGAGCTGCTGTATGTTACGTGTCTAATCGTTGCGTGATCACAACAAGCATTTGGTTGATTAATTGAAATTGGTGAGCATTTTCACAACATGATTGCACGAAGGCCTCCCAGAGAGGATCATCATTGGGACTTGATCGAGCAAGGTTCTCAGCTGAATGATGATCCGATATGACTAACTGTCATTGTTGACTGTTTGTTTGGATCTGAAGGTCGCATGTTAACTATTCATGCGCGAAAATGGCACCGCCTAGTTAACGGGTTGTTCGATCTCATTAACTAGCTGAAGAAGAGGATTGTGGGGTTAAGTAGAGGGAGGAAGCTTCTGAGTGCTCGAGAGTGGAGCAAGCGCTTGCTCAAGGGTTGCGGGGATAGAGAGGTTTGCTAAGAGCAGCTGGGAAGGCTGATGATCAGCAGAGGAGGTTGATCATCAGCGGAAAAGCTTGATGATCAGCAAAGAAGCTTGATGTTCAGCGGAGAAGCTTGGTGATCAGCAGAGGAGGTTGATGGTCAGCGGAGAAGCTTGATGATCAGCGGAGGAGGTTGATCAGCAGAGAAGGCCGATGATCAGCAGAGAATCTTGATGATCAGCAGAGAAGCTTGATGATCAGCGGAGAAGCTTGATGATTAGCAGAGGATCTTGATGATCAGCGGAGAAGCCTGATGATCAACAGAGAAGCTTGATGATCAGCGGAGAAGCTTGATAATCAGTGGAGGAGGTTGATCAGGAGCTGTAGAGTAGGCGGTTACTTTGACGATTGTGCTTGCAGATTGATGCCGAGGGAGTTGAGCTGAGCTAAAGAGAGGGGCCGCTAGCAACGGCAACAACAGACTTCGCCCGCCGCGGCTTAAATGCCACTCTTGTGACGGGCTTTTCCTTTAATTAAGAAATAATATTACTGCTTGCTAATACACCTTTACATGAGAAAGTAATAAAGGGTACAAAGGGGGAAGCTGGCGGCTAAGGAAGAAGTTTCCAGAGGCTAAGTAAAAGAGGCTTCAAGCAGGTTGCAGAACTTGATGGTCAGCTTGCTGGTAGCGGCGGACTAGAAAACTGAGTCCGCAGGCCTTGATGATCAGCTGTGGAGGACTGGAAAATAGAGTCGACATGTCTTGATGATTAGCTATAGAGGATTGGAAAATTGAGTCCGCAGGCCTTAAACACCCGACAGGTTTCTTCTTGCCCGTTGTTCTCCTTCAATGAGAGTTATAGGGGGCTATTTATAGGCCCGGGGAAGATCTTCTAGAAGCAAGGCCCAGTGACGTGATCATGGAGACTTGTGCGGACTCGACGAGCATAGGATGACAACCTGAGGAGCTGGATGCCGCTCCTGGTGGGCGGCTGACGAAGCAGAGGGCACGGCCTGAGAACTGGAGGCTGCCCCTGGTTGAGGCAGCAGAGGTGGCGGCCTGAGAACTGGAGGCCGCCCCTGGTTGAGGCAGCATAGGGGGCGGCCTGAGAACTGGAGGCCGCCCCTGGCTGAGGCAGTAGAGGGGGCGGCCTGAGACTGGAGGCCACCCCTGGTTGAGGCAGCAGAGGGGGCGGCCTGAGAACTAGAGGCTCCTCCTAGCTTAGGCAGCAGAGGGGGTGGCCTGAGAACAGGAGCCCCCCCTAGTTGAGGCAGTAGAGCGGGCAGCCTTAGACTGGAGGCCGCCCCTGGTTGAGGCAGCAGTGTTGGCGGCCTGGGAACATGAGGCCGCCCCTGGTTGAGGTAGCAGAGGGGGAAGCCTGAGTTTGAGGCCACCCCTTGTTGAGGTAGCTGAGGGGGCGGCCTGAGAATTAGAGGCTGCCCCTGGTTTAGCCAGCAGAGGGGGCGGCCTGAGACTGGAGGCCGCTAGTTGAGGCAGTAGAGGGGGCGGCCTGAAAACTAGAGGACGCCCCTGGTTGAGGCAGCAGAGGGGGCAGCCTAAGATCTAGAGGCCGCCCCTACCTGAGGCAGCAGAGGAGGAGGCCTGAGACTGAGGTCGCCCCTAGCTGAGGCAGCAGACGGGGCGGCCCGAGAATTGGACGCCGATCCTGGCTGAGGCAGTTGAGGGGGAGGCCTGAGACTGGAGGCCACCCCTGGTAGGCAGCCTGAGGTAGCAAAGGGGCAGCCTGAGGTAGCAGCCCCCCTATAATGGAGATGGGATCTATGTCTTCTGGCGAGCCGGAGAGTGAGTCCGCCAAGCCCGCGACGGTTGAGTTGGTCTAGCGTTGACGCCAGCTGGGCGACCTGGTGGACTGAAGGAATAGATCGCACAGATCGCCCCATGTTGATTTAGATTGCCTCCTGCATGGAAAAATGTTGCGCGGTTAGCAGGCCTAACCATGCGTCCTACGAGGGTGAGCTATGGGAACAGCCCGCCATCCCACACGGCATACAGTAGCTATGTGACCTGGGCGGACAGAGAAATTTGTCCGCCACCACTTGGACTTGTCACGAACTCCAGGGAGAACCTGGAGCAGGCCGCAACTAGCGAGTTGGCTACCTTGGGAAGGATCGCCGATTTTTGCGTTAACACTTATATATGAAATTGCATGCGGTGTGAGTTGACATGCTGTGTCGTAATCCTAGGTTAAGGATAGTTTGGCAGGTCTACGGGCTCGCCAGTCTTCATACCGACGGGAATTGATAGATAGACTTTGGACGGTTTCGATGTGTCCTTGGTGCTCATTCCCGAGGCCCTTTTCGAGCCATGTGGACGGTTTGGTATGTCCTTGGTGCTCATTCCTGAGGCCCTTTACATGAGACACTAGTAGGCCAGTTTGGGCTGTGTTCTTGTGCACATCTACCTATGACCCCTCTGAGTCGTAGTATGTATATGTGCTCTGTTATTGTGTTATTAACATTGAAGCATACGTAGATCTAGGCTTGGTAGTGTGGATGCGCCATATAAGCGGAAAGCCTGTTCCACTGTCACCGTCTAGCTAGTCGATGACGCCTGAGAGGTTAGCTACCTGTTCAAAAAGTGAGAACTACAAGTCAGTGTCGACATAGCTATTGCATGTGTTAGAGCTTGGGTGAGTCATCATAAGTCATTCATAACATTTCATTGCATTACATACACAAGATCCTTACCATATAAGTTTGTGTGGGAACTCTTATATGATGAGTTACATTACTGTTAAGTTGATCCTTAACTTATTTGTCAGTATGGGCATTCATATAAGATGAGTTACTTCCTGTTGTTTACTCACACATGTACACTGCTGTTGATAGTAGAACTACTAGTATAACTTGTTGTAGTTATTTCTGATGTATTGATGGATACTCTAATATTGATTATCCTTATACCACCTGCTTGTATTACTGTTTATACTTATATTGTACCCTATTCTTTTCTCTTCCCGATGCCTGAGAGTCACCGGAGGTGCAGATGTGATATCCACTTAGTCTTTATGACTAACGGTTGCTACGTCTTCCTTTTTAGGAGGAAATCCAGCAGCATGTCTTGTAGAAGGGAAGCCAGGCCAGGGAGACAGGGCCTGAAGCGACGATACCATTGATACCGCTAGTGACTTATGTGAGTTTTTTAGAGACTAAGTTTGTAGCCTTTTAGCATTTCATTTATACTCTGATATTATAGAAGCCTTGGTTGCTTGTTTTATTTGCTGTACTTGTTGGACATTATATACTTTTGTGGATGTTGACTTCTCTTTATATTCTTATGTTGGGTTAGCAATGATGATATTGGTTATAGTCAGCAGGATAGGCATCTTGTGGTACAGGTCGACCCGTGTGTTGGCGTGATGTGCCCGCGAACAGACTCTTACTGTGGTTGGTTCGGTGAGTCGATCGCCGCGGGCTCGCTCGGGTAGGCAAGTGCACCTATCGCAAGTAGTACTCGATATTCGGGGGAATACCGAGGTCGTATTGTTCTCGGGGTCGCGTTGACTATTCTTACTCCTCCGGGAGGACTATTATTTTACTGAAAATAAGGTGGATTTTTTTACTTAATAAAAGGCGAAAAAGCAAAGGAGCGAAAAAACGATTTAGAAAATATTCGATGAAGGGTTAACGCTCGGCATCGAATCGGATTAAGACTAAAACAATTTTTAATAATAAAAAGACTTAGTTTTCAAATTAATAATAAGGCAACTTGGCCGTGGAGGTTCCACAAATGTGAGCTCACCTAGCTATAGGGATATCGCTCACCTAAACGTTAAGACTATTCGACCGAACGTTAGTCCGACGAAGGATTCCTCTTAACGCCCGCTTTACGCTAAGAACCCCGCTATTGGGTGGGGGACCCAATCCGGTAGAATTACGCTAGTCCTCTCTCGAGGGTATGCACGCAACTCTATTTACCCAGGGGTGATCGGTCCATATGCACGGCCTCTCGGCTAGCTAGCATATGGACTACGGAAATAGAGCCCACACATCGATTATGTGGTCCTACGCGTCGTAAACCCGGGGTAAACCCTAAGTGCTTAAATTAAAATGAAAATAAAGAACTTTAATTATTATAAATCATTTTAAATGTCCCAATGCTCTTCGATGCCGAGGCTAATAGCGATTAGCCACACATCGGTATGGGGACGTCTTATAATTTAGTGAGGCGCGAGTTCGAAATTAAACAATAGCCTTGAAAATCACGGATGCAGCCCACAAAAAGACACTAACTTGGCCCAAAAATCTGAACCCTGGGACCTTACAGAACTGGGCTATTTATAGGAAAAAATTTCTAAGTACACACCCTCGGTCACGGGAGTGTAGGGGGGGCGTGACAGTACTATTCATGAAGGCGGCCGGCGATTGGACAGCAAAGTTGACTTCGGGCTGAGTTCGCAGCAGTCACGCCCCAGGTCACGGGCGTGACTCTAGGCGTGTCGGGGAGGTAGAACCGGGCGCGGGTTGCGTCAAATGTCCTCGGCAGCATCTTGTCGGGCCAGCTGGAAAGGTCACGCCCTATGTCACGGGCGTGACTATGGGCGTGACAGTTGGGGTCGACACTCGACGAACGTCGAGCGGAAAGTGTCGAGTCGAAATTGCTGAGCTGAAATTGGGTCACGCCCTCGGTCACGGGCGTGTACTTCCCAAATTTTGGCAGATTTTGGAATTTTTCTGCAAAATAAAATAAAACAAGTTAGGAGAAAATTTACAAGAATAGGAACATTTTATTGAACAAAAATAAGTAAAAACGACGAAAATAAATGAAAATGACTAAATTAATGTGCATAAAAAATACGCATATTTACAGTTCATCAAATTCCCCCATACTTAGGCTTTTGCTATTCCAGAGCAAAAGTTTGAGGTGAATCTATAAGGAATAAAAAAAAACTCTAAGTTTTAGTTACCGCTTAATCAACTATAAGAGAGATCGAAATAAATATACGGGGTGTAAGAGTTAAGTCCTAAAATTATGTAGATGATTTAAATAGCGCAAAAGTTTTGGCCAAAAGACTTCTTGATGTAATCAAATAGAAGGCAACATTTGTAATGGTTATATTAACGAAAATAGTTTGGAATTATAAGAACTCTAGCTTATACGAGTGCTACCGGAAATAATACAATTTACTAATTATGCTCTCAAAAAGATTTTTGAATTAATTCTAGAGTCGTGTAATTGGCTAAGGGGGAAGTGGGTTTATGAAGAGGGTTTTGATATTTGAGGTGAGGTAATTTTTTCTCGAACCTCCATGCTTTTCTTCTTTTGGATTATTAGGAAAATGAAATCTTATTTTCCTAATATGATTTTTGTTTTTCAACTTCATAAAAAAAAATAACCCAATGTATATTTGTAGGAGTAATGAATTTTATCCTCTTACTCCCTATATAATCTTTTAAAATTATTGGGTGCCTATGTTTACGGAACGAAATCTTGTTCCCATTGACATAAGATCTTTTAATGATAAAATTTTTCATGCCAAGTAGGTCATGAAAAGTAAGGGGAGAAAGGAAAACTAGATTGTAATTCTAAAAATTTTTGAGAGCAACCTTAATAATTTGTACGTTCCAATTTTTTTTCAAAAAGCTAAAAGTAAGTATAATTGAATTCTATAGTCGTTATTTCCTAACATAATATACGTGCTCCTATTAATGAAAAATTAGAAGTAGTGCCTAAAACGAGTCCGCTAGTTTTAACAAAGCATAAAGAATTCTTTAAAACTTAACCCCGGCTATTTAAATGTTTCAATCAATAATTAACAAACGGGTAGCAAACAGAGAATTAATAGTATTCACATATAAATAAACTCAGAACAGAATTTTTGGATAGCAGAAAAGTTAAGTATGAAATATTTAATTTATTTATTTCAAAACATTTTTTTTTGATTTTTATAGTTTTTGTTATCATTTTTTTTGTTTGTTTTTCATTTATTATCCTGTTTTTTTTTTGTAATTTTGTTTTTCTCAAAATTTTTTTTTTTTTGAAAAAATTTTTTGAACTATTATCTTTTTTTTGTATTTTTTAAGAGAATTTTCATAATATGTACAAAAATAAGGGAGAAAAGGAAAAAGGTTTGTACAAGAATGAGGAAGGGGGAGAGAGAGAAAAATAAAAAATATATACAAAGTGAAACTAAACAAAATAATTTTTTTGTTTTGTTTTTTTGAGTTTTTGGAAAAGAGAAAGAGAACAAAACAAGAAACAAATTTTTTGG
Organism: Platanthera guangdongensis; assembly: GCA_039583875.1. Taxonomy (NCBI): domain Eukaryota; kingdom Viridiplantae; phylum Streptophyta; class Magnoliopsida; order Asparagales; family Orchidaceae; genus Platanthera; species Platanthera guangdongensis. The sequence goes on from CM077149.1 coordinate 89,706,356, forward strand.
ATTTTTGTTTTTTCAGTTAAATTTTTTTTGTTTTTTTTTTTCATTTAAAAATTTTTGTTTCATTTTAAGATGTTTTTTAATTTTTTTGTTTTTGTTTTGTTGTTATATGTATTTTTTTGTATTTTTCTTTTTTGAAATTTAGAAAAATTGAAGTGCAGAAAGTAAAGCATGAAAATACCCCCATACTTAAGTCCAACATTGTCCCCAATGTTGTATCGTAAGTATGCGGAACAGAATGGAAAAACAATATGTACAAAGAAAAGAAAGGGAAGGGGTAGAAGCTTCCCTGAAATGCGGAGGGGGAGGCCGATCAGAAACCCTGCGTTTATTAGAAAAAGCAGCAAAGGTAATAAGGAAAGGGCGAAAAAGATAAGCGAGGGGTGCCTCCCAGGAGCGCTTTGTTTATAGTCGTGTAGCTTGACTATTTTGGCGGGTTTATAATGTGGAGGAAAGTTATGGTTTCGCTAAAACCGATCACTGGGTCGCCCGCGATGTAAGACTTTAACCGATGACCGTTTACTTTAAAAGAGCCTTTGTCCGGGTGGGAGATGAGCACGGTTCCATAAGGAAAAACTTCTTCAACTAGGAAGGGACCGGACCATCTAGATTTTAATTTACCTGGAAAAAGCCTAAGACGTGAATTGTAAAGAAGGACAAGATCGCCCGGAGAAAATAATTTTTGGGACTTGATTTTTCGATCGTGATATAACTTAGAGCGCTCCTTATAGAATTTATTGCTCTCGTAAGCGTTCGCATGCCATTCATCGAGCTCGTTTAGTTGCAGTTTTCTATTCTGAGCGGCTAAGTTGGAGTCGAGGTTTAAGAGTTTTAAAGCCCAAAGTGCGCGATGTTCTAATTCTACGGGTAAATGGCACGCTTTGCCGTAGACTAACCGGAACGGCGTACATCCAATAGCGGTTTTGTAAGCCGTCTGATACGCCCACAACGCATCGTCGAGTTTAACAGACCAATCATTCCTATTTAGCGAAACGGTTTTTTCTAAAATTCGCTTAATCTCTCGATTTACTACCTCGACTTGGCCACTTGTTTGCGGGTGGTAGGGGGTGGCAAGCTTGTGCGTGACTCCGTATTTAGCTAACGTCTTAGCCATAAGAGCGTTACAGGAATGCGTTCCCCTATCACTAACAATTGCGCGAGGCGTGCCGAAGCGAGAAAATAATTTTTTAAGAAATGTAACGACGACTCGCGCATCGTTGGTGGGGAGAGCTTGCGCTTCCGCCCACCTCGATACGTAGTCGACCGCCACTAAAATATACATATTTTTGAAAGACGGAGGTAGGGGGCCAACAAAATCTATGCCCCACAAATCGAAGACTTCGCACTCTAAAAACATGTTTTGGGGCATCTCGTCGCGACGAGAGATGTTACCCGACCGCTGACAGCTATCGCATGCGCGCACAAAATTATGCGCGTCTTTGAAGAGAGTGGGCCAAAAGTAGCCCGCCTCTAGCGCCTTCCGAGCGGTCCGGTTGGCTTGATAATGCCCACCGGCTGGACCCTCGTGGTAGTGCTTAAGAATTTGTAAGCACTCCACACCCGCAACGCATCGTCGAACCGCTTGGTCCGCGCAGATACGAAAAAGAAATGGGTCCTCCCAAAAGAAATTTTTCAAGTCAGAAAAGAATTTCTTCTTTTGATGACTGGAAAACTCTTTTGGAAGGACCCGCGCTACTAAGAAATTTGCAAAATCTGCGAACCAAGGCGAAGATGACGAAGATTTATTAATGGCAAGAAGGCGTTCCTCAGGGAATCTGTCATTTATTTCAGATTCGACGAGCGCTTCCGCACCTGGATTTTCTAAACGGGAGAGGTGGTCCGCCGCTAGATTTTCTGCTCCCCGCTTATCTCGGATCTCCAAATCAAACTCCTGTAGGAGGAGAATCCATCGAAGAAGGCGGGGCTTCGCATCATTTTTAGCTAATAGATATTTATGCGCGGAGTGATCAGTAAAAACGATAACTTTAGAAAGCGTTATATACGAGCGAAACTTATCGAAAGCGAAAACGACGGCTAAGAGTTCCTTTTCCGTTGTCGTGTAATTTACTTGTGCGGGAGTGAGCGTCTTGCTAGCGTAATAAATAGGATGAAAATGTTTTTCTACGCGTTGGCCAAGAACGGCACCTAAGGCAATATCACTAGCGTCGCACATTATTTCGAACGGAAGGGACCAATTAGGGGCCACTAAAATTGGTGAGGAGATAAGTTTTTGTTTTATCAAATTAAAGGCGGACTCGCATTCGCTACTAAAGATGAAGCGTGATTCCTTTTCCAAGAGGTGAGTTAGCGGCTTTGTTATTTTTGAAAAGTCTTGAATGAAGTGTCGATAAAAGCCCGCATGGCCTAAGAAACTCCTAATAGATTTTACGTTTGTTGGATGCGGAAGTTTTTCTATAATTTCTATTTTGGCCTTATCCACCTCTATCCCCTTAGACGAAATCATATGGCCGAGGACCAAACCTCCTCGAACCATAAAGTTGCATTTTTCCCAATTTAAAACAAGGCATGTGTCCTCGCACCGTTGAAGGACACGATCTAAATTGTGAAGGCAATCGGGAAAAGAGCGTCCGAAAACAAAAAAGTCATCCATAAAGACTTCCATAATGTCTTCTACTAGCTCGCCAAAGATCGCTAGCATACATCTTTGGAATGTAGCTGGCGCGTTGTAGAGTCCAAATGGCATTCTTCGATAGGCGAAGGTGCCAAACGGGAAAGTAAAAGTTGTTTTCTCTTGATCATCGGGGGAAATGGGGATTTGGAAAAACCCCGATAAACTATCAAGAAAACAATAATACGGATGACCGGATAAACGCTCTAAAATCTGGTCTAGAAATGGCAGAGGAAAATGGTCCTTGCGGGTGGCGTCATTAAGTTTCATGTAGTCGATGCACACTCGCCAACCCGTAACAGTACGAGTTGGGACAAGCTCGTTATGCTCATTCGCCACTACGGTAAGACCGCCCTTCTTGGGCACGACATGCACGGGACTAACCCATGCACTGTCCGAAATAGGGTAGATAATCCCCGCATCTAATAACTTAATGATTTCGGCTTTAACGACGTCTTTCATGTTTGGGTTAAGACGACGCTGCGGCTGAATCGTTTTGCGGCAATTATCGTTTAGGAAAATCTTATGGGTGCAAAAGGAGGGGCTAATCCCCTTTAGGTCAGAGATTTGCCACGCAATTGCGTGGCGATGTTTAAATAAAACTTCCAATAAATCTGAAGTCTCCGAATCACTCAAGTCCGAAGAAATGATAACGGGGAGCGTATCACCTTTTCCCAAAAAAGCGTACTTGAACGAGGCGGGTAAGGGTTTGAGGTCTAGGATGGGCGGTTCTTCTAGGGAGGTTTTAATTCCTATGTCTTTCTTACCAATTGGTTCGAAAGGCAAGTCTATAGATGTATCCTCATCGCAGTTAAAATTTTCGAGCGCATAAATATCGTCGTTTAAAAATACGGACTCGAAAATGGGAGAAGAACGATCTCCGAAAAAGGTATCTAAAGAATAGCAGAAATCGTCGCTCGATGACAAATTGTCCATCGAGGGATTAATAGAGAAAGTAACTTGGTCATCGCCTACTCGGAGGAGAAGGCTACCATTACTAACATCTATTAGTGCGCGGGAGGTGGCGAGAAAAGGGCGACCGAGTATTATTGGTACCTCGGCGTCCTCCTCGATATCTAAGATGACGAAGTCTACCGGGAAGGTAAACTTGTCGACTCGGACAAGGACGTCCTCCACTACCCCGATAGGGAACTTAACCGAGCGATCCGCTAATTGGATGCGCATATTCGTAGAACTAGGAGTACCCAAACCTAAACGCGAAAAGAGCGAGAACGGCATCAGATTAATGCTAGCCCCTAAATCAGCTAAGGCGTACTTTACTAATATATCGCCAAAAAGGCACGGGATGGAAAACCGTCCCGGGTCGTTTTGTTTTGTGGGCAATTTATTAGTAAGGGCCGCCGAGCAGACAGCGTTGAGAGATACATGCGAAATATCCTCTAATTTACGTTTATTAGAAAGTAGTTCTATTAAAAATTTCGCATATTTGGGCATTTGCGAGATAGCCTCGCAAAAAGGAACATTAATGTGAATTTGTTTTAATAATAAAATAAATTTTTCATATTGCGCGTCCTTACGCTCGTTTTCTAACTTATGCGGATACGGAAGAGCCTTGTTTAAAATAATTTTTTCTTTTATAATAGGTAAAGGCGGCGTGAGCGAAGAAAGAGGAAGAGGGGTCGGAGGTGAAATATGTACCTGAGGGTCGGTCCGTTTTGGATCGACCACCTCCTTTCCGCTACGGAGGGTTATAGCGTTGGCGTTCTCCCGCGGATTGTGCTCCGTGTTTCCCGGCAGTGCCCCGAGCGCGCGCTCGGACATCATCCTCGCCAGCTGTCCAACCTGTTGTTCGAGTGTTTTTAGCGATCCGGTGATGTTCCGGATATTTGACTCGTTGGACGCAATATACTTCGAAAAATTTTCCTCCATCGTGGAGGGTTTCGGAAGAGGAGGGGGAGGAAGAAATCCGGGCGCATAAGAAATAGGGGGACGCTGAGCATTATTCGGGTTGCTCCACGAGAAGTTGGGGTGATTTCTCCAACCCGGATTATAGTTATTACTATAAGGGTTGTTGTTGGGGTTGAAGGGAGGACGACCCGAATTTCCCATGAAGTCCACGAACTCTTCAGCTACGCAGACGTTAGGGGGGATAAAACAAGGCGGAGTGGAGGAGGCAGCAGACATCTCCGCCACCTGCTTTGTTAACCTTTCAACTTGAAGGGTCAAGAGAGCAGTGGCATCCACTTCAAAAAGACCAGCCGCCGGCTTTGGCCGTCCCCGCGGGACGTTCCATTAATAGGCGTTCATAGCCATCTCTTCGAATAAAGCCTGGGCGGCCTCGGGGGTTTTGTTGTTAAGCGTATCCCCGGCAGCCGCGTCAATCATTTGACGCGTCTGAAAATTCAGCCCATTATAAAAAATTTGAACTTGCAACCACGTTGGCAGCGCGTGGTGCGGGAAACGGCGGGGGAATTCCTTAAATCGTTCCCAATTCTCGTATAGAGACTCAGGATCGTTCTGCACAAACGAAGAAATGTCCGCCCGCAACTTTACAGTTTTGGCGGGCGGAAAGTACTTCGTTAGGAACCGTTCCGTCAACTCAGCCCACGTGGTGATACATCCTCGCGGGAGGGCATTCAACCACGCCTTGGCTTTGGACTTAAGGGAAAAAGGAAATAAGCGCAAACGAATGGCGTCATCAGTGACGCCATTGATCTTGAAGGTGTCGCATATCTCCAAGAAATTGGACAAGTGGACATTCGGGTCCTCATCCGGCAGTCCATCGAACTGCACGGTGTTTTGGACCATTTGAATGACACTTGACTTTATTTCAAAATTATTATTGGCCACCGCAGGGCGAACAATACTCGACCCAGAATCATCCAGGTTAGGCCGGGCGTAATAAGACATAGTACGCTCGGCCGCCGGGGGAAGGTTAGGGGCGGCCATAACTACAACAGTGGGTTCTCCGATAGATTCCTCGGGATCTAAAGAAGGATTTCGGCGATGAGATCGGATACGCGCAAGAGAGCGTTCGATCTCAGGGTCGAAGTCTAAATCTTCAGACTCTGAGGGTTGTCCTCGGGTCATACACCCAAACAAAAATAAAATAAAAATAAACTTTTTTTTTGTTTTTTTTAAAATAAAGTTTTTAGTTTTTTGTTTTTTAGAAAATAAGTAAAATTAATAGACTCCGGAATTCGAAATAGCAACTCGAAAAGAGCCTCCCCGGCAACGGCGCCAAAAACTTGATGTGCCCGCGAACAGACTCTTACTGTGGTTGGTTCGGTGAGTCGATCGCCGCGGGCTCGCTCGGGTAGGCAAGTGCACCTATCGCAAGTAGTACTCGATATTCGGGGGAATACCGAGGTCGTATTGTTCTCGGGGTCGCGTTGACTATTCTTACTCCTCCGGGAGGACTATTATTTTACTGAAAATAAGGTGGATTTTTTTACTTAATAAAAGGCGAAAAAGCAAAGGAGCGAAAAAACGATTTAGAAAATATTCGATGAAGGGTTAACGCTCGGCATCGAATCGGATTAAGACTAAAACAATTTTTAATAATAAAAAGACTTAGTTTTCAAATTAATAATAAGACAACTTGGCCGTGGAGGTTCCACAAATGTGACCTCACCTAGCTATAGGGATATCGCTCACCTAAACGTTAAGACTATTCGACCGAACGTTAGTCCGACGAAGGATTCCTCTTAACGCCCGCTTTACGCTAAGAACCCCGCTATTGGGTGGGGGACCCAATCCGGTAGAATTACGCTAGTCCTCTCTCGAGGGTATGCACGCAACTCTATTTACCCAGGGGTGATCGGTCCATATGCACGGCCTCTCGGCTAGCTAGCATATGGACTACGGAAATAGTGCCCACACATCGATTATGTGGTCCTACGCGTCGTAAACCCGGGGTAAACCCAAAGTGCTTAAATTAAAATGAAAATAAAGAACTTTAATTATTATAAATCATTTTAAATGTCCCAATGCTCTTCGATGCCGAGGCTAATAGCGATTAGCCACACATCGGTATGGGGACGGCTTATAATTTAGTGAGGTGCGAGTTCGAAATTAAACAATAGCCTTGAAAATCACGGATGCAGCCCACAAAAAGACACTAACTTGACCCAAAAATCTGAACCCTGGGACCTTACAGAACTGGGCTATTTATAGGAAAAAATTTCTAAGTACACGCCCTCGGTCACGGGCGTGTAGGGGGGGCGTGACAGTACTATTCATGAAGGCGGCCGGCGATTGGACAGCAAAGTTGACTTCGGGCTGAGTTCGCAGCAGTCACGCCCCAGGTCACGGGCGTGACTCTGGGCGTGTCGGGGAGGTAGAACCGGGCGCGGGTTGCGTCAAATGTCCTCGGCAGCATCTTGCCGGGCCAGCTGGAAAGGTCACGCCCTATGTCACGGGCGTGACTATGGGCGTGACAGTTGGGGTCGACACTCGACGAACGTCGAGCGGAAAGTGTCGAGTCGAAATTGTTGAGCTGAAATTGGGTCACGCCCTCGGTCACGGGCGTGTACTTCCCAAATTTTGGCAGATTTTGGAATTTTTCTGCAAAATAAAATAAAACAAGTTAGGAGAAAATTTACAAGAATAGGAACATTTTATTGAACAAAAATAAGTAAAAACGACGAAAATAAATGAAAATGACTAAATTAATGTGCATAAAAAATACGCATATTTACAGTTCATCATGGCGCTACCACAGTTCCTCGCCCCACCTTATCAATTATCCTCTCATAACCCTATTTGAGCTCACACAGTCACTGCTCACCAGCGACCAGCTCCTCTTGAATTTCTCGCAGTATGAGCTAATACTTATTAAGGACCTTAACCATCCTCTCCTTCATCTCGACTGGGTTGCTTGGGTCACCTAGGAAATCTTCGAGTGAGTTGGGAGAAGGGGGTGGTGATAAGAACTCTTGCTTGGAGGATTCTTCGGTCTCGAAGCTCCTGAAAAGACTTGAGATAGTTGAGATTTTGGTTGGTAGATGTAGAATATGTAAGGGAGCGAGTGTTTTGACTTACCATATGAGGTGGAGGCCCAATGGTGCTGGGGTTGGCACAATGAGCTTAGTTGCCCTAAAAAGGGTTGGCTGATAGAGGATGCGAGTACCTTTCCATGACCCTGTCGGAAGAAGCCAGTATCAGGAATCATAAAGGTGGGGGTAATCGGGATGTCTGTGGTTTCCATCACGGGAGCAGAATTAAGGGTGAGATCGCGTATAGACTAGCGTATCGGCGACTTCATCCGCAACGAGCCCAGGTTGGTAGTTCCAAATGGGAAAGCTACGACAAAGCAACACTAGTGAGTTGGGTAGCAAAATGAAACAAGAAGGAAGACATATTATTGGGGATTCTCGCATGACCATCAGTGGTGGTCGGAGGAGGCGTGCCTATGAGAAGGGGGTTGCCCTTGATTAGTGGGAGGCTCGCATCACCATGGGATAAAGTATGTTGGTCGGAAGGAATCACGTCAGCGCCTCCTCTAGAATGGCCACTCTACAAGAATACCTATGATGGTCAATTCATAGCTGATCATTTTACATAACAGAGCCAGGTGGAATTCTTCGGACCAGTGTTGAAGAAGAGATGCGAGCCCAGGGCTTTCTGTGGAAGGCAAAATATTGAGAGGGGGCTCATTTGCTGCCTAGTCAGGCTTAACCTTTTTCGAAGACTTGTATTTCAGCTTCTTTCTGGGGGATTAGTGAGCGAGCCAGGGCAGTAGTTCAACTGTATTTGATAAATGCAGCTCCCTGACCTTGGCGAGACAATCTTGGAATTCCTTAGAGAGAGACATGACGTGATCAATAAATGTAGAGGGAACAGTAAAGGTATGCCCTATTCCCCTAGGATGGCATGTATATATAGCACATTGTGGAGCCCACCATTAGATTCCCTCGGGGTGAGCCACCAATCGTTGAACACCTAGGGTTGAACATTTCTTTCCGAGCTTAGGAGAATCTCACAAAGAGCGAGGATTGTGTACAACCCCGTGTTCACCGAGTGGATCCCTCAAAAGAAAAATAAAGGCAAAGAGAGCAGTTTTAGGCTCTGGAGAGTGGGGAAAGAGCTCCCCTACATACAGGGGGTTAGGCCATCAGTCATAAGGGCCGAGTTGAGCGCGCAGACCCATATTCGCCCCAAGGTCTAGCCAAGGGATCGGCGAGGGTGGTATCTGGGGCAGCACTCGCCCTCAACCCCCGGGTTATTGTGAGTGCGAGCCGTTTCAGGCACTCACCACCCCAGGCAAGTGGAAACCACATGAACCACTCACCAAACAGTGTTTTTACAAGGATATTCTTGTAGGTCTCCTAATAGCTTATCCAAATAGCGGAGTTTTGTTATTGACAGACCAACTTGGGCTGCGTTTAGTAAAACCAAGAGTCGGGATTACGCTATTGATAGACCCGACTTAGAAAACTATAAGTAGACACTTAAGGGTACCTTTGAGGTGGATTGGTCTTTGTCTTTATTCCCCTTTTGTTTTGCTTTAGTTGGTTTCAAGAGCCCTCCAAGGTGCCTAGCTCAGCTTTGGCTTGCGAGCGGAAGCTCCCTCAGATCTTCCGAGTGTGTGGCGGCATCTCCTCGCTACAGCTCGGGGTCTATTCCTAATTCAAAGTCCTCCGCCAAGAATTCAATTCGAGACAATTAAGCATCGACTACCCCTCTTTAATTTAGAACTCTCTCTGAGACCAGATAATGGCTTCAATAGCTATGGTTGAACTGTACCCGCCCTATCACAATCGGTTTAGATTGAGTCACAAACTTGAATCTCAGTTTATGAGAGCATCTTTGACTTTGTCGTAGAATATGAGAGATTCTTTGGTTGCGGGTCAGAAAGACTAGAATGCTCAAATGTCAAACCATCGGTGAGTATGGTGGTGGAAATGGGAATCCCGTACACTAATAAGTTTCCCTGAGTGAACGGGACGTCTATACATGCGCGCCAACATCTATGATGTATGGTGCTTAAATTGCACGTTCTTATTTCAATATATATACATGCTACATACCTGCAGGGAAGGAGCATCACCGCCCCGAGTGAGGGGTGGGGTCGTTATAAATTGGTCAGCTAAAGCTCACCGTTGTTTTGTTTACCGCATCTTTATCGACTACACTTGTATAGGTGCTGGAGAATCGAGCGGAAAGTATCAGGCGGAAGCCCTATTTGTTATGTTGGCGGGCCCTTTGAAGGCCCAAGTGCTTGTTTATAATATTCATTTCATGTGTTTTCGTCATGCATGTCGATGTATGGAAAACACTTGATTATGGTAAGGCCTTATGGCCAAAACAATTTCTGTTTATATCATTCCTGTGGTTTCGTTAGTTGACATTCCTGATGTTGATTTATTACAAATTTAAAATGCTTCCGCTAGAATACAACTTTGAGTTAGGATACATGGATGTTTTGGTTTTAATGTGTAACTCCACTGGTTGTCTGTGGAATATTGCATAAGGCCCCGGTCGAACCTTCTCTTATATTCATCAATAGAGTAGGGTATTACAATTTGGTATCATTATGGTGTTGTTTCTTATCTTTCTAATTTGTGGTCGAATTCTTTTGAGTGGTGAGCACATGTTTGTGTCGCCATTATAATGAGAAATAACCCAAGAATGTCCATTTAAGAATGAAAATACACATGTTTGTGTAGCCTACGTGTTCCTGTGATTGCTATTTTGCAATATAACTTGTCGCTTAATTGTGTGTTTCATGATTATAGGTTACTATAAGCAGTGTGGGGCAGTCTTAGACCCAGCTCTTGGCAGAAAGTAGTACACCAGTTGAGGTGCCTACACCTCCTCCTTCTATGAAAATGGTTCGGTTGTTAGCTGGTGTTGTCTTTATAATGATCAATGCCTAACCTAGATGGCATGTGCAAACCCTATTTTGTGGTGGCTTTGATGTCGGTTGGCATACTTAAGTAGATTGCAATAAGAAGAGCCTCGGATCAGTAGTTGAACATGTGTTTGATATAGGGAGCGCATACAGTTGATGAGTACTTACATACATTTTTCATGTTGAGGCGCTATGCAGGGTTTGTGTTGGAGGATGAGGAGACCAAGGTCGATATATTTTATAATGGTCTACATGATGATCTATGACTTCTATTGGTGGGTCCAAAGTTATTTGGATTCCGAATATTGGTGGAGTCAGCTAGACTGTTAGATATACATTTGAAGAAAGTACAACAAATGCTAAAGTCTAGGTATCGCAAGAGATGGACGAAGAAGGCTAGGTCTTTGAGCCCAGCTTCTTCTACTATTTTGGGAACGTCTACAGGACGAAGTCCGCTCACTTGCTACATGTTGGTCAAGGTGGGACATATGGGTTGAGATTGTAGGAGTGGTTGGTTAAAGGTGGGGAAAATGACGTGTGTGTCATATGTGGAGAGAGGGAAGGCAGTGAATGCAACTACAGCTCAGTACATTAAGTAGACAGCCCATGAACTTGGCAATGTCAGTTCAGGTATGAGGTAGTACGCAGTTGTTGTAGACTTTGATATGTTATAACTTGTGCATGTGTGTGTTTAACAATGATAACTAGACTATGTATTAATACTTACCTATTAAGCAAGAACTCTTTATTCACCCATTCTAGCTATGAACTTCGTAAAATGTGGCGAATAGCCTTTGTCTATAATGCTACCACATGGGTAAGGGAGTAGTATGAGTAGTGTTAAGGTGCAGATAGGAAGTCATGACTTTGGATTGGAAGCATCTATAATGTTGATATCTGAGTTTGATGTGATCTTTGGCATGGACTGGCTCTTGGAATAGCGTGCATGCATTGATTTCAACTCGAAGGAAGTCACACTAGTGAAGAACACCAAACACCAGACTAAATGCACTAGCATGCGAAGATCGAGTAAGATATTGATGTCTGCTCCCCAAGTTGTCAAGGAAATTCGGAAGGGCACCAAGTTATTCTTCATGCTATTAGTGGTTGTAGAGCTGAAAGCGATGTTCCTATTGTGTCGGTGTTTGTGGATTTGTTTCCTGAAGATCTCCCTAGAATTCCACCTTAGCGAGAGATTGACTTGACTATTGAGTTGGTTTCAGTTACATTAGTTTCTAGAGAAAGGCTATATACATCCAAGAATGTTGCTTGTTAAGAAGAAGGACAGAAGTTTGTGTCTATGTATTGACTACTGTGAACTAAATAAGCTGACAGAGAATAACAAGTATCTGATTCCGAGAATCGATGATTTGTTTGATCTGTTTGTTGGATCAACTATATATTCGAAGCCGGACATGAAGTTCAGTTATTATCAGTTGCGGATTAGGGAATGTGATATTCTAAAGTCAACGTTCAGTGCACGCTATGCACATTATGAGTTTACTATGATGTCGTTGGGCTAACTAATACGGTGTCGGTATTTATGGATCTGATGCACTGGACCTTTTGGGAGTATTTGGACCGATTTGTGATCGCCTTTATAGATGATATATTGGTATACTCTCAGTCAGAAGAGAATCATGCGAATCATTTGAGGTTAGTGTGTCATACCATGAGGACGAATCGACTTTATGCCAAGTTTAGTAAGTGTGAGCTTTGGCTAGCCTCAGTGGGTTTTATTTGTCATATAATTATTGGAGAGGGTATTTTTGTGGATCCGGCGAAGATAGAAGCGATACGAGAGTGGCCTGTGTTGACTATTATGGCGGAAGTCAGGAGTATTCTTAGACTTACTGGCTACTATAGGCACTTCATAGAGAACTTTTTGCAGATAACTCTACCTCTCACTATATTGACAAGGAAGAATAAAAATTTTGTTTGGACTCTAGAGTGCGCGTGAGCTTATGAGGAGTCAAAGAGTCATCTGGCCACGATGCCTATTTTGTGCTCGTCATATGGTGCAGATGGATATAAGATCTATAGAGATGCCTTATGGAGCGGATTAGGCTGCATTTTTCTACATTTTAGGAAGGTTTTAGTGATGTGTTCGATTTATATATTGTTTTTCGGACTCATCTGGGCTAGTTTTCATTAACGTGCACTACACTTTAGGCTCATTAATGCTTATATTTCATTCAAGTTGTGTTCATACACAAAGTGTACTTTTTAGGCCCGTTGTGCTATGCAATTGCACATTTCTTTCCTGGGAGTAAGCACTTAGTGCTCTCCATCATTTTCCCTTGATTTTTTTGGTTTTTGGTTTGTGTTAGAGGATTGTGCTCCAGTTATGGTTTTCTTGTGCAGGTGGGCAGAGCCCCATTCTAGTCTAGATCTTTCTTATAGGAATCACATGTTCATACATTTTTATTTTCTCACAGTTAATGCAACCGTGCGATGTCTACGGCTTTTTTGGTGCTCTGTCCCGGATCATGCGATCTGCTCTCACACGGGCTCTTTTTCCCGTATGTGACCAAATCACACGACCACCTCTTTTTGTTAAACTATTTTATAACATTATTGCCCGTGCATTTTCTTAATGCACGGTTGGATTCAACCATGCGCGAAGGAAAACACGCGATCTCCATCTTTGCCTGGGTTTTTAGTGTTCTATCCCCACCCATGCGTTTTGTTCTCGCACGGGCTATTTTGCTTGTGCTTGTTCAAAATAGCACAGTTGGATTTTCTTCTAGGCTGGATGATTTTGCGCTGTAAAAATCGTATGATGAATGCACGGTCATGCATTCGACCGTGCGTTCCTTATTTTCTGACTGGGAATTATTTAAGCCACAAGTTTGCCATAATATAGGAGTTGATCTTCAACCCCCAGACCATTCCGCCATTTTCACCGCAGGGAGAGCTCCTCTCTCTTCCTCCTCCTCCATGTGTTAGGGCTTTTGCCCTAGACCGCTTCCATCATCCAAAAGCTTCAAGAAGGGGATTCTATCCTTACAATCTCCATCAAGCATGGAATATTTGCACCAAATGAGATTGGGTTGTGAGAGGAAGAAGACGGGACATTGGGAGAAGGTGACAGCTCTCCTCTACCCCATACGTAGTTGTAAACTGAGCAAGAACACAGATTGACAACCCAATGATTCCTACCGTGAATCCTCAATAAGGCTTCAGATTTGTTCGATTTCTTTGCTCTTTTTTCTTCCTTGTTTGGCTTGTGTAGCTAGTTCTCCAATTTAATGATGATGTTACACAATAAACATTGCTCTAAAATGTGTATTTTATTTTTATGAAAGTATTTTGTGTATTATGTGTTTGAGGTTGTGCCTCTATTCTGCTTCCTGCCACATTAAGTTTGTCGCACTAGCAATTGCTAGTTGTACGATTTGCGACGAGGTGTTTGCGACCCTTATTCCACTCGCCTTCTTGTCCACCTGCCTTGCGAAGCAGTGCATAATGACCTTCATAGTTTCCATTCCAGCCAAGTGAAGTAATGCATAGGGTCTGCATAGGAGTCGTGAGATAGAAATCCTTTCCATTGTAAATTGCTTTCATTTTGTTTAATTTGTGTTTTTCTTACTTTTGTTTGTTTTAAATATAGGTAGTTGTAGTGATTTTTTGTGGGATATAGTATTGTGCACAAAATCTTTTCATTGTGAATCTGGCAAATTTCACACAATGTGGGCTGCATTTTAAATCCGCTACCATTAGTATGGAGTTACTTCCCACACTAGTGATAGATGCCCTTTGGGAGATAGTGGGCATAATTCGCATAGCTAAGTTTTTGGAGCACCGGTCTCCTCCGGTTCTTCATGCCTCGTTCCCAAGTTTTATGGCCACTCGTCTTTATTGGATGTACCATTTCTATATTCCTCTCCAGTCCTGCTTGAACTGGAGAAAAATACAAAAAGTGCTTATTTTGTAATAGCACAAATCATGAACTAAAGGATTTTGTTGATTGCCTTTGCTAAATGGAGGAGGAGGATGAGCCTTACATCCGGATCATCTCGACTCCTACTTCTAGCGACACACCATCAACATCTGGTTATGTGGTCATATCACCTTCATATTTTAAAGGGAATGATGTGGAAACATGTAACACCACAAATCTCGCGATTGAGTGCAAGATGGTCAACACGGCCTGGGACACGGGCGTGTCCCACACCGTGTCCTGCTCTGTGCACTCGAGTGGGTCTCGAGTGGGTCTCGAGTGGGTATCGAGTGTGTCTCGAGTGAGGCACATGTTCTGGGATACGGGCGTGTCCTAGGCTGTGTCCTCCTCTGGGTCGTCGAACTCCACTCGACGAAATGCACTCGACGATTCTCGAGAGTGAAGTCGAGTTGGGTACACGGCTTATGACATGGGCGTGTCAGAGGCCGTGTCCTTCTCTAGATTGGCCAGGGTTGTGGGCCTGGTGGAAACGGGTGTGTCTCAGGGTACACGGCCTGTGACATGGGCGTGTCACATGGCCGTGTCCTGTTCGGGTTGAGTCGGTTATGTGACGCATAAGGTACATGGCTGCTAGACACGGACATGTCAGAAGCGGTGTCTGGCACACGACCTGAGACATGGGAGTGTCACATGGCCGTATCCTGGTCAGGTTAAGTCGGTTCCATTACCGCTTAAGGAATACGGCATGTGACACGGGAGTGTCACAAGCCGTGTTATGCCAAGAAAATGCTTTTCTGGGCAGGCCGTTCATTTCCTTCAACTTGGATCTAGTGGTCCAGGCCTTTCCCTGCTGTTATAAAGCCAAGAATGGAAGGATAAACTTCCATTCATCTTGTCTTTTCTCTTTCTAAAGAGATAGGGAGAGAGGGGAGCAAGGAAGGAAGGAGGAGAAGGAATCCAGCTGTCGGAGGAGCTTCAGCATGCCGAATCAAGAGCTGAGTTCAGATTCTTGGAGGCAAGGCCGTGGTGGTGATTTCCATTTGGCTAGATTTTCATGGCTCCAAAGCGATCGTCAAGGGCAATGATCTCCTTCTTGGACAAGTGAAGTCCTCCTTTATGCATGAGCATGGAATCCTCCACCGAGCGGTGGAAAGCATAAGTGATTCTAGTGAGTTGATAGTTGATATCCCCGGTTGAGTTTGCATCTAGAGCCGGAAATATGTAGTACGGCATATGCATGTTGTGTGAAGCCCATCCGGACGGTTAGTCTAGATTGGTGATGTTTATGTTGTGAACCAGAGCAGACTCTGTGTATTGTGTGGATGCCTATAATTGTGAATACCTAGGAAGCTCTGTATGAACCTTTGTGTTGTTTGTGCTGAACTGGAAAGCGGCTATATGAGAGCTATGTGCTGATCAGGAAAGGGAAAGCCGACTTGCGTCAAGATCTACGCTATTGATGAATTAAGCAATGGGAAAGAGCTGACCTATACCTGTATTGTGAGAGATCGATTGGTCGCAATGCAAATGGGGGGCTACGGGCCAGACCCGGCTTGCTGCACCACGGGGGTGGGTAAATCTAATGCTCAAGTTTGTCGTGAGGTTAATACCTCTGAGTGGGATGGGTGTGTGAGGTCTCCAACATGCGTGTTGGGGTATACTTATACCCATAGCCAACAAGTTAAGAGCCTCTGTTCGGTGGTGGTGGCAAGGATGATTCGGTACACCATAAATATGACATGAGTGCACAGAGCGTCTGGTGGAGGTGGGCACTTCTGATGTTATGCGTAAGAGCACTTGTTGTGATATAGATATATTGTGATTGCGATGCATACAGGGCAGGAACCACTGCCCAGGGTAAGGGGTAGGGTCGTTATAATTGGTTAGCTAATGCTGGCCGTTGCTTTGTTTACCACCCTTGGGGTGGATGTCCAAATGTAGGTGCTGACGGGCTGACTTGGATTGAGCGGGTTGAAGCCCTTGATACTTAAAGTCTGTTGAAGGCCGTGCGAAGTCTTATATTTCATGTGTGGCCAGCCTGCATGCCAATGTATGAAGACATATTTGTAAAGAGACACATGTAAGGCCTTAAGGCCATGAGTGTTTGTGTATTTGTATACATTCCTGGAGATATATATAAATGTG
Source organism: Platanthera guangdongensis (assembly GCA_039583875.1). Classification (NCBI taxonomy): domain Eukaryota; kingdom Viridiplantae; phylum Streptophyta; class Magnoliopsida; order Asparagales; family Orchidaceae; genus Platanthera; species Platanthera guangdongensis. The sequence goes on from CM077149.1 coordinate 89,722,847, forward strand.
CGGTTTATATATTTAGTGGACATTCCTTGTGATGAGTTCTTGTAACTTAAAACCCATTCGCTAGAATGCTCTGAGCTAGGATGCGCGTAGAACGTGATTTTGTTATTCATACGTGATTCTATCGTTTGTCTGTGAAATATGGCATGGGGCCCCGGCCAGACACACCGTTATATTCCATATGACGAATGGAGGCATTACAAAACAAACATTAGATGTGTAGTTGATCCAAGCTCTGACATGGTCTAGTGTCTCTCCCATATGCAAATATCCTCATGCATGGAGATAATTCTTTGTGAGGAACCAGTGCACGACTTTTATCTGAGCATTTTTCCTCCACCTTTTGTGCAATATACTACATTCATTTCTGACTATATCGTTGATGACACGCTATAAGTTAAGTCATGTGATCTACTTGTTGTACCTGTCTCTATGGAGGAGGACAACCTTCTAGGTGAGGAGAACTTGTCCTTAGCAATAGTGGAGAAAGTCCAAATCTTTGGTGAGGCCACCGTAGATCCTATCGAGCCTTACTATATTGTCGACGATACCGACAATATATCTCTACCTCCACCTATTGGGTGTGAGACTGGGACAAATCCCCCATATCGATGTTTATTTTAGTCTTTCTTCTCCTTTATTACTTGATCACCCTTCTCCATCCAAGCTTGTGCAGGTTAAGCTTTCACAGGTACGCCCGAAGGACTTGGGTCTTCTTCCTGTTGACGACACTTTCCTAGGCAAGGATGTTTCTAGTGAGACGAATGAGGATCTTCCCTCATCTTCTTACATTCTTTTCCCTCTACCTGTAAGACACATGTATGATTATTTAGGTAGAGGGGTAACTGTTCTGTCACCATATCGGAACCTGTTACCGAAATGGATAGTGGAACAGCTAGCTATTAAATTCTCTTTCCATAGACTGTTAAGCTATAAATTTTAAAATTTTAAATAAGTTGAGCTGGGAGGACAATAACCCTGGTAGTTATCTTATACTCCCCGACAATTATTTTCCTTTGCTTGTGCAATGAACACCACTTTGCAGCTATTTTCTATTTATGAAGGAGGAGGTTGTTCTTCTTCATATGGTGGGCTTGTTTGTGATTTTCACGCGTCTTCCAGTATGCTCGCTTGCTGAGTATTGAGTACTCTCTTCCCAAGCTTTTTATCTTATTCCATTAGTTGTATCTCTTGTTGTGTTGTATAGTCTAAGTTTGGGGGAGAATCGTTTTACTCATGCACGTGCACATTCCATTTTCATACTAGAAGCATTTTTAGTTTTTGGTTTCTTTTATTTTGTGGCATTATCTCCGCACACCACAACACCTACATAAGCGTGTGCTTAACCGTTAGCACATCACGAGTTAAATTCATTTATTTTATGTGATTTGGAAAGATGTCCGTGTTGGCTTAGGATTGTGAGATAGAGGTAAATGTTGACTCTTGTAGTACTCATAGTCGAGTGCTCACATCTCATATAGAAATTCGAGTAGAATTAATTTGCCTTTATGCTCTTAGTTTATATTTTTTCTATTATGCATAAATATTATTTATTCTACTCAAAAATTTGTGAACCCGGTGTAAATCTGATGATAGCGCAGGTATGTGTGTAGATGGTCATTAGCTCCATATTGCTCGAGTCTAGAGGAAGGATGATTTCATTTGGTGTCTAAGAACATACCCTAAGAAATTCTCGAAGCATGGGTATACAGTTACTTCAATTACACGAGTGTGATGTAGGTTATCGTTTTTGTCTGGTTGAGCTTTTGTACCGCTCCTATCATCTTATTCTCGCTAGCCCCTTTGGCTTACACCATCCTTTTGTCTCAGCTCCACCATTACCTCACCAATGTCAAAAAACCTAGCCAAATCGCACACCAAAAACATAGAATTGTAGTTGTTTATCATTTAGTTGTTCGGTGTCATTATGGTGAATTCATTATTGTGAATGCATGGATGTGCTTTGTTGAAAGAAATTTGCCGAAATAGTTATGAAAAAGAAAAAAAAGAAAAAAATGAATTGATGAAAATGTTTGAAAAAGAAAAGTGAAAAAAGAAAAGCTAAAATGAAAAAAAATTATATTTGTAAACAATTTTACTGGGAGTAGGCGGTTCACACACCCATATTATCAAGTCTAAGTCTATGGATGTGGTGCACCCACATGTATTGTATGTGATGTTTGAGCCTACAGTTCACATCTCTTTAGTTTCACAATATCAAATCACATGTTGTATTTGATCACACTTGTGTTTAGTATATTGTGTAGGTTTATAGGTTCAAAATATTCAAAGGACTCAATGTTGCGACCTACCGCCACACGCTGAGTACTAGCCTAGATTTAATCTGAATGGGCACTCGGGAACCTACTATTGAATTCTGTGAAGTGAAAGTGGGTGAATGGAAGGCTTGGGAAACCTATCCGCGCGGACTACGCGGACAGGGTTGGCGGACTGCTAGGTCGGCAGGGATGTTGCAGGCGGTTTGCTCTGTGGCGGCCAGGGCGGTCTGTTCGCGTGGACTACGCGGACAGCAGCAGCGGTCTGACAGGCCAGTGTATGCTCAGCAGGCGGTTGACTCCCAGGAAGTAACCGGGCGGATAGAAATGTTATCCGCGGAGTCCGGCATGAAGCGGACTGAAGAACTGGAGCTCGGCAAACCGGTTTGGCAGTTGCCTTGGTCTTGCTCTAGTGAAGAGGCAAGTGGAAGCCGCGGAGACCGCCGGTCAGCGCGGACAGAAACTGGAGGTCGCCCGGTATGGCGGGCTAGATCCAGTGTCCGCCAGTAAGTGCGGACTGGCCCTTGTGGCCAGTGGACTGGACTTGGTGTGATCTGAACCAAGTCCAGGATGGCTCAGTCCGGGGAGATCGCGCAGTGGAGCGCGGGCTGGTTTCTCAGTCCGCCAAGCGTAGTAGAAGTGATGTTGCCTTGTTTACTAGCTTGGGGAAATGCGGACTGGAGAATTGCTTGTGCAGGAGCGTGCGGACTGGAGCCAGAGTCCGCTGAGTCCGGTTTAGCCTTGTGACGAGATTATGGACTCGGAATTGCGGACTGGAGTCTGCTGTTAGCGGACTGGATTGGCGTGTCCGCTAAGTCCGGAGGTGCCTTGGCAATGAGGCAATGGACTTGGGATATGCGGACGGTAGCCGGGTGTCCGCTGAGTCCGGAAGGTGCCTTGATGGCGAGGCTGCGGGCTCGGGTTTTGCGGGCTGATGCCTTGTCCGCAGAATGGCGGACACGGCTGTTGTGGAGTCCGGCTGTGGTGGTCCTGACTTGGTCTCTGGCGGCAAGGCGGGCTGGATATTGGAGTCCGGCCTTGGAGAAGCTGGGGCGGACTGGCTATCTGCACAGGAGCGGCGAACTAGAATGTGTGTCCGCGGGCTGGCGGACACACTTGTTCTAGCTGCGGGATGTGGCGGTGATCCTATCGGCTAGGGCGGTGACCATACTCATCGTCGTGCCTATAAATAGGACCCATGTCACTTCAGGAAAAAGGGAACCTAGACCGAAGTTGTGCGGATAGCGCTGGAAAGCCAGGACTTGGCTCTGATTGCGGTTAGGGACAGTGCAGACTCTGCGGTTAAGCTACAGGCGGTAAATAGCAGGTCGCGGATAGCGAACAGGCGGTCTCCTCTTTGGCAACTTGGTTCGCGGTTCAGGAAGTCGCCTGCTTCAGGCGGACTGTTCCATTCGGTGACGCAGCTTGTGCGGTCTGGCAGCTAGGCGACCTCGCGGTCAGGCGGCTTGCAGATCGGCGGTGAAGAGCTAAGCATTGGAATAAGGGGTGAGTCCACGCGGCTTGGGTTGCGGGTTGGCGATCTGGCGGACTGAGCGGACTCCACAGCAGTAGGTCGGCGGCTTGGTGGTTGAGTCCGCGCGGCTTGTTTTTTGTTCTTGTCTTTGTAACTGTCTCTGCTCTCCCGGTGTTGGGTTTTGGTGAAGCATGTCTCGCCATGTATGTCTCGCCTGGTAAAGAAGTTTGCTCTTGTTCAATAAAGAAGCTTGTGCTGCATGTGTTGCTGGTTGTTACTACTTTGTTGAGATAACCCCTGCTAACTCCACGATCCGGGAAAACTTTCAACATTATAAGTGGGCGTATTCTCCTTCGGTTTGTTGAGTTTTCAACAGGGTATCCAAGGGGGCGTCTGCGGTTTGTTGAATTTTAACATGGTATCAAAGCGAGGTTGTTGGAGTGGTCAAGCAGTGCTCAATGGAAGTAGTTGCTCTTCTAAAGAGGAAACCAGTGGTAGAACCATGGCAGTGGAGGATGCAAGTTGTCTTGGAATTGATCTTCTTACAGAGACGAACTATGAACGGTGGAAGTCCTGTATGAAGAGCTTTCTTCTTGGCGAGGACCTTTGGGAGGTTGTATGCGGAGCAGGAAGACAAGAGGATACTGCTGGCAATGCTGAGGCGATGAGAGCTTGGAAGGAGGCAAATGCGAAAGCGGAGTCTATTCTCAAGCAGGTGATCTCATCGGAGCTCTTGGACCACATCAGTAGATGTCGGTCAGCTGCGGAGGTCTGGACTTCCCTTGATGGGTTGTTCAGGAAGGAGGTGAAGATTGCTGCGGATGTTGGTCCCTCTACGTCGTATCAGGAAGAAAGGAGTGTTTCTCCTAGGCGTGATAGGAAGAGGAAGGAAGGACCAAGGTGCTATAAATGCAAGCAGCAAGGTCATCTTCGGAAGAAGTGCAAGGTTGTCTTGCTCTCGGCGAACATTGCTCAGGTGGGGAGGAAGGAGAAGAACGTAGTTGGGATTTCAACTAGTTCTGGAGTTGATCGGATGAATGCCAGTGATAGTGCAGCTATCTGGCATGAAAGACTGTGGCATGTAGGGATGGACAAGGTGAAAGCAATGGCGGAAAGAAGACTCGTAAGAGGCTTGCCTAGATTGTCATCCTATGGCGATGGTCGGGGGTGTGTGGGATGTCAGGAAAGTGGAGCCTATCGCTTCATGGTTGACAAAGCACAATCCAGATATAAAGCACCATTGGTGGTTGTCCATTGTGCTCTGGTGGGACCGACTGTCACGGCCAGTCTTGGAGGCAGCAGGTTCATGCTAATATTGGTTGATGACTATTTTAGGTATACGTGGGTATACTTCATGAAGAAGAAGTCCAACATGGTACGCTTGTTTGTGGAGTTCAAGAAGCTTGTGGAAGGCCAGCTTGGCCGGAGGATCAAGGTGTTGAGGACATGTATCAGTGGTGAGTTTGGCTCAACCGAGTTCTCACGCTTTTGCAGGAAGCAAGGGATCCGGATGGAGCTTTCTTGTGGACATACTTCACAACAGGGTAGTTTTGCAGCTCGGATGATCCGTTGGTTAACGGAGACCTGCAAGTGTTGGCTTCAGAGTAAAGGCGTTCCGAAGGCTCTTTGGGCGGAGGGAATTGCCTGTGCTGCTCATGTCATCAACCGGATGCCTCTTAGTCCGATCATAATGAAGACTCCTTATGAGCTGATGTTCGGAGTGAAGCCCTCAGTGAAACACCTTCGGGTGTTTGGATCTACCTGCTATATACACTCTCCGGGTGCTCTCAAGACAAAGCTAGTCTTTGTTGGGTATGATGAGCAGAGAAGAAGATGGAGGTGTATGGATCCTGCGACGAAGAAACTCATAGTGTCGAGAGACATTGTTTTTGATGAGTTGACGTCGTATTGGGGTAGCTCTTATGTGGAGCTAGAGATAAGCAGGTCAGATGGTGGGCTGAAGGAGGCTGCTGCTAAGGAAGTGGAGCTGCCTGAGTCACCAGGTGCTCCAGGTTGTTCTAGCTCCGGGGCAAAGGCGTCAGAGTCGGGAAGAAGGGGGAGCGATGGTCCGGGATCTTCTGGCTCGAAGGCGGAGGCTTCCGGTTCAGGAAGCAGGGGGAGCGATGTTCCAGGTAGTTCTTGTTCAAGAGGGGAGTCTTCTGGTTCAGGTAGCAGGGGGAGCGTTGCTCCAGGTGCTCTTGGTTCCAGTAAGGAGGCGTCTTGTTCAGGGAGCAAAGGGAGCATTGTTCCGGGTTTGCCTGGAAACGGAGCTGGTTCAATAGCAGCGGAGGTGGTTAGCCATGATCAGGTTCTTCGGAGATCGAAGAGGATCAGTAAGCCACCAGCTCGATATAGTGAAGGGAACACGGCGGACTTGGTCCCTTGTTTCCTTGTTATCCCTCAGGTCGAGCAAGGTACTTCTGGCTGTGATGACCCCACTAGAATCAAGGAGGTGGTTGACACCAAGTCTGAAGAGGTGACTTCTCTCAGAGGCAACGAGGCTTGGACTTCAGTGTCCAAGGAAGTTGGTGATACTCCTGTGATGCAAGAGTGGAGGTTGAAGCTGAAGAAGGCAGAGGGAAGCATGACTCCTTTTTGGAGATGCTGGAGGGCTCCCTCATGGTCCATGATATGCGGGGCGAGGACTATGTCTTTGACATCTCTTCGTAGATACTATCGGAGGGACCAGGTGCAAGGTTACGGGAGCTGCTGGAGTTATTCACCACTTCTCACTTCAAGGGGGAGTGTTGAATTCTGTGAAATGAAAGTGGGTGAATGGAAGGCTTGGGAAACCTATCCGCGCGGACTACGCCGACAGGGTTGGCGGACTGCTAGGTCGGCAGGGATGTTGCAGGCGGTTTGCTCTGTGGCAGCCTGGGCGGTCTGTTCGCGCGGACTACGCGGACTACGCGGACAGCAGCAGCGGTCTGACAGGCCAGTGTATGCTCAGCAGGCGGTTGACTCCCAGGAAGTAACCGGGCGGATAGAAATGTTATCTGCGGAGTCCGGCATGAAGCGGACTGAAGAACTGGAGCTCGGCAGACTGGTTTGGCAGTTGCCTTGGTCTTGCTCTAGTGAAGCGGCAAGTGGAAGCCGCGGAGACCGCCGGTCAGCGCGAACAGAAACTGGAGGTCGCCCGGTATGGCGGGCTAGATCCAGTGTCCGCCAGTAAGTGCGGACTGGCCCTTGTGGCCAGTGGACTGGACTTGGTGTGATCTGAACCAAGTCCAGGATGGCTCAGTCCGGGGAGATCGCGCAGTGGAGCACAGGCTGGTTTCTCAGTCCGCCAAGCGTAGTAGAAGTGTTGTTGCCTTGTTTGCTAGCTTGGGGAAATGCGGACTAGAGAATTGCTTGTGCAGGAGCGTGCGGACTGGAGCTAGAGTACACTGAGTCTGGTTTAGCCTTGTGACGTGATTATGGACTCGGAGTTGCGGACTGGAGTCTGCTGTTAGTGGACTGGATTGGCGTGTCCGCTAAGTCCGGAGGTGCCTTGGCAATGAGGCAATGGACTTGGGATATGCGGATGGTAGCCGGGTGTCCGCTGAGTCCGGCAGGTGCCTTGATGGCGAGGCTGCGGGCTCGGGTTTTGCGGGCTGATGCCTTGTCCGCAGAATGGCGGACACGGTTGTTGTGGAGTCCGGCTGTGGTGGTCCTGGCTTGGTCTCTGGCGGCAAGGCGGGCTGGATATTGGAGTCCAGCCTTGGAGAAGCTGGGGCGGACTGGATATCTACACAGGAGCGGCGAACTGGAATGTGTGTCTGCGGGCTGGCGGACACACTTGTTCTAGCTGCGGGATGTGGCGGTGATCCTATCGGCTAGGGCGGTGACCATACTCATCGTCGTGCCTATAAATAGGACCCATGTCACATCAGGAAAAAGGGAACCTAGACCGAAGTTGTGCGGATAGCGCTGGAAAGCCAGGACTTGGCTCTGATTGCGGTCAGGGACAGTGCGGACTCTGCGGTTAAGCAACAGGCGGTAAACAGCAGGTCGCGGATAGCGACGTCTCCTCTTTGGAAACTTGGTTCGGGGTTCAGGAAGTCGCCTGCTTCAGGCGGACTGTTCCATTCGGTGACGCAGCTTGTGCGGTCTGGCGGCTAGGCGACCTCGCGGTCAGGCGGCTTGCAGATCGGCGGTGAAGAGCTAAGCATTGGAATAAGGGGTGAGTCCGTGCGGCTTGGGTTGCGGGTTGGCGATCTGGCGGACTGAGCGGACTCCACAGCAGTAGGTCGGCGGCTTGGTGGTTGAGTCCGCGCGACTTGTTTTTTGTTCTTGTCTTTGTAACTGTCTCTGCTCTCCCGGTGTTGGGTTTTGGTGAAGCATGTCTCGCCATGTATGTCTCGCCGGGTAAAGAAGTTTGCTCTTGTTCAATAAAGAAGCTTGTGTTGCATGTGTTGCTGGTTGTTACTACTTTGTTGAGATAACCCCTGCTAACTCCACGATCCGGGAAAACTTTCAACATTATAAGTGGGCGTATTCTCCTTCGGTTTGTTGAGTTTTCAACAGGGTATCGAAGGGGGCGTCTGCGGTTTGATGAATTTTAACACCTACTGCATGGCGCTAGAACTATCGCCAGCACTAGCTTCGGGATTTATTCTGTACATGTGTTCATTGACCTACCGCGCAGTGCTAACTCTCTCAACGATCGTCGTGATGGCTTCGTCGAAAAGATTGCGCTACCGCCAGGTGATACTTGGGTACCGTGCCGCGCTAGCATGAAAAAGCGGAAAAATATTTTTTTGAATATTTTTCCAAAACTACGGGACAGCTGTCACATCGACATGCAACGACCTACCACCGGGCTCTAGTCCGACCGTCAGTGGTAGCCTATTTTTCAAAGATGTATAAAAGGATTTCATTTTTCATTCCTTCAATGAAGAGAGACGCACTTTCATTCTAGGGTTTAGTGTGGCGTCTCTGAGCAGCGTTCCACCATCTCCGTCGAAGGAAGATAAAGCCGCCTCCCTCGAGTTCACGCATGAACATCTATGGAGAGCAAAGGACCACAATGACTAAGAAGTGTTAATCGGTTGCAATAGAATGATGATCGTTAGCACTAGTCATGCACCACTCAACGGAGAAATTGTCTTTAAGGGAAAATCACTTTTAAATCTTCTTTACTCTTTGTGTATTTTCTCTCTTTTGTTTGTTTGTGGTGAGGAAAAACGACCAATGAACGTCATCAAAATCCATGAAGGATTCCGTGAGAAATCATTGTAGCGAAAGGACGTCTAGATCGGGGGATCTAGAGGGCTCTAAGACACTTCCTTGCGTGAAGGTGAAGAGCAGGCTCAAAGACTTTTCTGTAGGGAAAGGGAGAGAGCCAACTGGTCTAGGTAGTGGGTTGGTATAGAAACCAAAAAGAAATTTTAATTTCGCCGCCTCTGATCTCCGGCATCTTGGGGATCTAGTTGCTTGTAATTGTAAACCACTTTCGTTTCATATTGAAAAAATTATTATTTGTTCTTCTTTCTACGTGGGACATCGTGGTTTGTTACCAGTAGATCTCTAAAGGGTGTGTGCATCTCCAAGGAGAAATTTATCCAAGAGAACAAGGTATGTGACCTACCACCGCGGGCTAGCACCTTATTGCCCCGTGGTAGCATCCAGAACTAGTTTTCCTGGATAAAATTAATTGAATTTTTAGTTAAATCGTAAAACCTTATTCACCCCCTCTCTAAGGTTGGCCACTTATTCCAACAAGTGGTATCAGAGCCAGGTGATGATGCATAATTTAACCTAAGTTATTAATTCAAAAATCTAAATAATCTAATATGAATATATAGATATTGTTAGTTTTATCCATTAAACCGTATCTTTTTATAATTATATCCTAACCACGCCTATTTTACTGTTTTACAGGATCCCGGGACAAGTTGCATTATCAATTCTAAAGAACACGCCTTCAGTTAGTTCATGCCAAACTAAATGTCGAGTGCAGTCTTGCTACCGTGTTACTGAACCATATTCAAGAAGAGAATGAAGTCCCAATGGTCCGATGAGATATTTTCTCCTAAGTATGAAAAAGGCTAGCAACCTTTGACTATGAATACAGCATGTGTTCTTAAAATAAGCTTCTTGGAAAGAGAGAAAGCTAGCCAACTTTGATCGTGCTTTTCAATCATCCGTCTCATGACAAGTGTGAAAAAGAGTATCCGTCATTGACCTTTAATCCAACATGTGTTCTTGACAAAATAAAGCTTCATCCTCAAGCCATCTACCACCTCTACCACCTCATCCTTCATTTGAGCCTTCTAGTGAACTGTTGGGAGTATATTTTTAGAGTATTTTATCTTAATGTTTTCATGCTCTAATGTTCTTGCAATCTCTTTTATCGCACTTGTAATCTTTTTGCAAACACTCTTTGTAATGTCTTTATGCCCTTTTGGTAACTTCTTTTCAACAACAAATAAAATAGTTTGATATTCCTTTTCTCTCTCTCTCTATATCTATCTTTCTTATTATGCATATTCTTAACATGATTTTCATTTCTTACAATATTATGCGTAACTAAACTTTTTTTAGTGCTTGATCGAGATGATCCAAGGAATGAAATGATCTCCATTTCTTAATCCATATCTTCTCTTTCTCTTTTGACAAATGTTTAGGATTTACCCTTGATTAATCTATAGAGAGGTCATATCATCGATATATGTTTTCTCTTTTGTTTCCTTATCTAGTAGCCGAAAGGATCATGCGTGCGGATTGATCACTCACAGGTAAAGGGAGTTGAATGCAATCCTTGAAAGAGGACGACGTAAATTACTCATATTGGAGTCAAATCTAATAGAGGGGTTCACCATATAAAGAGATTTTTAGGGGTTTTGATTATAGGATGAAAGTTTGGTGGATCAACATAAACTCAGTTGGTCGTAGCCTTGAAAGAGGTGCGTTCATATTTTGTGAACCTCCACGGTCCAAGAATCTTCGTTAAAGAGATTCAGGGCTTTATCTATTTTCGGTCATTTTCACTCCAAGGTGATCCAAGATCAAGTACTAACCTTTTAATTATCGCTTAATCATCCTTTTTTTATCGTATAATCATTGTCTCATTTGCAAACCAACTCAATGTATCTAATTGATAAAATTACGAAAATCTCTTTGAAGTAGAAGTAATTGACGCATCTTGGTTCTAATACGACCTTGATATTATATCCTATACTATAAGCGATAAGTTGCTTTTATCGAATATAGATTCGGATAACATCATCTTCATCTTATCTCTTTCATAAAACACCTCCAGGATTTTCACCATCAAGTTTTTTAGCGCCGTTGTTACGGACTTCTGTCGATATTTCAAAAAAAAAGAATAACTATTAATTTTATCATTTTTCTTTTTTTTTCTTCTAAAAATATATATATATATCTTATTAGTATACCTAAAATCGCCTAAAAAGAACAAAAACATCCATTAATAATTTTTAACTCATCTTTAATCTTTTGTCTCTCTCTCTCTCATTTTTTCTCTTCTACTCCATGACCCGAGCAAGTTCTTCGAATAATCCTGAATTTAATTTTTATCCTAAAATTGAGCGCACCTTTAGGTGACGCCTTCAATTTCATGAACAAGATTTACGAATTATTCTCGAAGAATCTGTCGGATATACTGATATAGTAACTATGGGTGACCCAAATCCTAAGGAAGCCCAGCAATAGACCACGTGGTATTATGCGAGGCCAAACTTGGAAGGGACACAATCTAGTGTTGTTTTCCCTACAGTAGCTAATAATAATTTTGAGATCAAGTCTAGCATCATCCAAATGGTGCAACAATCAGTTAATTTTGACAGTTTACCGGACAAAGATCCAAATCAACATCTTTCAAATTTTCTCAAAATCTTTGATACCTTCAAAATCAATGGCGTTACTAATGATGCCATTCAATTATGAGTATTTCCCTTTTCTTTGCGGTCAAAGGCCAAGTAGTGGTTAGGCTATCTTCCTAGAGGATCTATCACTATACAGGACGAAATAGTGGAAAAATTCACGACTAAATATTTTCCTCCAGCCAAGACCACCAAATTACGTTTCGATATCTCTTCATTTATGCAAATCAACTCAGAGACTCTCTATGATACATGGGAGCGCTTCAAGGAACTTTTGCATAGGTGTCCTCACCATGTACTTCCTACTTGGTGACAAATACAAATTTTTTATAATGGCTTAAATTTCCAATCAAGGTAGATGATTGGTGAGGCCGCCGTGGGTACTCTAAATAATAAAACCCCAGTGGCCACTCAAGAGTTTTTTGAGGAAATGGACATGAATGCCTATCAATGGAATGTGTCCCGCTCGCGCCCTAACAAGCCGTCCGGACTTTTTGAAGTTGATGTGATGGCTAATTTATCCTTATAAATTGAACATTTAAGCAAGCAAGTTGCAAAGATGTCTGCTTCTTCCGCCACACCATCTTGGGCTAATAATAATAATAATACTTTTATTGAAGAATAGGTTGATTACATGAGAAATCCTCCTATGCCTTCCTTTTACTCGAACAACGCTCCATATAACAATGCTTATAATTTGGGTTATAGGAACCATGGTAATACCGAACGCCCGCCTAATATGAACCCACCTGGTTTTCATCCACCACCACCAAATCCCTCCTCACTTGAAGAGGTATTTTCTAAATATGTTGCCTCGAATGAATCCAACATCTGGAATCTCACCGGATCTATCAATAACTTAGAGAATCAAATTGGCCAGCATGCCAAAATTATTAATGAGCGCCCGCATGGAGCTTTGTCGGGCAACACTGAGCCAAATCCAAGGGAGAATGCAAATGTCATCACCCTCCGCAGTGGAACGGAGGTAACCTCTCCAAATAGGATCAAGACCGAGGTAACTGTTTCTCTTTCACCCCCTCTAGTTTTATTTTATAATTATTTAAATGCCTCAAAATCTCTGCTTATTTCTACTTCTGCACCCCCTTATCCATCCAAGCGAGTATTGGACAAATACAAATAAAATTTAGAAATTTTAAAGCAAATTCATATTAATGTTTCCTTCTACGAGGAAATCTCTCAAATGCCTAAATATGCGAAATATCTCAAGGAGTTACTCTCCAAAAAAGAAACTTGGAGATATCTCACTTGTTTCCCTCAATGTAGAATACTCGACAGCTTTATTAAATAAATTGCCTCAAAAATTAAATGATCTGGGATGGTTTTCTATCAAGTGCCTCTTTGGCAATTTATTAGTAAAGCATGCCCTCTCCGACTTAGGTGCTAGCATAAATCTAATGCACTACTCTTTGTTTAAGAAATTAGGATTAGGAGATCCAATCCTAACAAAAATAAGTATACAACTAGTGGATCATTCTGTTAAGTATCCAGTAGGGGTAGTGGTGGTCGTACTAGTCAAGATTGACAAGTTCATCTTTCTGATGGACTTTGTCATTCTTAACATCGAAGAGGATGCCGATGTAAAATCCCCCCCTCCCAAATTGGTCACGACCGAGGAGAGATTTTTGCACAGGAACGTCACCTTACAATGACACCAATTATGAGTTAGTTGCCATCACAAGACGGTGATCCTTCCCTCAAGAACGATCATTAACATAACCAATGAGAGATGAAGTAAAACAAGCCTACACATCATATAATAGATATATAAATAACTAATGTCCACATGAGATAATAAAGAGTACAAGAAATATTTCTTATGCCCAGTACATAGCCATCATAAATATCACTCTCTCTCAACTAACAATGTGGAAGCTAAACCATATGATCATCAACCTGACGAAGGGTAGTAGTAGTGTGCAGCTCCGACTCCTCGGATCCTAGTGTCTCAATCTCTGTCTCCGCCTGGCCAAACTACAGCGGCATCTCTACATGTCCCTAAAATGATGTGGTCCAACGACCGTCAGTCAAACTATACTCAGCTACTTCGTCCCTGCCTCACCCTCACGAATCCTCGGCACCGCGTGGGAGTAAGAAAGTGGAGGACCAATATTAGCAAAAATATACAAGAAGGTGACAGTGATATATATAGATAATTCTCTAGTAGTTCTATATCAGTATGAGCAATAAAAAAATTAAAGAAGAGCAATAACTAGCAAAGTATAAAAGTATAATAAAGGGGAGCTATGTAAAACTACAAAAGTAAAGAAACTACACTACCATCACAGAAGCATACCTGAAATTATATGAATGCCAAAATAAACAAATAAGTTAAGTTTCTGAAATGATAACCCATCATATAAAAGAGCTCATAGTAATTTATATGATGAGGATCTACAAGTGTGTATGTTATACCTTGTTGTGCAATGCAATGATTATTATGTAACTCACACAAAAGACTTTTTGGACAGACCTTTCATGCTTCCACACTTTTTAGAGGTGGCCAACCTCTCAGGTACTAACCGTCGTGGCTCACGGTGGTAGTGGAGTGGGTGTCTCCACTACTAGGTGGGCAGACACACTACCAGGTCTAGACCTCTCATACACCTCAACGCTAAAAACACAACAGTGGATCCTCTACGTACTTTTGTTGGCAACTGCCAGTCTTTTGTGGTTGGGTGTGCTCTTAGGCGACATAGTTCTCTAAACCATGATACAAACATCCTACTGGTCTCCCCAAAGTTCTACCCTATGCACTAGAGTCATCGTACTTTCGTTGGTGTGCCGACTGGGCCAGTACTGAGTGACCCATCACATAAATACAAACCAAGTATAACAATACCCTCCCGAGCCCCCAACTCGTAGGACTAACCTTTCCTTATATCAACCAACCACCTGAGCTACCAACTCGCAGGGCTAACAAATCTTATATCGCTATAACCCACACATGGGTGAGATCGTTATAACATAATATAATCCTATCAGACTACTCTTGTCTAACTTCAGGATTACCTAGCGATTTATGGTTAACCTTGGACTTCTCGAGGTTTACCCAGTGAAGGGCACGCATCAGTACTAGGAACTATGATGGGTTGAACCTCATCGTTCCCTTTCTCAAGACACTTAGTAATATAATGCAACCTTTAATCATACCCACTCCCAGGGTTACTAAGTTTGTGTCCACTCCAAAATGTCCATGGTTGGAATACTACTTTTTACCAAACTACTAAATGCAGACCACATGAACACATATAAGTGTATAAACAAGAATTCTCCAAATACTTAACCCAAGGCCCAATGATTATTTTTTGAGGTCTATCATGACGTTTTAGATCTAAAACCAAAGATTTAAAATTTTCATAAAATAATCCACATTTACTATAATTTTCCCAAATTATTGCTACATGTGATTTTGAACATGATGTGTCACTTTATGTCATCAAATCAGCAAGATAAAATTATCCTAACATCATTTTGAGTAATAATTGCTCTCGACAAAATTCCTTAATTTTTTAGTGATATATAGTGGCAAATATAAATTTTCTCAAAAATAGTGCCATTAGGTCACAATTCAAAGGAAGTGCTTGACAAACTAGGTGAATAAATCCCATAAAATTTCTTGAGATATTAAATGACATATAATGCTTAATTCCAGTCGATGATAATTTTCTAGGAAAATTTAACCACCAATTTCAGCAAAGTGCACATATTACCAAAATTCCACTATTCAATAAAACTCCATAAATATGATTCCAAAAATTCTAAGATAATTCACAGAGCCACTCGGCAATGATCATGTAAAATTCTCTTAATTTCCAGGAAATATTAATCAAGATTTACACAGAATTACCAAAAGGATATAATCGTACTTTTAGCTAAACAGCCTAGATAGAAATTCACAAAACAATCCAAATAAATACTTGAGTTGTATTATGTCAACACAACACTATTGGCAGAGTCCTAGAGTTTTCTAAGTTGATTTGCTCACTTTTATTCTATTAATTTAAAATAATGCCAAAACTAAAATAAATCAAATACCTATGATTTTTGTTCCAAAAATCCTAATCTCACTTTGAATGGTGTATTCCATCATCATAAGTCTATTCTCATGCTCAAAGGGATATCCTACAAGTTTGATGGGCCTCAATCCCTTTTTCCCTCTTTTAGCTAACCGCACCCCAAATCTTATAGCACAACCACATGCAAAGTAGGTTCACTATCCTACTGAGGTCCAATGGACCTGCGATTTTTACCAAAGCTTTGTACTATCCTAATGAGCCTCTGAGCAAAGTGTGAGGTCATTATATTTAATTTTTACAAAATAATTTTACTTTTATGGAAAATCACATTTTTTCTAAACCTATAGGAAAATTTTGTCCAAAAATTCTCATTTTTGGACGGAGTGTTTATCTATGGTAGATACATACCAACATTAAATTTCAAGGCAATCCACTTTGCCAATTAAATGTTATTAAGGAAATAGTGACTATCCTACCCTAAAGACCAGTCCCACAAGAATTTCCCTACAGGGAGCTATAATACCCCAAATGACCTGATTTCACTTTTATAATTAAAGTGGACTCACAGGGCTACCTTTTTTGTTTTAGGCACTTTTCATGGTTCAACATCTAAGGTCATCATTTTTCTGGTTCAAAAAGGTCCATATTAAATGGTTAAATAACACTATTATTATAATTAATAATATAACATAAATATCAATTGATCAGATCCAATGTCTCCAGTATTGTCTTCAATCTCCAGCCAGTGGCCACGATCCATTGAACCTAAAGCCACTTCCAAAGTAGTTTGTCGAAGATTTAGCCCCCTCCACGGCCGGCCACCACATTTGTTGTGGTGGTGGTCGCTATCGCCTGGCGGTAGCCCGGCCGTCGGAGGGGCTGTTTCCATCGATACCGAAAGGAAGCCCAAACCTGATTTGTCCATGGAACTTCAAAAGCTAAATCTACTCAATTGAGGTCGATATCAAATCTTTTTGATCTAGGATTCTAGCACTAGTAGAGAGGGTGAGAAGCATGCTTGATTTCGAACTTAGATACGACTACTCCGGCGGGTGGCCAAGCTTTTGACGTTTTCCGGCGAACCTCCCCCCAAACTCGATTCTCCATCATTTGTAGTGATCTAAGAGTCAATTTAGACTTCTTGAGGCCTTCTAAAGGTGATGAAAGGATTAAATTGAGCTTTGGGGGCCTCTATATAGGAGATCCAAGGTGGGGGATTTCGGTCATGGGCAATTAAGGGCCTCCTTGATGGTTGTCGACCTATAACTGCTGGAAAAATCCTCCCATTCATCAGGGGAGATGACAGGAGTAGTTGGGGAAGAAGAAGGGAGTGCCACTTGGCCTCCCTCCAATATTCCCCCTCCATATAAAACTTTCCCCTTAATTACCCTCATTAAACCCTAATTAAAATATAAATCAGATTAATTTAAATCTGATAAACCCAGTGGGCCATAGGATGGGCCTTGGGCAAGGCCTTATCCCACTTGAATTGGCTTGGGCTCTTATTTAGTATATAGGGTTCACTTTGGCCATGGTTGACCTTGGGGTTGACTTGTGGACATTGCGGGTGCACTTATCAATTTTCCCTAAGTTCAAGTAGAGCTAGGGTCATACTAGGGCCTCCATGCACCTTTCAAGCCCAAACCCTAACTTTAGAGGGCCTAAAAATGTGGGGGATGTTATAAAATCCAATAAACAAAACAAAATTTTCGTCCTTGAAATTCAAGCTCAGGTCTACGGGGTTTCACAAGTGAAGGAAAGTGCAAATTATAGGAGGTTTAGTTTGTACCTGAGGTGAAGAACTCCGGGCCTTTCTTCTGCATGAGGGCCAAGGGCTCCTAAGTGTGCTCCTCCTAGCCATGATTAGATAACAACACCATGTGTAAGACCCCCTTTTTTGCACCCGGGTCATATGACTAGAACTGCCGCTTTGTGGCAACACCAACCCCCGAGAATGTTTACACTACAAAATGTCGATCCTATCGGAACATTATCAACCATTTATCGTAGAAGAAACATAAGTAATCATATAAATTAAACAAGTCCACAATCACAATGATAAATGAATATATCCGCACAAGGTAAAGCTTAAAACATAAATAGGCTCCTGCCCAGTACATAAGATCATCACTACAAAAGGCTCGCGGAAGAAAAGTTACTAATCACTCACGGATCTCGTGACTACTACTGCTTATGAATTAGGTTGGCTCACCTCCTACTGCAACGTACTATGGTTGTGTTGGTTCTCATGGTGCTACACCCTGTCTCCCAATCAGAGTCCCTAATGTTATGCTCATTAGTCCGTTAATCAAAAAGACTATGTTTTGGTCCCCTACACCTCCCTCAGTGACTCCTAAGCACCGTTTGGGGGGAATGAAGATAAAGGCATTTAAAGTGGAGAGTAAACAAGAGTAGGTGATGGTGGACCTAGCTACCATGTGCTAATAATATCTACCATAATATTTATAGGTGTATATATGAAACTATAAGTAAAAAACAGCACAATAAAAGCAGTAACATGAAATAATGGTAAAGCAGCTAACTATCAACACAGAGAAAGTAACTTTTATTTATAAGAATGTTCATACAAACTTATAAATCACTGGGCCATTTTGCAAGGCCTAGCATATAAAAGATCCCATAATAATTTATACGTTCGGGGTATAAATTGTATGCAATATTATGTTTGATATGAAGTGCTATGCTTGTTAAATGATGTCTCACCCAAGTGCAACTCACACACGACTCTATGTGCACCTTTAGTTCCGCCATTTGGAGTTAGCTGAACTCTTAGGTAGCTCTCATAGTGGCAAATGGAGGCAGTTTGTTGGGACTCCCCACTCCTAAGTCGATCTTCACACTACCTAACCTAGACCATGCGTAATACTCGGTACACCCACAGTCAGGTGCTACGGATTCTCTTGTACTGATGCTGACAAATTCATCAGTCTTTTTTGGCTATGTGAACACTTACACTTGCTAAGTCAATGTATCTACATCGGTGTGAACGACCATCCAATATCGAGGACCCACCAATTTAATGCACAAACACACATGCTAATAATGACTTCCCGAGTCATCAGCTCACAAAACTAACCCATCCATTCCATCAAACACTTATCCAACTGCTTGCGAGTCTAAACCAAACTATCCTCCCGTAATAATTGGGTGAGTAAATGTGTACGATGAGAGTTTATTAATAGTTAATCTTTTAATCTGCTTATTCCTATAGTTTATGGTTAACTATAGACTGCCCAGAGTCTGCCCGGTGAAGGGCTCTTGAGGGCACTAGAAACTACAAAGGGCTGAAGCCCAAAGTTTCCTTTCTCAAGATATTTAATGTTATTAGTTTCAACCTTAAAAGTGTACCTTCAGTGTTAACCATGCATTCACCGCTGACTCATGGTGCAATCCCAATTCCTATTACTATATGCTCCAAAAAATTATCTTACCATCCACGATGACCTAGGTTTGATCCAATCAATTGATCATTCTTTATTATTGTACCGCCACGTTATAGTTACATGTGATTAAGTGAGTTACTTAAATCTGATTAGCCTTTAAAACTAGGTCACCCATACTCCGATGAGTGAACTCTAGGGGGCTTAGCTAAGTGTTGGTTTCAGTTAGATTCCAAGTTTTATTCATGATTCACATGATCACCATAACATTTTTACTATACACAGACCACCATTATTTGTGTTACAAAGGTTGATCATATCTAAAACTTTATACAAATTATCTGAAGTATTTATCATAAGTAAATATTGACCTATGTAGCTCCTTATCAAAAATTCATAATTACCCCTATTAATTTGGTATTTATAAAAATTCCAACATTAAATTACAAGTATGGATTTATACATGAAGTATCATTTCCTGATGTCCAATAGTCCTATCAAAATTTGCATAACTTCATAATGTCCCAATGACAACAGTGATTAAATTCCATAATTTTCCAAAATCTTTTTCACCATAAAATAATTTATGAATATCAGAACAACGTTGACATTTTATAAAGGAAGTACTAAAAATAAATGTCCAAAAATTCTATAAAATTTACCAGAGGTTCAAAGTGACATTTAAGTGACAATTCAATAATTTCAACATTTTCCAGAACTATTTGACCACAAAAATCCAATTATTCAGGAAAGGGAAATCTTGTAAATTTAATTATTTCACCAACTATAGTATCTCCTAAGCTTTCCAGAAAATTGCCCAAGTCATATAATCTCATTTCACTGCCTGTTAATGAAAAGTAGATTTTTTCTAAAACCATATGATTGCAAATACTTCAAAAATTTACATTTACACAAAATAGGATAATAACTACAAATACAGAAAATATGTCATATAAAATTCCAGAAAAATTCTCAGAAGTGTATTTGAGTTTAGTAAAACTTGTACCAAAGTTGTAGATTTTTCCTACATGATTTTCTGATTTTAATTTTATAAATACATTAAAGTGTCAAATCCTATTTAATTAAAATTAAATAGAATTTTAATCCCAAAAATTACCAATAATATCTGAGGTGGTCATATACCTCATGCTTAGTGTCTAACCACACTCTCAGGGGCTGACAACATGTCTTGGGTGGAAAAATCACACCATTTAGCTTTTTGCTAAATGCACCCAACTACCATATGACATATGGGTGTTTGTGTGGACTAACCCCACCTACCCTTATCCAAAGGGTCTAAAAATTTACCCAGGTCATCAATTGACCTAAAAAAGACCCTAAAAAAATTTGGGGTCAATTGGGGTTGGTTTGACCACTTAATTAGTCACCACATAGAACATGGAATTATTTCCAAAACTATAGAAAAATTATGTCCAAAAATTCTCATTTTTGGACAGGGGGTAAATCTTGGGAACATACACCAGTGTACAATTTTTCAGACCCATATGAGTCAAAATGAGAGATATTCCACTTTAATTTTTGTCCTACCCTAGGACCAGTCCTACTAAACCGGACCTATAGGGAGCTATAGTGCTCCAAATGCTTTGATTCAAGTCCCTACAGAAAGTAGACTTAAAGCCCCACAAAGTTGCTTCTGGCAACCTTTCATGAAATGACCTCTAAGGGACTTAAAATAGTGTGTGAAGTTGCTGTAAATTTGCTCACGTTGGTCTACAAATATCTGATTGAATCAGATCAAGGATCTGATCCAACGGCTCTGGGATCGTCTTCCCCAATGAGCCAAGGGACATGATTACCCTAACCTAGAGTTAACTCCAGTGCCAATTCTCGGCCATCTGGCCACCTCCCCGGCCGGCTACTGCCACCACTTCCTCTATTGAGGTGGTGGCTATCGCCGAGCGAAAGCACGGCCGCCGGAGAGGCCATTTCCGGCGAACCCGAGTGGTTGAATTTCATGGAAAATTCTCATTTTCTCCTCACTGATCAGTCATGATTGAACCCGATTTCTCCACCTAGTGATCTATAGATCTAGCATAGAGCAATGGGAAGAGAAGTCGACCTGTAGACAGGCTTGGCGGCTAGTGTGGTGGTGGTGCACCTTGGTCGACAACCTCCAAGCTCCTCCTTGATGATTCCTCATTGTTTGACCTATGGCAGTGATGTAAAGGCTCGATTTAATTGCTTGGGAGTTTCTAAAGGTGATAGAAAGATTAGATTGGGTTGCGGAATATAGTGGCCATGAAGGGGGTGGTCGACCATGGGGAATTGGTGCCCTCCTCTATGCTTGGCCGGCTAGAATTGATGGGATCCTCTTTCCAAGAGTCAGGGAAGAGGAAGGGAGGCTTAGAGAAGGAGGAAGGGAGAGTCACTTTGCATTCTCCATTAATCCCCTCTCTCTCTCTCATTAAAAATGGGAATCTCCCGTTAATCACCCATTAATCTTTTTCAAATTCATTTAATCAGATAAAATCAATTAAATTGATCCTAATGGGCTGTAGAATATGCCTTGGGCATGGTTTTAGCGTACTGTAATTTGCATGGGCTTAATTTTCCTTCCTTGAGCTTAATTTTCCTTCCTTGTGTAACATCTCATTCCAACATGACCCCTAAGAGTGGTTTTGTCATGACTAGGTCATGACAAAATCCTAGGAAACTCAAGAGACCATGTGACCTTAGGCATGAAGGTGAAGATCACCATGGTCTGCAAATAGTAATTTCCAATCACCAGACCTAGGGTTTGACCTTAGGGCTTTAACTTGGTTCCATGACCCCACCATGGCACACATAATCCTAGGGGAGGTCAATGGGTCATCAAGGACCCATTGGGTCAACCAAAGAGGCTAAGTTGACCCAAGTCAACCCTAACCCTAAAATAGTTAAAGTGCCCTAACCAAGGGTCAAGTGGCCTTCAAGGTGTCAAGACAACCATACCCAACCACACCTATACATTAGGGGAGGCAAATGGGTCACCAAGAAATCATTGGGGTCAACCCAAAAGGGTCAAATTGACCAAAGTCAACTCAACCCTAAAATAGGTCAAAGTAACATAAATTACCTAACCAAGCCCAAGCCACTTGGGATAAGCCCAATTTGATTGGCCCATTAACTTTAGGAGTCTGATATTTATGCGGGATGCCTCCTAAATTTCGTAGGGGGTGACTAGGAGAGAGAAAATGAGAGTTTTCTCCTTAATGGAGGAGAGAGAAAGAGGAAAAGAGAAAGAGGAGTTATGGAGGGAGACCGTGAGCCACACCATTCACCTCCCCAGGTCTCCATTCATTCCTCTTGAACCTTGGGAAGAGATTACCATCAGTTTCTCATCAGCCACCATCAATGGAGGAGCCCATCCACCATGGCCAACCACCCCTTCACCTCCCCTCCCATGGAAAAATATAAAATCCCCTATACAGCTCTCCATTCCTAATTTTGGATATCCCATCACCTTCAAAATGTACTTGGCAGTCAAAATAATGTATTGGAACAAAGGTTTTGGTGGAGGATCGAGGAATCAGGCAAGCTCGTCGAAGAGAAAAACGTCATGGCCGACCGCCGCCGCCGCCGCCATCGTCGGACCCCAAATAAGATCCACTTCTCCTCCCCTCCCTCTGTGCTAGATATCTAAGGTGTTAGGAGTCGGAATCGTGCTCAAAGGATCCGAATCCAATTCGAAAAGTTCATGAAAAAAAGCCATGAAAATGGATTTTCGGTTCGCCAGAAACTGCCCCTCCGGCGGACGTGCCGCCGCCCGGCGATAGCCACCACCTCAACGGAGGTGGTGGTGGCTGTAGCCATCCAGGGAAGTGGCGGATGGCTGACAGTGGCTAAAGCAAAGGCTACAGGTTTTTGTTCTATTTGGGTTCAATGAGGAAGATGAACAATGCTCCTTAATATATTATTAAAAATTATTTATATAATTTAGTGATAAATTGCCCCTTAAACATGCTTTTCTTGATGCTGTTAGATGAGGTCCTTAGAAGCCGTTCTAGGAAGAGTAGTCAACATAAAAATTGTAGACTTGAATTCTACTTTATTTTAAAATTCACTTCAACCCATTTGGGTAAGTGGTTTGACCACAACACTAAAAATGATGCAGCTTATACATAGGCTTGACCAGAGACTAAATTGAGTTCCCCCATCAATCCATCCATCCAAATGATTTGAAATTTGGGCTGGTGGTCACTCTTACCTATACCTACAACATATCCAAAAATAGGAATTTTTAAAGAACATTTTCCTATTGTTTTTGTAATAATTTAATAAACATTGTATGATTTGATTAGAGGGCCTAATGACCTCCAAATCCTCCCAAATTTTGTTGAGTGGTCCTTTGGGTCAATTAGGACTGTGTATAAACTTTAATCCCATTTGGAGATGATTTGATTTAGAATATGGGAAACCCTAGTCTAGGCCAAAAAGAGTTAAATAAGTTAAAATGTCCCTTGTGGTATTGAGTGACCAAATCACCTAACAGAAGTTGAAACTTGGGCCACTGATTTGTTATGACATTAAACACCCTCACATGAAGTTTGGGGTGTACTAGGGTGGATTTTCCCTAGGACCCTAGTTCAAACCCTAAGGTTGAACTTTGGGCGTTTGTGAAGGACATGATGTGATTTGTCCATGTATGGACTTGGTGTTTAGTCTATGTGATCATAGGGTGGTGAAATGCCCTAGGAAAGAATTTGGTGACATTTAGAATTAGGCACACAACTTAAACCAATTAGGGATAGTTTAGGTCTATACCTTTTATGAAAATATTAAAGGGTCATATGATCTTAGATCTTCATGAGATTTTGTCAGGAGTAATTTTATAGTACTATTGACCTCTAAAATTTATTATAGAATGTTTAGAAAACAGTAGTCCTTACTTGTAGTTATAACCTTCAACTTGCCCCATGTGATGATTTTGAAGTAACCATGGTTAAATTAACTTAGAATGTTATGGAACTTTGTAAATGCTGATTAAAAATCATTTAGATGCACTAGTAAATTATTTTGATTATTTGGGCATTTTCTCTTAGTACTTCATGTGTAAAGTAAATTAGTGCACCTTATATTGTAAAATATATAATAAATACAATATCTTGCTATAAAATTATGTTACTTGGCCAGAGAATCGTTTAAGGCATAATAAAGCCTAGGAAATTATTACATGTCATTTGGATGAGTTTATAAGAATGTTTCTTCTCAAAGTGCACTTTAATAGAATTATTTGAAGTATTTGCTACATAGCTCACTTACCTTGGGATTGCATGAAACTTAGTCAATAGTGTTTTATGATCACTACAAGGCTGTGGTAATTTTGATATAAGTTTTGGATAATGATTTATGGTACTCCCTTCATTAACTCTAATTATTTGAATTACTTTGAATTAATTATTTAGAGGTTATTAAATTTTTAAAAATCTGTAAAATTTGTTATTCAAGGATATTTTGCTTTCATATAGTGTTCATAATTTTTGTGTGGCCATAACTTAAGGAAATCTAGTACTTCATGTTCAAAATTAACTATGGCCTAACTTTTGGAAATATTTAATAAATGCCAAATTAATTAGGAAAATTATAAGTTTCTGGATTTAGGCTAAATGTGTCATGATAGACCCATAATAAGTATCTCAGGGCTTTTGGATAAAAAATTCAGAGTACCTCCTGTCATGTACATCATATAGCTTAGGTTGGTCTGCATTTAGTAAAACTGCAGAAATTGTGATAACATGTGTAATGGACATAGGGAGATGGGGTTGATAGTTTACTAATTTATTAAGGTGAAAAAGAGAGCTTCATTAAGAGTCATGATGAGGAGAGTGTTTGGTTGGCTAGTGTTAAGAGGTGCTCAGGATCGACGAAAGATCATATTTCTAGTGGAGGGAGAGAGTCAAAATACACTAGGGTCAGATCCAGAATAATATTAAAAGGAATTAGGAATTGGGTAATAAACAATAATAGTAAGTGCCTTGCAAAAGGGAATGATGTGCTTCAGCTACCATCATATTTCCTAGTGCCCTATGAGAGCCCCTCACCAGGAATACCTTGGGCAGTCCTAGGCTAATCTAAACCGTAAGAATAATCAATGTTTAAGAGTAACTAGTATAACTAGTGATTCACTTTCACATACCCTGTTAACTCGGGAGGTTAGTTTGTTGGGATTACCCGAGCGGTAGGCCCAGTGGTTGGGCAATTGGGCAGGTTATCTCGACGAGCCGAGGGCTCGAAAGGTAGTTGTGATGGACAGGTTAGTCTGGGGAGCCGATGGCTTGGGGATACATTAATATTGCATGTGCAAAAAATATAAGGTGGTGGGTCCTTGTATTGGAGAGTCATCGCACTGGCACCAATACATTGACTCGGAAAATGTGGTTTAGCACTTAGCTAAATAAAGTCTAGTGCACCAGCCTGCAAGAGTTCGCAGGAGCTCCGCTTAGTGCACTACCGTTGAGGCGTACGATAGGTCTGACTGGTAGTGTTGATACCGGTTTAGAGGTGGGCGAGGCCCAACCCACCGCTTCCGTTTGCCACTACGGAAGTATCCTGGGAGGTTAGGCTCCAAAAAGAGGGAACTAAAGGTCTGTGCACATGGAGTCGTGTGCGTGTGTTGCACTTACATGAATCATGGCATATCATTACACTACACTCATACTTGCATACAACCTGACACCCCATCATATAAAATGGTATAAGACTTTTTATATGATAGGAGCCTTGCAAAAGATCCCTTACCTTATAAGTTTGTATGAACATTCATATAAGTTAAGGTTACTTATTCCTTAGTTTACTTTACATGTTTCTTACTGTTCTACTTTACTTGTTTACATTACTGCTTTCTTGTTATAATTCTTTTATACATACACCTGCTAGGGTAGTTGTCACCTACTTGATCCACTTTGCTTTGTTGTACTCCGCTATCATCTTTCCCGCACGGAGCCTGGGAGTCGCGGGGGTGAGGCGAGGATGATATTGACTTAGTCTTTATGACTAACGGTTAGTGACCGCATCATTTTAGGGGACCGAGCAGTAGCAGCATCAGCACCGGAAGGACAAGGAGACAGGATATGAGGAGCAGTTGTTGTACACTACCACTACTACACAGTGACGGGTCAAGGATGGATTTAAGCTTGCTTCCGCTTATATGTTGAGATTTGCGAGAGTGTTGTAGTGAGGACTTGATGTACCGGGCTTAAGCCCATTTATATTTTTATTTGCCTTTCGGCTTCAGTACTTCTTTATCATGTGGACATTGCTATGATTTGCATTTCATATTATATGTGATATTTGGACTTGAACTTATCTATTCTATCTGTATACTTCTCTTTCTTTGATGATCGTTAAGGCCGGCAGGATCGGCGTTTTGTAGTGACGATCCACCCGAGCGTCGGTGTCACCGCAAAATGGCGATTCTAGGCATAAGACCTGGTGGTTTAAAGGAAACAAAATGGGGTCTTACACCTTGATCCTGGTTTGCCAAGGTTGACTGAGGGTGTTGACTTAGTCAATTGGGTGGGTTGAATGGTCAAATGTGTGTCTTGAGTCCCTTAACACCACCCAAGTCCATTTGTGGCTTGGTGTATTCAATTTTGGTAAAATTAGGGCCATTTGATCTAACTAGGATTAGGGCTGACATTGGTCAACTTGACCTCTTTGGTTGATCCCAATGAGTTGCTAGTGCTCTAAGGGACTTCTTATAATATTGGAAGTGTTATGGTGGGGTCAAATAGTCAAGTTGAGACCAAAAAGACAAACCATAGGCTAGGTAACTGGAAATTGATATTTGCAGACCAACGTGATTTCAGATATTTTCCTAGGTACTCATGCTCCTCTTGGTCTTCTTAGGGCTTTGTCATGAGCTAGTCATGACAAAAACATCCTTGGGTTCTGGTTGTTTGTAGGATGTTATAAATCCCAATACATAAAAATAAATTTTTGACCCCGAAATTATGGTTAGGCCTATAGGATTTGCACTAAAAACCTGAATGTGAAATTCTTAGGTAGTTAAGTTATACCTATTACGAAAAGATCCGGGTACCTTTGCTGCATAAGTTCTAGAGGCTCCCAGGTGTGCTCCTCCTGTCCGTGATTCGACCATAGAACCTTGACCAGCAGAACCTTCTTTCGCCACAAGACTCGTACCTTTGTATCGTCTATCCTGACTAGCTTCAAATGGACTGATCGATCAGACGCTACTGGGCCAGCTGTAGTTGAAATATGCTGCTCTGGCCGTCGGAGAAACCACCTAAGAGAAGATACGTAGATGACGTCATGCAAACCCGCCAACTCGGGCGGCATATCAAGTCTATAGGCCAAGGGGTCGATCCGCTCTAGGATCCTATAGGGCCCCATGTATTTAGGACTGAACTTATTTCACCCGCATACCCGCGAGACTCGATGCATCGGACATATATTCAATAATACCCAGTCTCCAACCCGAAAATCTACCTGAAGATGCCACACGTCGTAGCATTTGACATGTCTACTCTGGGCCTCCAACATCCTGTCTCGTATCAGCCGCACCTGAGCATTTATGTCCTCCACAAACTCTGACCCAAGCGCCTTTGGATCCTCATACTAGATCCAAGATAGCTGAGTCATGCACCTCTGTCCATTCAATGCCTCATAGGGTTTCATGCCTATACTAGACTGATGGCTTCTGTTATAAGAAAATTCAATAAGCGGCAACAGTCTTTCCTACGGCACCCCACGATCCATGATACATAGGCATAAGAGATCCTCCAATGTTCGGTTGCTACGCTCCGTTTACCCATCCGTCTGAGGATGGAATGCAGTGTTGAAAGTCAAACGAGAGCCTAGGTAAGCCTGGACCGCTCTCCACTCCTTGGACATAAACCGACCATCCTGATCTGATACGATCGTCCTAGGCACTCCGTGATAGCGGACAAAATACTCCACAAACCTCTGTACTAAAACACTGACTGGGGGGTCCTTCCTGACTAGAATAAAGCAGGAAACCTTCGTCAGCCTATCAACGATCACACATATCGAATCATTTCCCATATGGCAACGAGGAAGTACATTCACAAAGACCATCACGATATCATCAAACTTCCATTACAACATAGGTAGTGGTTGCAGCAATCATGTTGGGCTCTTGCATTCAGCCTTCATGAGTTGGCAAGTCTCGCAATATATCATAAAGTAGGCAATCTCCTTATTCATACCCGGCCAGTACATCGTCCTCTTCAGATCAGTCATAATCTTCGTGGTCCCAGGGTGCACTGAGTATCTTCTACTGTGTGCTTCAGTCAAAATATCCTCCCGAATCTGGCCTCCTGCAGGTACATATACTCTGCCTCTAAAACATAGAAGGCCATCCTTCAGTGTGTAATCCCCAGCCATGCCTACCTACAATGCCCTGAATATTGGCTCCGATTTAGCATCCTACCTTTACTTGTCCCTGATATGATCCCATACGTCACTGGTAGTGCTCATCGATGCTAAATACTCCTCATAAAGTTTGGTATCCGCCTTGGACACCAAGGATATCTGCATATCCTCTAGCATTTGAATAGCTCCATAGCCATCACTTGGGGTTCTGCTCCCGATGTAGTAGCTCTCCTGCTAAGAGCATCTACTACTATATTCGCCTTCCCTAATTGGTAGTGCATCGTGTACTGATATTTAGAAAGAAAATCCAACCATTTTCTCTATCGCATGTTTAGCTCCTTCTGTGTGTCCACGTACTTGAGATTTTTGTGATCGGAGAAAACTTCACAATGGACTCCATAGAGGTAATGTCGCTAGATCTTCAAGGCGAAGATTACTGCTCCCATCTCTAGATCATGCACCGAGTAGTTTTGTTCTTGCTTCTTCAGCTAGAGGGAAGCATAAGCTATCACAATGGACTCAAGCATGTTGAACCAATATGCTAGAGGGCGTAGATATCTTTGTCTATAAATAAAATAGACTCAATCATGTCGACAAAGATTACTGCTCCCATCTCTAGATCATGCACCAAGGTTCAACATACTTGAGTCCAATAAATGATTCTTACCCATGTCCTATGGTGTGAGTCTCTCTAAGGACAAGTATCATAAATCTTATGAAGATAAGGACTGCATGAAGCTGATTCCATATGCTTCGGCAATTGGATTAATTATGTATGCAATGATATATACTTGACCCGATGTCTCCTATACTTTGAGCATGACTAGTGATCCCGGTGATAGTCACTAAATAGCCGTCAAGAATATCCTAAAGTACTTGAGAAGGACTAAGGATACGTTCTTGGTATTTTGCAGAGAGGAAGAGCTCGTTGTAAAGGTTTACACATATGCTAGCTTCAAAACCGATAGGGACAACTCAAATTCTCAGTCAGGATTTGTGTTTTTCCTAAATGGAGGAGCTGTTAGTTGGAAGAGTTTCAAGCAGGAGACAGTTACTGATTCTATAGCTGAGGTCGAGTTTATTGCCACTGTGACAATACTAAGAATCGTGGCTTGATTGGGTCAGTCTATTTTGAGGAATCATGGTTGTATCACATTTTGGCGAGCAGCTCCTGTTTTATACTCGTGGCAAGCAAGAAGGAAGGGCAGCTGATTGGCTATAAAAAAATGACTCGGCCAGGTGTTGGCCTATACAATTTATGGGTTTTGGGAGTATTTTGTGCAGGACCTTGTCTTTATGGTTACTAGTTTACTTTTTTTGAGCCTGCATTGTCTACCAAAAAAGTGCGGGGATCATGTTAACCCAAATCCTGCAATGGATAAGGTGAGTATTAGAAAAGCAAGGACAACTTACCAGGTGATCTTAGCCCAAAACTAGCCTAGTTGCTGGTGCGGACACTAATTATGTTCAAGTTTTCTCTCTTATTTCTCCTTGTACTTTCTCGAACACTCTTGTAATCCTCTTTATAGTAAATCAAAAGGCTTGTCGCAAGGATGATATTTACCGTAGCGGGTCAAATCTGGTGTTTGTCGCTGCCAGTGGCACTTTATTTTCACACTCTTTTCACTCACCCATATTGTCCGCAAGGCCAGTAACCAATTGTCTATGAACCACTCTTTCCTCTGCCAGCCACCCCACTCAAGGATAGTGTGTGTAGAGTTGGTGACACTTTTGGCTCCAATAGAAAGCTTCATCATCTGAAAGTGTTGGAATTGTGTTGAGCCCGCCCAAGTTTCCCTTGAATAAGGTAAAACATGATCGCCAGCCCGGGGGATTTCCCGTAAGGTTCAAATATACATCTTGTCTGAGACAAAGTGCAGTTAATCTCACTTAGGAGCTTGCATTCAGAACATGAAACAAAACACTTTTATGGAGAAGGTGATCCACTACGATCTCAGTTAAGTCATGTAGGATATAATTGGGGTTACTGAGTTTTGTGATAGTTGAGCGGATACTGTCCCATAGTAATCCAATACCTCTGACACCTTTGGAAGATAGGGAGAGTCCACCCCACTTCAAAGTGGGCAAGGGGAACCACAATTTAACCCGCATAGACAATGTTCACTCTCTCCTCTATCACTTGCAGGCGCAGGGAGAGGTATTTATCGAGTGGATGTCATGATAAGAAGACACCAAAGCTCGCGTAGTCTAGCATGGGACAGAGTGGATTGTCACTCAAGAATAAAACCATGCACTCAAAATGAAATGGGATGATGGGATTTCTCACCATCTAGAAGGGTAGCCCACCATGCTTTTTTGAATTATTCCAAAGATATAGTGGGGTCCCCTTATTATAGCGTTTCTTAGGGAAGTGAAATGACGCCTGCGAAGGCCCCTTCTCGGGGGGATGTCCACTCCCAACCACACCCTTAAAGAACTCTCAATTGTATGACTAAGGACCCTCTCATGTGAAGTTATGAATAGCACTGAAATCTCTAAAAAGTAGGACATTCATTATTAATCTAACTACAAACAGTTACAATCAGTCAAATATAGTAAAAATAGGGTTCCTTTACATAAAAAAGGCACATGTGGTTACAACTATTCACCAGAATGTCTGATCCTTTCCTTCAACTTGACAAGCTCTGCTTCTAATTAATACATTTGCACTTGTATATGGGCCAGTACATCCCACATTTCATGAAAAATCTTCGCAAGCACACATCTTCCTTGAGAAGGCTCTGTGTCATGGGCCAGCGGACCAAAGGTAAGTCTTTGATAAACAGTGAATTGCACTAAGATGTGATGCGTAGATTTGGTAACATGAGATGAGTGTGTGATATATGATTGAAATGATGAGATGTGATTAATTACGCATTGGGAAGACAAGTGCACCTATCGTTACAGACTATAAAATCAAGTGCCATATTTTTCTGAATCTATAGAGCAAACGTACTCATAAGGAAGAGCTATTATTTTATCTTAATAAATTAGTGAGTGATTTGCAATAATAGAAGACAAAATGCAATTTAACAAATCGAGAGAAATTCGATGAGAGGGGCTAGCACTTGATTTATAATCCCTATGGTTAAAATGAACAATGATTAAAAGATTAAAGTGTAAGTTCCAATAATTTGTATTCCACCATGGAGGTTCCCAAACTATGTTAACGCCCCTCTCGGGAATACTGCTAATGTCTAACCTTTGGTGGCACGATTAAGACCCCTCGACCAGTCAAACCCTCTAAGCTTGCTTTAGGCGGTGAACCCGTCTACTCGGTTTCACCCCAATCTAGAGGATTTGGGCAATCTTCTATTGAGGATTGCAAGATAGCTCCTTTTGTTTTTGAGTGATCTTCTTGTATCCATAACCTCTCGATAAAATCTACTATACATATTTAGGATCGAAGACAAGGTAGTGATGCGTTTAGTGATCTCCTCGTATCCACGACCTCTCGATAAAATCTAGGATACGGATCTATAATCTGACTCGCTACACTAGAATTCGAGCAAATTATAATCAAACATAACCCAAAGCAAATGAAAGAAGAGACCGTGCTAGATAATTAACGGAAAACCAATGTTCATTTCATTCTAAAGTTCCTCATGATCAAGTGCTAAAGTAAGTTTAGCTACTCATCGCGATGGAGAAACTACATAACATGATTGAGAAATACATGATTATAAAAGAGATAAAAAAGAAATACCAAACTACAAATCTAAATTACAACTTGGAACAGAAATTAAATGATGCTAAAATATGAACTAGAAATGAAAAATAAGGAAAGATAGTACAAAATTACAGAATTTCTCCACCAAATCCTCCCTCCTTAGCTCAAGGTGAAGACTGGTATTTATAGGGAAAATTCTATGAGAGTCATGCCCCTAGTCACGCCCTTTACCATAGGGCGTGTAAGTTATGGAACTACTGGCATAAAAAGCCGTAAATGTTGGGAACCAAACCGCCAAGGTTCATTTCTTTATGGGTCATGGCCCTTGGTCATGCCCGTGACCTGGGCATGTAGCGTATGATACCAAAAATGGTAGGAACAACGACTCGATTTGGAATGATGGTGGTGGTTACAGATGAAGTCATGCCAAGTGGTCACACCCGTGACCTGGGCATGCCTGCACGAAACAGTGGTCAGCTAAAATTGGCTATCATAACCCTGGGTCATGCCTAGGGCCTTAATTGCACACCTTTCCTTTCACGCCAGTGTCATGGTCGTGTAACTTTAAATGGCATGGCACTTCATTCTAAATAGAGGATATGCATCCCTAGTCATGCCCGTGACCAGGGCATGCAATATTTTTTTTGATGTGGAAATAGCTTTCTAGAGCGGAGGCGGTACATGGTCCGTGACTAAGGTCATGCCCCAGGTCGCGCCGTGACCGGGACGTATAAAACTTGAGTTCTTAGAAAACCTTCAGAATTTTGCCCTGTTTACATCAGTGAGCTCCAAATATATATTAGCAGCCCAGAATTTCCTGAATTTCAAAAAGAAGATAATTAGGTACTTAATTATCAGAGAACAATAAACAAAATTCGATAAAATATAAAATAAAAATTATAGTAAAAATAAGATAAAATATGAGTTATCAAATTCCTCTATACTTAACCGATTGCTAGTCCCAAGCAAACAACCTCTTATAGGGAGTAGACAATATCAAAACAATTAAAGATTTTTTGAACCTAAGGAGTAAAATACAAAGTCTTACGCCTATGCGCGTACTGATTTCAATAGAAAGACTACTCAGCATGCAAATTAGCTTATAAATTTCAAAAACACGTTTCTACTTATTATTTGTACTTTCAAAAAGAAAGCCGATAAATCCAAATATTGAATTTAAAGAGAGAGTAGCATGTTTTTTTATAATCAATATTACAGAAAATCTAAAATCGGGATAACCTCCAAAGAAATCCATTAATGACGATGGTCATAGGCTTGCCATTTCACACTCTCTCCATGACACTAGTACAACTCATAAACACAAATCAATAGAGCTTACTTAGGTTGAAATGTTAGGCTTAGGATAAGGGTAAGGTAAACAAAGGTAAACATGATGGCAAGCACAAAAGAAACCAACATCGTGCTTTTAAGTAGATTAACGAGTAGTTCAAACTCATTGACTATTGTTGAACATCACATATACACTTTTTCTATATTATTTACTCATGCATGAATTATCTTCCTTTTTTCTTTCTTTTTGTTTTTTTTTTCTTTTTTAGAATTCATTTTTTTCAAGCAAAATGAAGAAAATCAAATATCATCATAACCATGATTTGTGAACAATACACATTTCTCATTTTTCAAGCTCATCTTTTTTTTATAAAAAGTGTGTAAACATGAAGGTTTTTAGGCCTTGGTTAAATTATTATGGTGGGGCTAAAACAAAAGAAAGGATAAGCTCAAAGTGGCTAAGTAAAGGAAAAATATTGGGGTCCGGATAGCAAAAGATCAAGCGAGCCAAAAGAAATGTCTAAATCCCTTTCATGCCAATGAATTAACTTATGCAAATGTCTTGAGAGTCGCTTATGACTAGTTCTAGATATCAAGAAATAATAAACCGCAATTTGGACTCGCTAAATATTTCTCAAGTCAACTTCTACAAACTCATTTAAGCAATTTTGGATTTGACCGGTTTCAAATTTTAAGTAGAATAAACCATATTTATTTACTAAGAAAAATATATATATATATGGCTGTATGTTGAATAGTTAGTTCTACAAAAGATTCTACTAAGACATGCACTTGACTAGAAACACAATATGACCAACAGTTTTACTCCAAAATTCAAAAAATCTAATAAAGCATGAAAATTATCTAAATACTAAGAAGAAAATTAATTTTGTCTAAAAATTTTTCACCGGAGTAGGCATGAAAATAATTATTTCTCAAAAAAAGATTATGAGAAAAATATTTTAAATAAAATTTTATAAATAAATATTTACGATTAAAAATATATATTTTATCTTAAAAATATATATATTTTAATATAATTTGTTATTAATAAGATAATTTTAAAAAACTTATTTTTTTGTTTTTTTTTTTTGAAAAGAAGTGCCCATAATACTCATAGTATCCCCCCATACTTAAATAAAACATTGTCCTCGATGTTTGAGAAGAGTAGAAGTAAGAGAACTTCCCTAAAGAGGAGGCAAGCGGAGCACCAATGTAATCCCAAAAATAGCTTAAACACAAATAATTTGATAGCAAAGTTTAACATGATATGATAGTTCATAAAAAAACAGGTACATGATAAAATAAAACAGATACAAAGTGCTGCTGAAAGAAATACTAAAAAGAAAAAAAATGAAAGCAAGTAATCAAAGCTAGCCTACCCCTCATCACTGTCACTCTCATTCTTCTGAATATAAGCACGGAGCTCGGTGAATTCTCGCCTTATATGTCTCATAGTTGTCTTGTGGCGCCGCTCCAAGTTATCAAAACGATTGTCGATTCGAGCACCGAGGCTAATCTCCATTTCCTCAATTTGCTTGCTAATCAAATTGAAATGAACATTCCAATGAGTAAATGGCCCTGGAGCTGAGGGTGATTGTTGCAACAGAGCTGGCGAATACCACTGAGATCTATATCTTTTTCATCATCCAGAGAGGCACTCACAAATTCACCAACAACACGGAGCGGCACGCCAAGGGCCTGAATATTTGCAACCGTAAGGGGAAGAGGCATTTGAACACAATGAAGAACTGGAAGGGAATCCCACACTCCTAACTTCTTGGCTAAGTGGGTGATAAAATTACCGTCGTGCACTGCACCGAGGCGAGAGCTTTCTGCTTGAAAGCAGAAGGGAAGAGCGATCTTCCAACCTAAATTGATTGGAGTCTGATGGACCAAGCTATAACAATAGAAAAGGTCGTATTGGGTGATGATTCCCTTGAGATCCCCTCGACCGATGAGTGAACAAGGCAAAATATTATGAAGAATGCAAAGATCGAGATAGGTGATAAAACATCCCTTTGACTCCTTAGGATTGTAGGGTGTGGGTTGTCAGAACTGATTTCTGACCAAAACTTAGCAGAGTCAAAGAATTACACATGTTTCTCGCTAAGCTCCTAATAAGTACGAGAGTGAACAAAGTTTTCATCGAAGAATCCCATCAATATGTTTAACTAATGTAGCAATAGTTCATGCTAAACACCACCCATGTGAAAACTTAATTATGTTTTTGCGTGAGTCCCTCGTGTTAAATTTTCTCAACGTGCTCAGCAAGATAGCCCAAACACCAAATTAATATCTTCGGAACTACCCAGTTCGCACGTTGAACCAGCGGAAAATCAAGGAACAAAGGTTAATCCCAACAAACAATGGAAGCACAAGCAGGTCTTTTATTCATTCACTTCTTTACAACACGAGGCATACATAGCGAGACATGATTTTGCTAGTATAACAGCTGTAAACAGAAAGCACCAAAAACAAGCCGGGTGGACAGCACTAGAGTCCGCCGAGACCGCGAGGTCGCCGAGGTCGCCGAGTCCGCTGAGGTCGCCCAAGCTAAGCTGCAATCCGCTGAATAGCCACGGAGTCCGTCGAAGCCGCGAGGCCGCGCGGACACACCGTTATTCGTCTCCTGCTGAACCTGAACTGAGGAACACCCCTACCCGCCTGAAGCTGGCGGATAGGTTCTTGAAGCTGGCAAAGATGAAACAGAACTGACAAGCCGCAGAGCGACCTCCTGCTGAGTCCGCAGAGACCGCACACTTCCAAGTACTTGACCAAAGTCACAGCCAAACTCCTGGCTCCTTGAAGCTACCCGCGCGACCTACACACAGTAAACCGTCAGCCTGAATCATTCCGCGCGGACAGACAAACTGAGACCGCAACCCTTCGCTCAACCCAACTTACTGTTCACTCAAGTTACTTAGGTTATTGTAGACCTGCCAGGGGGGACCTATTTATAGGCGAGGTGAGGAGTGTGGTCACCGCCCAAGAGATAGCGACACTGCCACAGCCCGCGCGATAGCAAAACACCGTCCGCCGAGTCCGCAAGGACTTAGCCGAATACCAAGGAAAACCGCCAGGAGCAAGGCAAACATTGGCGAACCCTCTCCACTCCGCCCAAGCGATGCGGACAAGGAACCAGCCCGCAAAGCTTCCAACCACTGCAGGACAGCAACCCCCTTCAATAGCGGTCCGCACCAACCCGAGGCAGTCCGCAAGATTCACACCTCAATCCGCCACAAGTCCACGACTAAAGGCAGACAGCAACAGTCCGCCCGGTCACAGCGGACTTGGCAGATACGGCGGACACCATGAACTTGGCACAAAGTGTGACCAAGTCCAAAACCATCAAGGGCCAATGCGAGCAAGGCGGACTAAAACTCCCATCCGCCAAACACCAAAGCACAGACTGCCAGCAGTCCGCAAAATCCTCTCACTCCTGCCCCATCGCAGCAGCCATCCCCGGACTCCAAAACTAGTCCGCCAATCAATCTCCACAGCAAAGGACCTGCTGTGCCACCAGAGCTCGACAAGGCCTGAGCCAAGCTCTAAGCTCAGTCCGCAATAGCCCACATCGCGGACACGCCAGTCCGCAAGCTTCCCGCAAACATGAGCCAACCCGCCTATCAGCACAAGCTAGCACCCGCAGCCACTGAGCAATGCACCAGTCCGCAAGCCTCCATCCGCTCAGGCCGCTCCTTGGCAAAGCCAATCAGCAAACACCCTATCCGCAGAAACCAGGCCGCATAGTCCGCGGACTCCATGCAACAAGCTGCTCAGAAGACAACCGGCTTTTCACTAGACCTTCCACCAGGCCGCACATCACAGTCCGCCCAGTCCGCCTAGTCCGCCAAAGCTGTCCGCCCCAGGCCGCCCGGCCTGTCCCGTCAACCACTTCCACTTCACATATTTCAACACTCCCCCTTGAAGTGGGAAGTGGTGACCAAGCCTAGCAAGCTACGCAATCATTCAAAGGGCCCCTTCGACAGTGGCTTCGTGAAGATGTTAGCAAGATTATCTTCACTCCGAACATGCCCGACCAGTAGAGATCCTTCCAACACCTTCTCCCTGATGAAACTGTGATCAATCTCTATATGCTTGGTCTTGGCGTGACACACTGGATTTTTAACCAGTTTGAGAGCACTCTCATTGTCACCCCGGAGAAAATTAGGCCCTTGCACTTCTTCATGAACATCCTTTATAAGCCTCCTCAACCAAACGACTTCTCGAGCAGCCAAGGCCGAAGCCTTATACTCCGCCTCCGTGGTTGGAATCGACACCGAGTCATGCTTCTTGCTACACCACGAGATGTTAGCTGAACCGCAAGTGAACACATAACTTGAAGTAGACCTTCGATCATCCGAATCACCGTCATAGTCAGCATCCGTGTACCCGAGCAACGCAAACTCCGAGTCCCTTCTATAGAGGAGTCCCATATCAGAAGAAGCCTTGACATACTTCAGAATACCCTTCGCTGCCACTAGATTAGATTGCCTTGGTTCAGCCATATACCGACTTACTCGGCCAACAGCATAAGCTCCCAACAAGTGCCCTGAATACCAAGGTATCAGGAAGAACCCTTCCCTCATCTCGTCGAAGCTTCAGCCCAGATTCTAGTGGAGTAGAGCACTTCTTCCCTTCGCCCATGCCGAACCGCTTCACAATGCGATCAGCATACCCTTTCTGGCTAATGAGAACCCCGCACTTCTTCCTCTCCACTTCCAGACTGAGAAAGTGATGCAACTCTCCCAAGTCCTTCATCTCGAAGCGTATAGCAAGCTCTGCCCTGAGCCTTGCTACTTTACCCTCCAAATTCCCTGTGATGATCATATCATCCACATACAGCAGGACCAAGTCTCGTAGCTCCCCCTTCTTCTTGACGAACAAGCTTGAATCCGAGTTGGAAGCAAGGTATCCACAGAATTGCAAGTACTCTGCAATCTTCCCAAACCAACCTCTAGGAGCTTGCTTCAACCCATAGAGAGCCTTGCTAAGTTTACAAACATAGTCCGGATGCTTTTCAGAAACAAAACCAAGCGGCTGATCCATGAAGATGTCCTTGTCAATCTCTCCGTAAAGAAAGGCATTCTTCACATCGAGTTGCCACAACCTCCATCCCTTGCTAGCAGCCAAGGCGATCACCACTCTTATTGAAGTCATCTTCGCAACTGGACTGAATGTCTCCTCATAGTCCTCTCCATACTGCAGTGAGAATCCTCTAGCGACTAGGCGAGCCTTGAAACGATCAATGCTCCCATCAGCCTTCTTCTTCAACTTATACACCCACTTGCAAGTAACCGGAGTAATGCCATCAACCTTGGGCACAAGGTCCCAGGTTTCATTCTTCTTCAGAGCATCAATCTCTTCCTTCATGGCATCTACCCACTCCTTCACTCCAGTGGCCTCGTTGAAGTTTGTAGGCTCTTGCTCATGCAGAGGACCTACAAAGAAACAGGAGACAAATCTCACTACATTCCCATCACAGTACCGAGCCTGTGGCTTAACCACCATCTTCGATCTCCGAAGACACGGCTCCTTACTCACGGCTTCCGTTGCTTCTTCGGGCTCCAGTCCTACCTGGGGCCAGCATTGAGCAGTGCTCCCCCTGCTTCCTGAGCCAGAAGGCTCAGCCTCGGAGTTCGAAGCAACAGGAGCTGCTGGTGAAACAGCAAGCTCTTCTTCCAAGCCTTGAGCAGCCACCACCGGTGCTTCATCAACCTTGCTACTTCTGGTTAGCTCCACCGAGCCACCTCCATATGACGTCAGCTCGTCAAAGACAACGTCTCTTGACACCACAAACTTCTTCGTCACAGAGTCCATGCAATTCCATCCCTTCTTCCGCTCATCATAGCCAATAAAGACAAGTTTCCTTGCCTTCGCATCCAGCTTTGTCCGTGAAGCATCCGGGACATGCACGTAGCTAGTTGAACTGAACACCCTAAGGTGTCCCACACTCGGCTTCTCTTTCAGCAACAGCTCAATAGGAGTCTTCATGTTGATAGGGCTGAGTGGCATCCGATTGATAACATAAGCAGCATAAGACATCCCCTCCGCCCAAAAGGACCTTGGGATATCTTTCGCATGAAGCCAGCATTTACAGGTCTCCGTCAGATGACGGATTTTCCGCTCCGCTACCCCATTTTGTTGTGGAGTGTGAGCACAAGTAAGCTCCCGTTGGATCCCGTGCTTCCTGCAGAAGTTAGAAAACTCGGAGGAGACAAACTCACCCCAGTTATAAGTTCTAAGCTTCTTAATCCGCAAGCCAAGCCGGCCTTCTACCAACTCCTTAAACTCCACAAACAAACGGAAGGCTTCCGACTTCTCCTTTAAGAAGTACACCCAAGTATACCTTGAGTAGTCATCAACCAAGACAAGCATGTATCTGCTTCCACCAAGGCTGGCAGTAACCGTCGGTCCCATCAGGTCGCCATGAATGCACTCCAATGATTTCTTGCTCCTTGTTTGTGATTTATCAAACGGGAGGCGATGTGCCTTACCATATTGACAGCCCGCACAAACATGCCCATCACCAAAGGAGGACAACTTCGGCAACCCCCTCACCAAACTTCTACTAGCCATCGTCTTCAGCTTGTCCATGCCAACATGCCCCAGCCTCTCATGCCAGATAGCAGCACTATCATTGGCCCTCATTCTATCAACATAAACACTGGTGGACAGAACAAACAAGTTCTTCACCCTCCTCCCAACATGAGCAACATCAGCCTTAACCGCTGATACGTTGCGAAGGAACCTCACATTTGTTGGCCCAAACAGAACATGATACCCAGCGTCCACCGCATTGGTCACCGAGAAGAGGTTCTTCTTCATGCCCGACACGTGATACACACTCCTTAACATGAGTGGCCCCTGATCACTACCCAAAGACACGACCCCCTCTTTCTCTACTACATAAACAGTATTATCAGCAGTGATAATAGCTTCATTACCTGAGTAAGCCTGCATGGAGGTGAACTTTGATTTGTCTCCGATGAGGTGATGACCACACCCGGAGTCCACGATCCACTCGCTGTTGAATTCCTCAGCAGACAAGGCCCGGACACAAGTGCCCGTCATAAAGGCTCCGCCCCATCCTGCTTCTTCACTTCTTGAGCAAGCTTCCACCTTTCCTGCAGCATGCCCAGGCTGCAGTTTGACCTTGTAGTCCCGGTTAAAGTGCCCTCGCTGATGACACCGGTAGCACTTCAAGTTCTTCTTCCAGTCCTTAGGAGCATTGCTCCTCTCCGGCGGATATGAAGTTGAAGTCTCCTTCTCACCAGCGGCCTGCACCTTCTTCTTCTTCTTCTTTCCTTCCCATCCTTTCTTCTTGCTTGAGAAGAGAGCTTCGCTGCCTTCCTGATTCAGGTTCACTCCAGCCATCTGCCGACTAAGCTCTCCTGCGAGGCAAGCAGATTCCCCAGCTCCAGCAACGATGGCTGAGTAGCCCACCCTTGAACAGATGTTATAAAGGCCACATACTCCTTCCGCAAGCCGCGGATAATGTGCCTTTTCATCTTTGCCTCAGAGATAGGCTCATCAGGATCCAGTGCCGACTGCTCAGCACACAAGCTCTTCATCTTTAAGAAGTACTTGGAGATGGAAAGGTCTCCCTGAGTTGCCCTGGCCAACTCATTCTCCAGGAACTGAAGCCGCGCCACATTTTTCCTGTTGAACAACTCATCAATGTTTGTCCAAATATCAGCAGCCGACTCACACCCAACGATATGATCAACAGTTCCGGAGACACGGTTCTCTTCAGAATGAACTCCGCCTTAGCATTTGTTCTTCTCCAGAGACTAACCTGCTCAGCAGTACCAAAAACAGCAGTGACTTCATGCCTGTCGTCACCACCGACGACATCCCACAGCTCCTCGCCAAGAAGATAACTCTTCATGCACGACTTCCACTTTTTAAAGTTAGTCGGCGTTAAGAGTTCAATGCCCAGACCTCTTGCAAAACTCCCTTCCATTGCAACACATGTTGGCAACCTTTCAGAAGCTCCGAGCAACAACACAGGTTGATCACCACTCAATCACTGAGTAACAACACTGGCTGACTTCCGCTCACGCAACTGAACCTCGCTTTGATACCATGTTAAATTTTCTCAACGTGGTCAGCAAGATAGCCCAAACGCCAAATTAATATCTTCGGAACTACCCAGATCGCACGTTGAACCAGCGGAAAATCAAGGAACAAAGGTTAATCCCAATAAATAATGGAAGCACAAGCAGGTCTTTTATTCTTTCACTTCTTTACAACACGAGGCATACATAGCGAGACATGATTTCGCTAATATAACAGTTGTAAATAGAAAGCACCAAAAAACAAGCCGGGCGAACAGCACCGGAGTCCGTCGAGACCGCGAGGTCGCCGAGGTCGCCGAGTCCGCTGAGATCGCCCAAGCTAAGCTGCAATCCGCCGAATAGCCACGGAGTCCGCCGAAGCCGCGAGGCCGCGCGGACATACCGTTATTCGTCTCCTGCTGAACATGAACTAAGGAACACCCCTACCCGCCTGAAGCTGGCGGACAGGTTCTTGAAGCTGGCAAAGATGAAGCAGAACTGACAAGCCGCAGAGCGACCTCCTGCTGAGTC
The DNA here is from genome assembly GCA_039583875.1 of Platanthera guangdongensis. Lineage (NCBI taxonomy): Eukaryota > Viridiplantae > Streptophyta > Magnoliopsida > Asparagales > Orchidaceae > Platanthera > Platanthera guangdongensis. Next base: position 89,764,769 of record CM077149.1, read on the forward strand.
CGCAGAGACCGCACACTTCCAAGTACTTGACCGAAGTCACAGCCAAACTCATGGCTCCTTGAAGCTACCCGCGCGACCTGCACACAGCAAACCGTCAGCCTGAATCAATCCGCACGGACAGACAAACTGAGACCGCAGCCCTTCGCTCAACCCAACTTACTGTTCACTCAAGTTACTTAGGTTACTGTAGACCTGTCAGGGGGTCCTATTTATAGGCGAGGTGAGGAGTGTGGTCACCGCCCAAGAGAAAGCGACACCGCCACAGCCCGCGTGATAGCAAAACACTGTCCGCCGAGTCCGCAAGGACTTAGCCGAATACCAAGGAAAACCGACAGGTGCAAGGCAAATATTGGCGAACCCTCTCCAGTCCGTCCAAGCGATGCGTACAAGGCACCAACCCGCAAAGCTTCTGACCACTGCAGGACAGCAACCCCCTTCAATGGCTGTCCGCACCAACCCGAGGCAGTCCGCAAGACTCACACCTCAATCCGCCACAAGTCCACGACCAAAGGCAGACAGCAACAGTCCGCCCGGTCACAGCAGACTTGGTGGATACGGCGGACACCATGAACTTGGCACAAAGTGTGACCAAGTCCAAAACCATCAAGGGCCAATGCGAGCATGGCGGACTAAAACTCCCGTCCGCCAAACACCAAAGCACAGACCGTCAGCAGTCCGCAAAATCCTCGCACTCCTGCCCCATCGCAGTAGCCATCCCCGGACTCCAAAACCAGTCCGCCAATCGATCTCCACAGCAAAGCACCTGCTGTGCCACCAGAGCTCGACAAGGCCTCAGCCAAGCTCTAAGCTCAGTCCGCAATAGCCCACACCGCGGACACGCCAGTCTACAAGCTTCCCGCAAATATGAGCCAACCCGCCTATCAGCACAAGCTTGCACCCGCGGCCACTGAGCAATGCACCAGTCCGCAAGCCTCCATCCTCTCAGGCCACTCCTTGGCAAAGCCAATCAGCAAACAACCTATCCGCAGAAACCAGGCCGCATATTCCGCGGACTCCATGCAACAAGCCGCTCAGAAGACAGCCGGCTTTTCACTAGACCTTCCACCAGGCCACACATCACAGTCCGCCCAGTCCGCCTAGTCCGCCAAAGCTGTCCGCCCCAGGCCGCCCGGCCTGTCCCGTCAACGACTTCCACTTCACAAATTTCAACACCTCGATGCTTGAGTGAAGAGAGAAATTCTACTGCAAGTTCAAGAAAAGCGGGCTCGGTGATGGCGAAGAAGGCATTCCAAGCAGGGGTTGAGAGAAATCCTTGAACAAGATTAGTGACTCCAAAGGCTGCAAGTAGTCCCCAGTTGAGAACACAGAATACACCGAATGTTTTTCCATTCAGGTGATTGCTAAGCTTTTGGTAAGCAAGATTTGGGAAAGAAAGTATGACCTCGTCCGCTCTAGCTAATGCTGAGGAAGAAGAGGTGGCATACTGAGATCGATGCATGATGAAAAAGAGAGGTTTAGAGGAGAGGAAACGAGATGAATCTCGGGATGGAAGCAAATTTTGAAGTGATGATAAGAAAAGATGGAAAAACTATATTTAAAGAAAAACTTTCACGGGGCATGCCCTCGAGTCACGCCCGTGACTGAGGGAAGTGTAACATAAATTCATCCGATTCGGTGCAGGTTTCGGGATATTGCGTTTCGAAGTCAAACTAACTGTTGGACGTATAGGCCTATGGGTCACACCCGTGACACGAGGTTGTGTGCACTTTTAAAAATATCGTCGTTATGAACTTACCGAAGACACGCTCGTGTTCAATGAAGGTCACACCCATGTAACTGACGGAAGACGAACAATAATCTTGCTTGAAATTGAACAGAAACTAAAGACATTCACGCCCTCTGGTCACGCCCGTGACACATGAAATGTCACGCCCATGACTAAGGCATGTAGGAAGACATTTGATTTTTTTCGTGTTTTCTTTTTTTTAGAAAATAAATGAACGAAGATAAGCTCAGGGTGTCTCCCAAGAGTGCTTTGGTTATGGTCGAAAATCTCGATGATAACGGTGTTGTGGACTACCTCGCTCGTAACTTATCATCAAATGATGAAAGCGACTTTAGAAATTTTGATAGGACATGAGAGGTTATATAAATATTAATTTTTTTGAAAACCTAGCTAGAGGTAAAGATGACCTTCACCTACATTAAAAATAGCACACGTAGCGGCTAAAAACAGATAACCAAGGATAAGGGGTATCCTATCATCCTCATTCATATTGAGAATAACAAAATCTATCGGTAAAATAGTCTCACCGATTTTGATCAAAACGTTGTGATTTACCCCAATAGGAGTAGCTATTGATTGATCGGCAAATCTCAATGTGATGTTGATCGAGACGGGGTCTCCTAACTTAAGCTTGTGGGCTAGGCTAGAAGGGAGAATGTTAACACTATCGCCAACGTCTGCAAAAGCATTCGCAAGAAAATGATATTCCCCTATAGTAATTGGGATATGAAAATGAATATTAGAGTAGGTGTTGCATTTTATCAATTGAGGTTGAATAATTTGAAGATATAAGGTCGTTGTAGATTCTGAAATTTCATGATCTTCTAAATCGTTGGCAAGGGTTGCTGCCAATGCATTGTTTGGCTTAGGTGGTGGAATATTAGCAAGATCGGTGATTATTTTTACTAACTGGCCACCTGATTTTCTAGATTACGTAAAGATACTTGAAGGTTTTGAATATCTGCATCGTTTTTTGTGAAGTACTTATTTATCACATCCTCAAGAGGGTTTTTTTCGGTGCTTGGGGAAACAAATTCGCAAGTACAGGAAGAGAGTTAGGTGCATTTCCCATATTACCTTGATACCCCATGACAAATTGGGATGATTTCACCAACCTGGATGATAATTATTTTCGTAAATATTATTTGATTTAAAAGGCTGACGACTGGGATTTCCTATGTAATCTACTTGCTCTACTTGTTCTGTCGTAATATGATTATACTCAAAAGTTGGTACGGAAGCTGTAGCGGACAAACCATCCATTTCCTTACTAATTCGCTCAACCTGGACGCATAAATTAGAAATAGTATCAATTTCATACGTACCAGTTGGTTTATTTAGACAACACCGGAGTGTACTCCATTGATAGATATTCATGGCCATTCCTTCGATAAGCTCTCGAACGACTGTCGGGGTTTTATTGTTCAATGTTCCACCAGCAGAGGCATCAATATGTTGTCTTGTTTGGGCATTAAGGCCATTATAGAAAGTTTGGATTTGCAGCCAATCAGGAATTTGATGATGGGGGCAATGACGAAGCAGTTCCTTAAACCTTTCCCAAGTATCATATAATGTTTCAGAATCAGCTTGAGAAAAATATGAAATATCATTTCGCAATTTATCCATCTTAGATGGCAAAAAATACTTCATGAGAAATCGTTCAATCTTCTCGGCCCAAGTGGTGATAGATTCTTGCGGGACAGAACCTAACCATTGTCTTGCCTTAGCTTGCAACGTAAATGGAAAAGTCTAAGTCTTATTGCATCATTTGTCACTCCGTTGATTTTAAAAGTGTCAAAAAATTCTAAAAATTTTGCAATATGTACATTGGGATCTTCATCTTGAAGTCTATCAAATTGTACATATTATTGTACCATTTCAATAATGCTTGGCTTCAACTCAAAGTTATTATTTGAAATAGCCGGCCAAAAAATACTGGATTGAACATCATCTAAATTTGGCCTGACATAATAGGACATGATCAGTTGTTCAGCCATATTCAGCTCTCCCATACTAGTAAACAAAATAGTAGAAGATGGAGAAGAAAGAAAAGTACAATGTTAAGAAGAAGGTGGTGACGAGGGTAAAGAAAAAGAAGTGTCCCCTATGCATTCCTCAACCAAATTTTGAGAAATAAGATTATGGATTCGTAAATATTGTCGTAAGGTTTGCTCATTTTTTTAATCCAAGTCAAATAGATTTAATGGATTCCCTGGGGTCATACACCAAAACAAAACAAATTAAGAAAAATATTTATTATTGTTTTTTAAGTATAATATAATTTTTTTTAAAAAAAGAAACTTGATAAAAGTAATAAAATCTTTATTTCAGAATATTGACAAAAATATAATTCTCTGCAATGGCAATAAAAACTTGATGCGTAGATTTTGTAACGTGAGATGAGTGTGTGATATGTGACTGAAATGATGAGATGTGATAAATTATGTATTGGGAAGACAAGTGCACCTATAGCTATAGAGTATAAAATCAAGTGACATATTTTTCTGGGTCTGTCGAGTTAACGTACTCACAAGGAAGAGCTATAATTCTATCTTAACAAAATAGTGAGTGATTTGCAAAAATAAAAGACAAAATGCAATTTAACTAATTGAGAGAAATTTTATGAGAGAAAGGCTAACACTTGATTTAGAAGCCCTTTAGATAAAATGAACATTGATTAAAATATTAAAGTTCAAGTTCCAGTAATTTTCCTTGGACCGTGGAGGTTTCCAAATTATGTTAACGCCCCTCTCGGGAATACTGATAATGTCTAACCTTCGGTGGGACGATTAAGACCCCTTGGCCAGTCGTACACTCTAAGCTTGATTTATGCGGTGATCCCCTCTATTAGTTTTGACCCCAATCCATAAGATTTGAGTTGTCCTCTATTAAGGATTGCATGACAACTCCTTTTGTATTTGAGTGATCTTCTCATATCCACAACCACTCGGTAAAATCTTGGATACTGATCTAGGATCAAAGACTAGGTAGCGATACATTTAGTGATCTCCTCGTATCCACAAGCTCTCAGTAAAATCTAGGATACAGATCTATAATCTAACTCGCTATACTAGAATTTGAACAAATTATAATTAAAGACAACCAGAAGTAAATTAAATAAGAGAGCTTGCTAGATAATTAAAGGAAAACCAAAGTTCATTTCATTCCAAAGTTCATCATGATCAAGTGTTAAAGGAAGTTTAGCTACTCATCATAATGGAGAAACTACAAAACATGATTGAGAAATACATGATTACAAAAGAGAGAACTTGAAATACCAAACTACAAAGCTAAATTACAACTTGAATAGAAATTAAACTAAGATATACTATGACCTAGAAATGAAAAATAAGGAAAGATAGTACAAAATTATATAATTTCTCCACCAAAATCTCCCTCCTTAGCTCAAGTAGAAGACTTGTATTTTTAGGGAAAATTGCAAGAGAGTCATGCCCCTAGGTCACGCCTGTGACCATAGGGCATTTAAGGTATGGAACTACTGCCATAAAAATCCATAAAATGCTGAGAACCAAAACACCAAGGGTCATTTCTTTAAGGGTCACGGTCGTGATCTGGGCATGTAGTGTAACACCCCCTATCCGTCACATAGCATATAGCAGTAGGTCCGGCCGGGGCCCGACGCCGTATGCCACAGACAGACCGAGTGGTTACTCATGGAAACCATCCAACCAATCAACGTCCTACACAGAGCATTCTAGCGGAAGCAGTTTATAAAAGTTGCAATAAAGAACCCAACATTAAAGCATGAATGTCCACTAATCCAAAATAGGAATGTATACAAATACCAACATAAGCCTTAAGGCCTTACAAAATATTTCACTTGATATTACATGATTTACAAACCACGGCACGCAGGTCGGTCATACATGAATAAAACAGTAAACAATTCCATTTGGGCCTTCGAGGGCCGGCTTCGCAAAAAGGGCTTTAGCCCGCTATTGACCGCTTGATCCAGCAGCACCTGCAAGCAACAAACCACGGCATGGTGGCAAAACAAGGCAACGGTCAGCAATGCTGACCAAATTATAACGATCCCGCCCCAACTCGGTGCGGCGATGCTCCTTCCTTGCATTTCATTAGCATAAGCGAGCAATATATATATATATAGCCAATTCATCACAGACGTTGGCTCGCACGGCCACACGCCCCGTGCTCTCAGGGCACATTCTCGGTGAACCGGTCGATGTCACGACAATTAAAGCCATAGACATTCCGGACTCACCACCGCCACTTTGACGGCCAAACCTATAAGCAATTTGTCTTCTTGGCCTGGGTCACGACAATTTAAGCCATCGACCGCCGAAGACCCTAATCTATGTCAACGGCAAGTGCCACGTGCCTTTTGGTCTCTTTAACCGAACGACATAGAACGGGTACGGTTCCATCTAACCCGTGCTCACATCGCAACGACAATTTAAGCCATATGCGCGGGTCAAACTTCCACCGAGTCCCATTTCCATCACAATTCACATAACTCGGTTATGTTCAAGTTGGCTCTCAGGCCACCAAGTTGGCAGGATCTCGTATCCGCCCAGTTTTCCGGGTGCACCTTTGGGTTAGTCCCGAAGGCTCCCTGCTACAATCTACCGCGTAGAAACCCGAAAAACAATAAATAGCACGGAGTATTCTCCGACATTTATGCAATGCAACATCACCGATCCAGACCAACATGTCCGGGTCGGCTTCACACATCATGCCTATGTCCGTTCTCGCTTACGGACTCTAAACAATGGGGACTTCCCATATCTACCCGAAGGAACGCCTCCAACTCTCCGCAAACTCGCGAGAGTGGGCTTCCTATGCAAAGACGGAGAGCAACTCATGCTCAAGAAGAGAATCGTTACCCTAGCATTCCTCTTTGGCACCATTGAAAATTAAGCGGATGAAAAGCACCACACTAGCTTTGCCTCCGTGGATCCGGAGACGGCTCGCGATTCTGAGCTTCGAAGCTCCTCCAATGGCCGGATCTAGCTCCTTCTTCCTTCATTGGCTCTCCTCTCTCTCTAAGGTTTTAGAAAGATGATAACTTATGAAAAGTGAGGGTTTCTAAGTCCAATCCCGGGTATATCCCTTCAGAAACCACCCCCAGCCATTGGATCCCAAAATAAAGAAGCGAACGGCTTTGATTCGGGACTGAAATGCCCAATCTAGACCGAACACGGCCTGGCACACGCCTGTGTCCAGGGCCGTGTGCCTCATTTGCCGTCAAAATCGCCTCGCCTGGAACAACACACGGGTATCGAACACGCCCGTGTTTGACCTGACACGCCCGTGTTCCACCTAACACGGTCGTGTGGCCGGCCGTGTACCCCCATCATTTTTCCCCGAAAACAACCCGAGCACTGCACGGGTTCTAGGACACGCCCGTGTCCTTGCCCGTGTCACCTCAACACGCCTGGACCCCAGGCCGTGTACACGGTCTCGACACTCGACACTTCGTCGAGCGAAGATCGTCGACCTGATGACATGGACTTGGACACGCCCATGTCCTAGGTCGTGTGCCTTGTCTCGACACAATGTCGAGACCAAAGTGTCGACTCCCCGGGATGAGTGTCGACACGGGTTGACACGCCCTGCGACACGCCCGTGTCGCAGGTCGTGTGCCATGTCTCGACACTTCATCGAACGCAGAGTGTCGACTTCGCAGGCTAAGTGTCGACACGGGTCAACACGCCCTGCGACACGCCCGTGTCGTAGGCCGTGTGCCCAGTCTCGACACAATGTCGAGACCAAAGTGTCGACTTCCCGGCTCAGTGTCGACACAAGCTTGACATGCCCTGGGACACGCCCGTGTCCCAGGTCGTGTGTCTGCAGCCAGAACCCAAAAATGGCCCAAAACGTCCCCCGTCACTCCTTTGAGTTTCGGGGCGTTACAAATCTCCCCCTCTTAAAAGAATTTCGTCCTCGAAATTATATAAAGGAAAGACATGTACAAAACCAAAATTTGTACCTGAGCGGAACAACTCCGGATACTCGTCAAGCATAGTCTGCTCTCGCTCCCAAGAGAGCTCCTCACAACCGCAATTGTCCCACCGGACCTTAACCATCCTGATCTCTTTATTGCGTAGCCGCTTGACCTCTGAGTCCTCAATCGTCACGGGCTTGACCTTTGTCGTCAGCTCACTATCCACCGGCACTTGATCAACCGCGATCACTTGCGTAGGCTCTTACACCGCCTTTCGAAGCACTGAAATATGGAATACATCATGTAAACCACTAAGCTCCACCGAAAGCTTCAACCGATAGGCCGCTTCACCGACTCGCTCCAGAACTTCAAACGGCCCAAGGTACCTCGGGCTTAGCTTTTTCAATCGCCGCACCCGCGAGACACCCTTGAACGACTTGATCTTTAAGTATACATAATCGCCCACATCGAACTCCACGTTCCTGTGCTTGGCATTATAGTACTTTGCTTGCCGGTCCTGAGCGATAAGCAACCTCTCCCGAATGGTTCTCACCAAAGAAGTAGCATCCTCCACCTCTGATCGCTTATACAACTTTGACTCACCCGTTTCTAACCAAGACAACGGCGTGCGACATTTTCTACCATATAGGGCCTCGAAGGGCGCCATTTGAATACTCGCTTGGTAGCTATTGTTGTATGCGAACTCCACCAAATAAAGGTGGTCTTCCCACTACTTTCCAAAACCCAAGACACACATGCGGAGCATGTCTTCCATAGTTCTATTGACCCTCTCGCTCTGCCCATCCATTTGCGGATGGAAGGCTGTGCTGAATTTCAACTTTGTTCCCAACATTTGTTGCACTAGCCTCCAATCATTTGACATGAACCACCCATCTCGGTCACTCACGATGCTGCGGGGCACACCATGAAGCCGTACTATGTTATCCACATAAAGCTTTGCCAACTTCTCCACCGGATCATCCTTCCTATGCGGAATAAAATGCGACACCTTCGTTAACCGATCAACAACCACCCAAATGGCGTCGTTCCCCTTTTGCGACCTTGGCAAACCATGCACAAAGTCCATAGAGATGTCGTCAAATTTCCACTCTGGAATAGGCAAGGACTTAAGAAATCCTCCCAGTTTTTGGCACTCCGCCTTTACCAAGGCGCAAGTTTGGCACTTTGCTACGTATAGCGCCACATCCTTCTTCAAACCCGGCCACCAAAACAGTTTCTTCACATCACGGTACATCTTTGTGCTCCCCGGGTGAATCGAGTACTTGGTACGGTGTGCCTCGTACAACAACTCCACCCGCAAATTACCCACAGTTGGGATGCACAGACGACCGTCCTTCCAAAGTAATCCGTCCTCCACGACGAATTGGGAATTTGACCCATCCAGAGCCTCTACCATGAACTGCTTCATATGAGCATCCATATCCAAAGCCTGCCGAATACGATCAGCCAGGTCATATTGGACTTCAGTGCAATTCAGAACTGCTTCAGCACTTGATTGTTTATCCACACAAATAATCTCCAACGCCACGAACTCCGGCACCAACCGCTCATCATGCACCGATAGCCAATTGGCTCGAGTTGGGGCTCGGCGACTCAACGCGTCCGCAACAGCATTCCCTTTACCAGGCACGTAGTTGATCTTGAATGTATAGTCCCCCAGGAACTCCATCCATCTACGCTGCCGCATATTCAGATCCTTCTGATCAATAAGATACTTCAGGCTCTTGTGATCGGTGTAGATATCAATCTTCACACCATACAAATAGTGTCTCCACAGCTTCAAGGCAAAAATCACGGCCGCTAACTCCAAGTCATGGACCGGATAATTTCTCTCATGTACTTTTAGCTGTCTCGAGCCATAAGCTATTACACTTCCGTGTTGCAGTAGCACGCAACTCAAACCGCTGCCCGAAGCATCACTATAAATCTCATAGCCTTCGGTCCCACATGGCGAACTCAGCACAGGCGCTGTGGTCAACCGACACTTCAACTCCTCAAAAGCTCGCGCGCACTCCGGCATCCAAACGAACTTATGCTCCTTCCTCGTCAAAGTAGTGAGAGGTAACGCTATCCGCGAGAAGTTCTCTACGAAGCGCCTATAATAGCCGGCAAGCCCCAGAAAACTCCGGACTTCCGCTACCGTAACAAGCTCAGGTCACTCCTGTATCGCAACGATCTTCGCCGGATCCACAACAATACCCTCTCCACTCACTATATGCCCGAGGAACGCCACTGAGGATAGCCAAAACTCGCACTTCGAGAACTTGGCATACAACTGATTTCTCCTTAGCGTTTCCAACACCAAATGAAGATGCTTGAAGTGATCTTCCTCACTTTGCGAGTACACCAAAATATCGTCGATGAAGACGATCACGAAATGGTCCAAGTACTCCCTGAAAGTCCTGTTCATCAAATCCATGAACACTGACGGCGCATTAGTCAGCCCAAACGGCATGACTGTAAACTCATAATGGCCGTACCTCGTACTAAACGTTGTCTTCGGGATATCACTCTCCCTTATTCGCAGCTGATAGTACCCAGCCTTGAGATCCAACTTCGAGTACACCATCGACCCGACTAACTGATCAAAAAGATCATCAATCTGGGGGATCGGGTACTTGTTCTTCTCTGTCAGCTTGTTGAGCTCCTGATAATCAATACATAGCCTCAAGCTTCCGTCCTTCTTCTTAACAAAGAGGACCGGTGCGCTCCAAGGCGAAGAACTCGGGCGCACATACCCTTGCTCCAACAACTCTTACAATTGAACCTTCAGCTCTGCCATTTCCTTAGGCACTAGCCGATAAGGAGATCGTGACATAGGCTTTGCACCTGGCACTAGCTCAATCGTAAAATCTATCTCCCGCTGAGGCGGGGCTCCAGGAAGATCTGCGGGGAACACATCAGGGTATTCTGATACCACTGAAATACAATCCAACGCGGGCTTCGGCTTTGCAACCTCCACTAGTGTAAAGAACAGTTTTGCACCGGCACGAACTGCCTTCACCACCTGAAGAGCAGACATCAACATCTTGCTCGACCCCTTTAAGCCCGTAAAAGTCGTTTCACGACTTGCTCCCAGCTTGACTTCCTTGCGACCGCAGTCAATATAGGCATGCTGCTCCGAGAGCCAGTCCATGCCAAATATAACGTCGAACTCCACTAACAGAAGTAAAGATGCCTGCAGATCGAACTCCTGATTCCCAATACGAATCTTAACATCGCAGATCCTATCCACGCGCATCGAACACCCATTGTGCAACAACACATCCAACTTATCCTTCGCCATCGAAGATGGGACTCCGATGCGTGATATAAATCCTTCGGACAAGAAGGAGTGTGAAGCTCCCGTATCGAAGAGTGCTCGTGCCGGATTTTCACAAATCAATACAAATCCTAAACAAGCAGTGGTAAGGTAACATGTGCATAACAAGTATTTAAAGAAATTGACTTGCTATAAATTAAACCGTACCTGTCACCACATCAGCCTATTTGATGGCCTCCTGTTGGCCAAGATTGTAGACCCTTGGTTGGGCCGGAGCATAATGGGATGCGGTCGACTCCACCGCCTTTCCCTTCTCTTCATAAGTAGCTCCCGGCCTTCTCTCAGACTTAGGACGTCCGCTCCAACAGTCACGGGCAAAATGCCCCGTCTTTCCACAAGTAAAACACGTAACCGGGGTCCGACCCGTAGTCGCCCCAGAAGCTCCAGAAGGAGCTGGACCCGAAGTCCTATGCTTCTTGAAAGACCTCCGATAGCCGGCCTTTGAAGTAGTCGGCACTTTAAATTCAGATTTCCTATCACCCAAGCTTTTCTTTGCTTGCACATTCTTCATGTCCTTCTCCATGGACCGGGTACTATTGACCAAGGTTAAGAAACCCAGCGTCATCGGCCCCAAAAGTAGTAATCTCAACTCATCTCTCAACCCTTCATAGAAGCGATTAGTTTTGCGCTCCTCATCAGCGATAGTGGAGCTAGCATAACGAGTCAGATGAGTAAACTCATGGAGATATTCATCCACGCTCTTCTCACCCTGAACCAACTTCAGAAATTCATTCTCCAATGCTATCTTCTGCGTCGAAGGGAGGTATCTAGACAAGAACAATCTCGAGAACTCCTCCATCGAGACATCATCAAGTTGCCTAACTCTCAGTAAGTGCAGCTCCAAACCTTCCCACCATATTCTCGCTTCACCATCCAGAAGGAACATAGCGATGGTGGTCATTTGCCACTCCTCTGTCTCTGTTGCTGTCATGACTCTCTTCACCCTGTAGAGCCAGTCTTCAGCCTGAGATGTGGTTCCCAACCCCGAGAATACCGGAGGGTTAAAGCTCATTACATGCTTAAGCTGCCTCTCGGTTTCCCTCCTTGGCACCACCGGCTCCACAACTACTTGCTCCACTCTCCTCGGCTCAGCCTCTTGAAGAGGTTCCTGCTCCATCGCAGGAGCGGGATGCAGTGTTTGCCTTGCAGGCTGCGGATTTATCACGGCCAACACCGCTTCAGCCACCAATCATATGTTCTCAGCCGACAGAGGTGTTGTGGGAGCAACATCCGGTGTACTACTACCCTCAGAAACTCGGCGTTCTGACGGCCCAACACCACTTCTGGTCACCTATAGTGGTACAAAACACCGTTAAGCGACCAAATAAAATTGCAAACAGCAATTATAGGAACACGCGGGTTCCTCAAACATGAGTATTTTCATTCCTAAGTGGACATTCATGGGTTCTTTTACTGTTATAACGATGACGCACACAATGTGCTCACCACCCCTTAAAAAGAATTCGCCCACGAATTTATCTTAAGCCCGACCAAAACCAGTAGTCTGATACCAAATTGTAACACCCCCAATCTGTCACATAGCATATAGTAGTAGGTCCGGCAGGGGCGCGACGCCGTATGCCACAGACAGACCGGGTGGTTACTCATGGAAACCATCCAACCAATCAACGTCCTATACAGAGCATTCTAGCGGAAGCAGTTTAAATAAGTTGCAATAAAGAACCCAGCATTAAAGCATGAATGTACACTAATCCAAAATAGGAATGTATACAAATACCAACATAAGCCTTAAGGCCTTACAAAATGTTTCACATGATATTACATGATTTACAAACCACGGCACGCAGGCCGATCATACATGAATAAAACAGTCAACACTTCCATTTGGGCCTTCGAGGGCCGGCTTCGCAAAAAGGGCTTTAGCCCGCTATTGACCGCTTTGTCCAGCAGCACCTGCAAGCAACAAACCACCGCACGGTGGCAAAACAAGGCAACGGTCAGCAACACTGACCAAATTATAACGATCCCGCCCCCAACTCGGGGCGGCGATGCTCCTTCCCTACATTTCATTAGCATAAGCGAGCAATATATATATATATATAGCCATTTCATTACAGACTTTGGCTCGCACGGCCACACGCCCCGTGCTCTCAGGGCACATTCTCGGTGAACCGGTCGATGTCACGACAATTAAAGCCATAGACATTCCGGACTCACCACTGCCACTTTGACGGCCAAACCCATGAGCAATTTGTCTTCTTGGCCTGGGTCACGACAATTTAAGCCATCGACCGCCGAAGACCCTAATCTATGCCAACGGCAAGTGCCACGTGCCTTTAGGTCTCTTTAACCGAACGACATAGAACGGGTACGGTTCCATCTAACCCGTGCTCACATCGCAACGACAATTTAAGCCATATGCGCGGGTCAAACTTCCACCGAGTCCCATTTCCATCACAATTCACATAACCCGGTTATGTTCAAGTTGGCTCTCATGCCACCAAGTTGGCAGGATCTCGTATCCGCCCAGTTTTTCGGGTGCACCTTTGGGTTAGTCCCCAAGGCTCCCTACTGCAATCTACTGCGTAGAAACCCAAAAAACAATCAATAGCACGGAGTCTTCTCCGGCATTTATGCAATGCAACATCATTGATCCAGACCAACATATCCGGGTAGGCTTCACACATCATGCCTATGTCCGTTCTCGCTTACGGACTCTAAACAACGGGGACTTCACATATCTACCCGAAGGAACGCCTCCAACTCTCCGCAAACTCGCGAGAGTGGGCTTCCTATGCAAAGAAGGAGAGCTAATCATGCTTAAGAAGAGAATCGTTACCCTAGCGTTCCTCTTTGGCGCCATTGAAAGTAAACAGATGAAAAGCACCGCACTAGCTTTGCCTCCGTGGATCCGGAGTCAGCTCGCGATTCGGAGCTTCGAAGCTCCTCCAATGGCCGGATCTAGCTCCTTCTTCCTTCCTTGGCTCTCCTCTCTCTCTCTAATGTTTTAGAAAGATGATAACTTATGAAAAGTGAGGGTTTCTAAGTCCAATCCCGGGTATATCCCTTCAGGAACCACCCCCAGCCGTTGGATCCCAAAATAAAGAAGCGAGCGGCTTTGATTCGGGACTGAAATGCCCAATCTGGACCGAACACGGCCTGGCACACGCCCGTGTCCAGGGCCGTGTGCCTCATTCGCCGTCAAAATCGGCTCGCCTGGAACAACACATGGGTATCGAACACGCCCGTGTTCGACCTGACACGCCCGTGTTCCACCTAACATGGCCGTGTGGCCGGCCGTGTACCCCCATCATTTTTCCCCGAAAACAACCCGAGCACTGTACGGGTTCTATGACACGGCCATGTCCTTGCCCGTGTCACCTCAACATGCCTGGACCCCAGGCCGTGTACACGGTCTCGACACTCGACACTTCGTTGAGCAAAGATCGTCGACCTGATGACATGGCCTTGGACACGCTCGTGTCCTAGGTCGTGTTCCTTGTCTCGACACAATGTCGAGACCAAAGTGTCGAATCCCCGGGACGAGTGTCGACACGGGTTGACACGCCCTGCAACACGCCTGTGTCGTAGGCCGTGTACCATGTCTCGACACTTCGTCGAACGCAGAGTGTCGACTTTGCGGGCTAAGTGTCGACACGGGTCGACACGCCCTGCGACACGCCCGTGTCGTAGGCCGTGTGCCCAGTCTCGACATAATGTCGAGACCAAAGTGTCGACTTCTCGGCTCAGTGTCGACACAAGCTTGACACGCCCTGGGACACGCCCGTATCCCAGGCCGTGTGCCTACAGCCAGAACCCAAAACTAGCCCAAAACGTCCCCCGTCACTCCTTTGAGTTTCGGGGTGTTATATGTAGCGTATGGTACTGAAAACGGTGTGAACAACAAATCAATCTGGAATGATAATAGCAGTTATAGATGAAGTCACGCAAGGGGGTCATGCCCAAGACCTGGACGCGCGTTTTTGAAATGATCGTAAGTCGAAACTCGCTTTCATAACTCTGGATCTTGAATGGGGCCTGGATGGCATGCCTTTACTGTCATGTCCGTGACAGGGTCATGTAACTTTATAAGACGTGGTGTTTCATTATGAACAACATGCATGCCTCCCTAGCCGCGCCCTTGACCAGGGTGTGTAATATTTATCTAGCGTGGAAACAACTTTCTGGAGCAGAGGCGGTTCACGATCCGTGACTGAGGTGACGCCCGTGACCCGGGCATATAAAACTTGAGTTCTTAGAAAACCTTCAGAATTTTACCCTATTTACATCAGTGAGCTCCAAATTTATATTAGTAGTCTAGAATTTCCTGAATTCCAAAAAAAAAGATAATTAGGTACTTAAATTAGAGAAAGATAAAAAATATTGACAAAATAAAAACTACAGTAAAAATAAGATAGAATATGAGTCATCAAGATGTTATGCAGGGAAGGAGCATACCCTTCACTGAGGAAGCCGTTATTTTGGGCTCTAAGTCCTCATCTCTGAAGACATTGAACAGAGTAGATGCCATTAATTCTACACCAGCTATAAGGTCATCACACATAGGGGAACCAAGGTACTGAAGTCAATCAGCAAAGTGATTGGTACCCACATGGACCCAAACATCAGACACCTAGCCATTTTGTGTTATGTTCTCTTAGGGGGCTCTCTAGACAGCGTCCACTCACTTGTGCGTGTCCTGAACCTGCACATGTGATAATGACTGATCTTTAGGGTTTGCCCCCACGATGGGCGGGATGACAACCAATTACCGATAAGGAGGGCTGGCAGGACACCCCCAGATTTTCAATAAGTCTGCAAGTGCATCCACGCGGCACTCACCGACTGTCTCTTTTCAAAACCTTTGTCTCCAGTAGGCTCTGTTGGACATTGTTTGTGTTGACCAAGTCAATATTTGTATTTTAATATTTTATGTATGAATAATTAATTAATAGGAGAGAGAGTGTGTATTAAATAGGAGAGAGAAAGTGGTTGGTTTTTTTTGCCTATAAATAGGCATGTATGTAGTTCATTTGAGATCGATGAAATAGTGAAATTCCTCCTCATTTCTGTTTTAGAGAGAGAGAGAGGAGCAACGCTAAGCTTTTGTAGTTTTTGCCGAGCGATTAGGAGGAGTAGTCGGGTAGTTTGTTGTGCTCGCTACCAGGCGAGACGGGAACTGTGCAGTGCGAGTAGGCGCACCAAGCCGTCGGACGTGTTGGCGGTCTCGCAGGTGAGAGGTCTCGTGTGTTGGCACTCTCGCTGGTGAGAGTTCTCGCATGTGGAGGTCTCGCGGGTGTGGAGATCTAGCCGCGAGTGGAGTGTTATCTCGCCTACGGGGGGATCTCGCCAAGTTTAGCCGCACAACTTGGCGGTCTCGCCAAGTTGGTCCCACCGACTATATTTGTGGTTGTGTGCTTATTTCGAACTAGGTTTGAATTGTGTGCAGAAGGAGGTCACCCTTGTTTTCCAACAAGTGGTATCAGAGCTAGGTTGGACCCCGTTTGAAGTTGTGTTCGGAAGGTTAAGTGATGAAAGGAGATGGAGATGGGAGGTGCCATGCCGGGGCAGGTCCCAAAATTGACGAAGACCAATTATGGAAATTGGAGTATCCAGATGAAGGTGTTGCTCGCCTCGAACGATCTATGGGAGGTAGTCTACGACGGCTATGAATAGCTTACTACAGAAGCAGAAGCGACATTGACTAACACTCAGAGTATGGCGTTGAGGGAGTCCAATAAGAGAGATAAGAAGGCATTGTTCTTACTATACCAAGGTACAGACGAAGCAACATTTGAGAAGATCTCAGATGCTGGAACCTCGAAGGAAGCATGGGAGATATTGCAACTCTCCATGCAAGGAGTTGAAAAGGCTAAGAAGGTGAAAATGCAATCCCTTCGAGCCAAGTATGAAGTAACGAAGATGCAAAGCTCAGAGAAGGTTGGAGACTACGTGACCCGTCTGCAGACGCTCACAAATGAGATGAAGAGGAATGGAGAGACGACAGATGATGTGAGCTTCATGGAGAAGCTCCTACGCTCTATGTCAAAGAAGTTCCGGAATGTGGTAGTGGTGATTGAGCAGTCGAAAGATCTCACCATGATGGAGGTAGATGAACTTGTTGTCTCGCTACAAGCTCACGAGTACCGCACATTGCAAGACGAGGAGGAGTCGAGTGGCTTGGATAAAGCACTCCAGACTCAGTTGAATTGTTGAGAGAGCTCGGGAAGAGGAGGAGGCCAGCGTGGCTGAGGCTACCAGGGAAGAGGTAGAGGAAGAAGATGAGGAAGAGATCAAGGAAGGAACTAGTACAACCAGATAGAGGCTGAGCAACCTCAAGGTTGGAGGCAAGATGCAGGAGGAAGAGGAAGAGGCCAAGGTAGGGGCCAAGCAATAGGTCAAGGAAGAGGCAAAGGAGATATGTCCCGAATACAGTGTTACAACTGTAACAAGTTTGGGCATATGAGCTATGATTATTGGGCTCCAAGGAGGGGAGGAGATGCCAACCATTACGCAGAAGCAAGCAACACCATTGGCGATCAAATGATGTTCCTAACCTACAGAGCGGATGAAGGTGGAAGGAATGATGTATTGTATTTGGATACCGGAGCTAGCAACCACATGTATGGAGAGAAGTAACTGTTCGCCAGCCTCTAGCCAAATGGTGGTGAGGTCAGTTTTGGAGATGCCTCAAAGATACCAGTGGAAGGAAGAGGAGTCATAGCGGTCACCTTGAATGGAAGGAGGTTCACCTTAATGACGTGTTCTATGTGCCGGGCATGAAGAGTAACATCTTAAGCCTTGGGCAGTTGGTCGAGAAGGGTTACTGCGTGTTGTTGAAGGATAGATCCTTGGTCATGAAGGACCATCAATGAAGAGAGGTAGTAAATGTAAAGATGACGACGACTCGTCTCTTCACACTGAGGATGGATTTCAAGGAGACGGTGTGTCACGCAAGGACCGAAGAATAACAGGAAGCATGGTTGTGGCACCACAGGATGGGCCATCTGGGGTCCACTGGGTTAAAGCTCCTACCCCACTCTAAGATGGTGGAAGGACTGCCTATGATCTCGCCTCCACAGGAGGTCTGTGAGGCATGCATGAAGGGGAAGCAAAATAGGTTGACATTTGAAGGAGGTAACTCCAGAAGGGCAAGAAGACAGCTTGAACTAGTTCACTCGGACATTGCTGGTCCGTTTGAGACTACCTCAGTGGGCGAAAGCAAGTATTATATCACCTTCACGGATGACTTCAGTCGGAAGTGCTGGGTGTATTTCTTAAGGGAGAAGGCTGAGGCCCTTGACAGGTTAAAGGAGTTCAAGGAAATGGCAGAGAAGGAAAGTGGTCAATCACTGAAAGTGCTGAGGATTGATAGAGGTGGGGAGTACACCACTAGGTTATTCAATGAGTTCTACAGAGAGTGGGGGATCTCACACCAGTTGACGGCGACGTACTGACCCCAGCATAATGGGGTTGCGAAAGGAAGAACTTGACCATAATGAACATGACAAGGAGCAAGGTGAAGGCCAAGGGGTTTTCAAAGAAGTTCTGGGCGGAGGTAGTACAGTTAGCTGTGTACTTTCTAAATTGATACCCCACGAAGAGTGTGAAGTTCATCTCGTTTGAAGCATGGAGTGGATGGAAGCCGGGCATCAAGTACTTAAAGGTTTTTTAATGTGTAGCTTATGCTCAAATCCCAGACCAGATGAGGAATAAGCTAGATGACAGAAGCGAGAAGTGCATCTTTATGGGCTACGCTCCGATGAGCAAAGCTTACAAGTTGTACAACCCTGTGACGGAGAAGGCTATAATTTCATGGGACGTCGTGTTTGAGGAAGATAGCTGCTGAAGTTGGGATGAAGCGGTGAGGAGCATTAAGGGGATGTTCTTTGACGATGATGAAGAGGAGGATGGAAAGGAAGCTGAAGCTGAGGTTGGTGGAGCTGAGCCACCATCACCACCTTGTGGAGAGTCAGGGGGAGCTCTTACGCCCTACTCGAGTGGGGCAAGTATTAGTGGAGGCAGATCTGGTGGAGCTAGAACCAGCAGAAGCAAAGATGATCATCTTTAACATAGGATAAGGAGGTTGGAGGAAATCTATGAGGAGACGACACCGACATTTAACAACTTTTCTTTATATTACCTCTTAGCAGATTATGAGCCGCGCTCTTATGATGAAGCTGCCCAAGAAGAAACATGGAGGAAAGCAATGGATGTGGAGATAAGATCCATCAAGAAGAATGAAACTTGGAAGTTGGTGGATCCACCTGCAGGCCATAAACCCCTCGGGGTGAAATGGGTCTATAAGGTCAAGAAGAACAAAGATGGAGTCGTGGAAAAGCATAAGGCACTGCTAGTTGTGAAGGGCTACCGGCAAGTCCAAGGAGTGGACTATGATGAAGTCTTCTCCCTAGTAGCGCAGATAGATACCATTAGATTGATCATTGCTCTGGCTGCACATCATGGATGGAAGATCATGCAGATCGATGTGGTATCTGCCTACTTGAATGGCTACCTGGAGGATGATGTGTACATCAAGCAGCCTCCAGGTTATGTGGTGAAGGGGCAGGAGAGGAAAGTATACAAGCTGTACAAGGCTCTATACGGTTTGAAGCAAGGAGCTCGTGCCTGGAATGAGAGGATTGATGCATACCTCCAGAAGCACGGCTATAAGAAATGCCCGTACGAATATGCTCTATATACAAAGGTTGGGAAGAACGACGATATAATGATCATCTGTCTATACGTAGATGATATGATATTCACAGGAAACAACCCTGCCATGTACAAGGAGTTCAAGAGGACTATGAATAAGGAGTTCGAGATGACCGACCTTGGGGAGCTTAACTACCTCCTATGTGTAGAGGTGCAGCAGAGTGATGATGGGATCTTCATCTCACAGAGGAAGTACGCGGAAGAGATCTTGAAGAAGTTTAGGATGGAGGATAGCAAGGCTATCTCCACTCCTACTGATCCAGGGATGAAGCTGAGAAATGACTCAAAGGAAGGAGTGGTCGACTCCACGATGTTCAAAAGCCTGGTCGGAAGCTTACGCTACGTGACCTTCACCAGGCCTGACATCATGTGCGTGGTTGGACTAGTTAATAGGCACATGGAGGAACCAAAGCAGTACCACTTCACGGCAGCGAAGAGCATCCTAAGATATGTGAACGGGACTAGAGGACATGGTCTGATGTATTCTACTAGAGAGGAGCTGAAGTTAGTCGACTACTCGGATAGTGACTATAAAGGTGACGTGAATGACCGGAAGAGCACTTCCGGGTATTCCTTCCACTCAGGAACAAGAGTGTTCTCATGGAGTTCGAAGAAGCAAGCGACGATCGCCTTAACATCGTGTGAAGCGGAGTACATAGCAGTGGCAACCTGTACCTGGCAGGCAGTTTGGCTAAGGAATCTTTTGGAGGAGCTACATCATCCGTAGGATGGACCTATGACCATGTTTGTTGACAACATGTCAAACATCCAGCTCGCGAAGAACCCGGTGCTACATGGGCATAGCAAACACATCAAAATGAGGTTCCACTTCCTCCGTGAGCAAGTGTAGCTGAAGATGGTTGAAGTGATGTATTGCCCCACCAGTGAGCAGGTCACAGATATTTTCACCAAGGCATTGAAGGTGGAGACGTTCTTGAAGTTGAAGGGCAAACTTAGCATGTGCTGCCAAGTTTGATGGGGAGTGTGTTGGAATTTGTGTGTGTTGACCAAGTCAATATTTGTATTTTAATACTTTATATATGAATAATTAATTAATAGGAGAGAGTGTGTGTATTTAACAGGAGAGAGAAAGTGGTTGGTTTTGTTTGCCTATAAATAGGCATGTATGTAGTTCATTTGAGATTGATGAAATAGTGAAATTCCTCCTCATTTCCGTTTTAGAGAGAGAGAGGAGCGCCACAGTGCTAAGCTTTTGTAGTTTTTGTCGAGCGGTTAGGAGTAGCCGGGCGGTCTATTGTGCTTACTGTCGGGCGAGACGGGAACTATGTCATGCGAGTAGGTGCACCAAGCCGCCGGGCGTGCTGGCGGTTTCGCGGGTGAGAGGTCTCACGTGTTGGCGGTCTCGCTGGTGAGAGGTCTCGCGTATGGCGGTCTCGCGGGTGTGGAGATCTAGCCGCGAGTGGAGTATTATCACGCCTACGGGGGGGATCTCGCCAAGTTTAGCCGCGTGACTTGGCGGTCTCGCCAAGTTGGTCCCGCCGACTACATTTGTGGTGGTGCGCTTCTTTCGAAGTGGGTTTGATTTGTGTGGAGAAGGAGGCTAAAATAATTGGTTTCAAGATACCTTAAACACCTAGAGGGGGGGTGAATAGGTTCAATTCTTTTTATTCAGGCAGATAATGTAAATTACTTGTTAGACAGCCTTAACAATATTTATCATGGCACAGATTTAAACAAAACAGCAACATAGAAGACACACAGTTTCATAGTGGTTCCCCAAGTTATGGGTACATCCACTTTACCCCTTCGCCTATCTAACAGTGTATTAGATTCGACCTAACTCCATTCTTTCTTCTCAGATCCTCAGATTTTATAACTCAGAACCTTGAAAGGTCCCTACAGCTCAGACTTCAGCAAGTCCTACAACTCAGATTCTTCCAGAGAACCCTACCTCAGAGTGAGTCCACACTCCTATAACTCAGGCAATTAAGCCTTACCTCAGCCTTTTCCCAGGCCTACAACTCAGAGAAATGATTCCCCTACCTCAGGCACTCAGCCCTACCTCAGCCTTTATAAATTTAGTCTTACAACTCAGAGAGTTAACTCTCCTACACTTAGATCTATAGAAGATCCTACATAGAAATTGATTAAAAAAACAAATAGAACCTTCACCCAGGTAGTGATAGAAAAGTGTTGAAGGTTTCTTGGTCAGTTCTTGATAGATCTGACCTCTTTAGATCAAACCTGTTTTAGCTTCTTCAAAGCTTCTTAAATTTGAACAAAGTAAGGCTGATCTTCTTGGAGATGATCTTCAATCAGCTTCCTTCTTCTATTCAGATGTGGCTCTGAATTCTTCTGGCAGACTTGTTCAGGATCTGCCTTTAGATACTTGTTGATTTCTGGATGAAGACTTCTCTTCTTCTTAGTTATTAGTTGTCTCTTCTTGTTCATTGTCGTTTGTTGATATAATAGGTCTTTATATAGACCCCATCTGAGGTTACTGGCTGATCCGGTTCCTATTGGGTAATGTATCCACATTAACCCAGATTTGATGAAGTCACCCTTGAACTAAGATTAATTAAGTTGTATTTGATGCTTTGGTTGAGTTATGTGTTTGCAGGAATCTAATGGCAAGTGTAGACCAATGTCAGTATACAATGGGTCACCAAACACGGGACCATACAATGTAATCCCTCACTGTGTGATCCAAGGTGTTGACTCATGTGTAGACTCTCTATTGGGATACACTTCATATTCAAGCACTAGGACTTATTGGAAAAGACTTGATGCTGGTCTAAGCAAAGAAAAGAGAATTCTGTCTAAGAAAATTTTACTAAGTGTTTTACTCGAGTAGTTCTATACCTACTTGAGTGAATCGCTCAGTATATACTCGAGTAAAATTACTCTTACTCGAGTAAGGATGATAGATCCCGAGTAGTCAATTTATGGCTCTCGAGTAGTTAAGTCAACTACTCGAGTAGTTTCCATATTATTCTCGGGTTTACAGTATTCCCTCTCTAAATATATTCTAAGTAAATTACTCGAGTAGTACTTTATAGTACACGAGTAGTTTATACTTTCTGTCTCGAGTAGTTAAGTCATGTACTCGATTAGTTCATTTACTACTCGAGTAGTCCAGTATTTTTACTCGAGTAACCAGAATTTCTTCCCTAAGAATTTCTCTAAGTCAATTACTCGAGTAGCTATTTCCATATACTCGAGTAGTTCTTATTCACTCGAGTAGTTCAACTTCACTACTCGAGTAACCCAGTTTTCCATTTCCGAAAATAATCCATGTCCCTTACTCGAGTAATTCATCTACAACCCGAGTAGCTTATTCTCATTTACTCGAGTAGTATTTCTTGTACTCGAGTAGTCTAACTCCACTTCACGTGTAATTTCTCAAGTACTCGAGTAAGTCTTTTTGGTACTCGAGTAGCTGATCAACTTCTCAATTTTCTTCAAGATTATACTCGAGTAGTTCTCTTCAGGTTACTCGAGTAACTGTCTCTTAGTACTCGAGTAGTTATTTTCATCTCTCTCGAGTAGTTATATAAAGTACTCGAGTAGTATCTTCTTCACTCGAGTATAGTACTTCAATTTTCTGAAAATTTCGTTAAGTCCAGTTTAACAGATTCTTTAATGAGCCTTGACGTGATTGGTCCACGTGTCCCTCATTATGAATTAATTATGACAAATTATCTTCGATCCTATATAAAGTCTTGTCAAACCGACAAACCCTAAGCAAGAAGAAATTCTATCAGAAGTATTTGCAGCCGAATTTTTGTTCTAAGTTTTCTGATCCTCTCCCTCTCTCTCTCTCCAAGAAGCCGTCGCCGACGATTCTCATTCGGCTAGGGTTTTCATTTTTAGAGGATTCAAATTAAGAGGATTTTACAGATCGAGATTGCCGCACAACTTCTCATCTTCTATTCGATCGTGTAAAGTCAAGAAGATTCAGATCTAATCTTGCCGAGATTTTCTTCACCTCTCTGATAAAGCCGAAAAGTCTAGAAAAGAAGATCCAAGCTGATTCTTGCAGATCTGACAGAGATTTTTTTGTTTGTATTTCCTACACATTTTATTTCATTATTGTAGGAGAAGTTTTCTCCGAGTGTAGGAGCTTTTGACTCCGAGATTGTAGGAAGTTTTATCTTTCGAGTGTAGATCCGCTTTGTGGATCGAGATTGTAGGAACGTTGTTCCGAGACATAGGATTGGTTTGTCAATCCGAGATAGTGGAGTAGCCGAGTCTTGTTTATTGCTAGATCGGTGAGGGAAAGTGGATATACACAAGATTGGGGAACCACTATAAATCTTGCTTTGTCTGTGATTGTTTGGTAGATAGTTCTGTGCATCGATCTAATTTTTTATTTCGCAAAAAGATGCACATATCACCTATTCACCCCCCTCCAGGTAATTTATGCAGACAACTAATAACTTTCAATTGGTATCAGAGGCAGGTTGATCATTAAAAGGTTAACACCTTGATCAGATCCCTATATAGTTGTCTTTTGAGATCTACCAAACATGGACAAAGCTAAAGATATTGCAAAGCTTCCTTTGTGCACCAAGAATAATTTTCACATGTGGAAAGAGAGAATAAAATTCTTTATGGAAGTTGTGTATCCTAGGATCTTCATGATAGTTGAAGAAGGTCCTTACATTCCCATGACAGTCTCCATAATAGATCCAACCAAGAAAGTTACAAAGAAACTAATGGATCTAGATAAAGACGAGATTGCACTTGTGTCATTTGACAAAAAGGCCAAAAACACTATAGCAAGTGCAGTCGATGACTCCATGCTGCAAAACCTGATCCACTACCAGTCTACAAAGGAGATATGGTAGTCTCTAGTTACCTTGATGGAAGGTACAAAAGAAGTAAGGGATGATAGAAGGTCCCTTTTAAATCAAAAGTATGAAGCCTTCCGACAAGGAAACAAGGACAAAAGTAGCCGAGAGTTTGTGCCATCAGGGAGTTTGGATGACAAGTTCTTGAGATCAAAAGTATCAAAAGTATGAAGCCTTCCGAGAATTAAATGATAAATTCTTGAGATCCCTAACTAAGGAATGGGATAACAAGGTCTGTTCCATCAGGGAGTTTGGAAAACTAGCCGAGACAGACCCACAGAATCTCTTCGGGAAGCTTATGTCATATGAGCTTCAACTCAATACCAGAAAGGCTAAAGAAGAGAAGAGTAGGTCTACATTCAAAGAGAAGTCTGTTGTTTTAAAGGCAGAGACCTCAAAGAATTCAATGGTTGTTCCTCCTGCTCCAGCTCAAGAAGAAAGTGAAGAAGAAACATCGGAGCCAAGTACCCAGGTTATGAGCTATCTGAAGGAGAGTTCTCACAAATCTCATAACAGTTCAATAAATTCTTGAACAAGAAGAAGCACTGGAAAGGCAAGGATGCCTCTTATAGAAGATCACGACGTGATGGGGATCGTCAAAGAAAAGGCTCAAGTAGCCTCGACAGGTATACTCCTAAATAGAATAAACATATTTCGACTGACATTATTTGCTACTGCTGTAATAAGCCAGGACACGTCATTGCTGACTGCCCCCATAACAAGAAGGAGGGTGGAAGAAGAGAGGAAAAGAAGTCCTCATACAACAAGAAGTGGACAGAGAAGTGCTTATGAGTCAAAAAGGGCAAGACTCTTAGTGACTCCGACTCATCAGAGTTGAGTGAAGAAGAAGAAGCCTATTTTGGACTTATGGCTCAAACAGATGACGAACAAGAGCCCCACTTAACTGGGAAGGTAAACTCTCACACTCCTCTTTCAAAATATGAAGTTTCTAAGCATGATCGTGAGGACAGCTCTTCTGATGATGAATCTGAACTCATGGCCCAGTACAAGGAGTTGATCATGGCTTACGACAAATGTCGCCGAGTCGTGAAAACTCAGGCTAAAGAGATAAAGTCTCTAAAAGCTGAAGAGAGCATCTTGAGAGAAGAAGTTGCTAAGACTGACTCACTCAAAGAGAAATTCAATAATGCTTTGTTTTCACGCCGAGTCGTCAAAACAAAGCTCTTGAGCACCTTGATCTAAAGGAGAAAATCATCAATGAGTTGGAAGAACAACTCGTTGCTGAGAGAAAACTTGTTGAAAGTTTCCTGAAGCCTAAGACTATTCTTCCATTCATTGTTGAATTCTTAGAGAAGGCCAAGGGTGCTTGACTAGGCCATGGTGAAGCTCCTAGCAAATCCTCTAGGAGAAATAAGGCCCAACAGAAGAATAAGGCTGCCAAGAAGGCCTTGGCCAAAGAGAAGGGGAAAGCCCCTCAAGATCAGACCTCCTTCAAAAAGGTCATATTTCCTTCAATTGAGTTTGATCCTGACTCATACTACGGACACTTTTCTAGGCCTACCTATGTAGAGCCAAAGTCCCGTTATTAAGGATGGACTCGCCCCAGGATTTTGGTGAAAGTGTCTTTAAGGCACCTTATGAAGAAGTGATTCTTCAGAGCTACGACCCTTTCAATCATGGTCATAACTTCAAGAAAGCACCAAAGGCAAAGCCCGTTGTGTAAAACCCAATAAAGGAGAAGAAATCATGTGATTGCCATCATCATGAAGCTTCTTCTTCCACGAATGCTGCCCCTGCTAGACCACAACTTCAAAAAGTCAAGCAGGAGAAGATAAGGCAAAGGTACAACAAATTTGGCTGTTGCTACTGTGGCAAAATTGGTCACTTTGTCATCGATTACTGGTTTAATCCCAGAAATGCTGCAACCCCACATGTTGGCATTATGAGGAAGACCACTCCTAATGCTAATATTCGTAGGGGAGTGTTCTAACCCGAGACCAAGGACCCAAACATATTTGGGTTCCTAAGGCAAACTGATTGTGATTGCAGGTATGTCCAAAGGCCACCAAAATGTCAATCTGGTATTTGGACAGTGGATGCTCTCGACATATGACCGGGACTAGAAGCCTACTTTAGAACTTCACTCCAGTCTTGAATGGACCAAAGGTTATCTTTGGAGGTTCAGACCGGGGAATCACTAAAGGCTACGGTACGATTACTAACGGTAGTGTATCTTTTTCAGGTGTAGCTTATGTTGAAGGATTGGAACATAATCTTATAAGCATAAGCCAACTCTGTGATAAAGGATAAATAGTTGAGTTTCACACTGATAAGTGCATGATAAAATCTGTTGAGAATATGGAAATGATTATATCCGGCACTCAAAGCAGAAATATATTTTGTCTGAATTTCATTTGTATAGACTCTTCTGCACCAGTATACTTTTTAGCAAAAAGATAGTGCATCTCTTGGTGACCAAAGTCACAAGAGACTAGCACATATTAATTCCAAAACTATTAATAAATTATTTTCAATGAACTTAGTATGTGATGCCACAAATGTCAAGTACGTCAAAGATAGACCTTGTCATGCATGTGTAAAAGGCAAGCAAACAAGAGTTACCTTTAAAATCATTATCGACAAAGATTTTAACAGTTTACATCTACTGTATATGGACTTGTTTGGTCCACTGCAAATTAGAAGTTTGGGAGGTAAGGATTATACGTTAGTAATTATTGATGTTTACTCGCTCTTTGCGTGGGTGTTCTTTCTGAAACACAAGTCAGATACCTTCGACATCTTTACTAATTTTGTCAGGCAAGTCCAGAATTAATACAATGCTCCATAGTCAAAATCAGAAGTGACAATGGAACAAAGTTCAAGTTTGGGTCCATGATAGAATTTTGTGAAAGCTTGGGTATCTTTCATGAGTTTTCCTCTCCTTGTACTCCACAATATAACGGAGTGGCCGAGAGAAGGAATAGGACACTCATAGAGGCTTGTAGGACCATGATGAATGATTCCTCAATACCGGAATATTTTTGTGTTGAAGCTGTCAACACTGCATGCCACGTGCAAAATCGAAAACTCATAAACAAAAACCATGATAAGACACCTAACGAACTTCTAAAGGGCAGGAAACCAATTGTCTCATATTTTTGAATTTTTGGTTGTAAATGCTTCGTGCTTAACAATGGTAAGTATCAGACTACCAAGTTCAGTGAAAAGAGTTTTGAAGGTATTTTTGTAGGATATAGTAGCCATAGTAAGGAATACAGGATATTCAATAGAAAAACCCTGATCATAGAAGAATCAATACACGTTGTATTTGATGATACGAGCTTGCTACAAGGCAACTCCTCTAGTGTGCTTATTAAAGATGCAGATACAAAGTTGAAAGAACTCAGCTTGGATGAAGCATCTGAAGACAAAGGTGAAACGTTCATCAAGACCACCACTCCAACCCTTATTGGAGAGGTTGATGATCCAGATGAAGAAATTATGGAAGATAATGAAGTCACTCTAGTGATTGAAGAGAATCCAGATGCAAGGACTCTAGAGTTCAGACATATGAAGGATCACCCCATGGACCAGATCATAGGAGATCCCTGGAATGGTGTCAGAACACGTAGAGGTACAACTAACAAAAATTTATATCTAAGTTTCCTCTCACAGGTTGAACCAAAGAACTTTGAGGAAGCAAACTCAGACGCATCGTGGATAGTGGTAATGGAAGAAGAACTAAATCAGTTCAAGCACTGCAAAGTATGGAAACTTGTTCCAAGACCCGAAGATAAAAACTTCATCGGCACAAAGTGGGTCTATAAGAACAAGATGGACGAGGATGGAACGATCATAAAGAACAGGACCAGACTCGTCGCTAAAGGGTATCATCAAGAAGAAGGAATCGACATCGATCAGACGTATGCTCTAGTGGTAAGGTTTGAGGCAATAAGGTTATTCCTAGCATATGCTGTCACAACCCGCATTTTTCTCTGAATTCAAGAAGTATCAGAGTATGAGAAAAACACGCGTCGTGATGCCACGTCGAGCAGGGGATAACTGTCGATGCTCAGGCGAACACCATATAACTAGACTATGAAAATTTCTTAAGTTTAATGATTAGAAAATCAGATATAATTTTTAAGGGACGTATCCCTCGGCTCAGTGGATCATCCAGTCCACGGTTTAAAACTATACTTATACGCAGTGGAAAATACTTGATTTACTTTTAACATCCTATGAGAGCGCATAAGTGACCCCCAAGGTCAACTTATACTATGCAAGACTCTAGATTTATATTATATCATAACTAGGAAACAGTCTTTTTATGTTACTTGGAAAGTAGTGTATGAGTTTTATAAAACATGTTGATCATGAGATATACTTATAGTAGTGTTTTTAGGTTTAAAAATAACTAGCAACCTATCATAAAACTTCGCAAGAGCAAGTAGACTATCTCCAGAAAAGGTAACAGTAAAAGAAATATATCTAGTGTCATTATGTAAAAATACTAGTGGGCTCCAACAAACTGACACGAATCCACTGGCAAGTATGTATTTCTGTAAGAAAAAGCAGGAAAACTACCTCACAACAGCAAGAGAAAGATCCCTACAAAAGAATACTAGCCGTCTACTCGGCTACTAGTCCGAACCTGAGGCATTGAGAAAAGAAAAGAATACCTCAGCAAGCAAAAGAAGAAAATCAGAATTAGTGCGTTAAATCAAAATGGAACAGGAGTGTAAGTAAACAAGACAGTAAAAGCAAACACTGTCCAAAGTAAACAAAAGTACACCAAGTATCAAGTAACAATACCAAGCCCTGCTCAAATCCTAAAGAGGCTACATGGCAAAAGACAAGAAAACTTGCCACTATATGTTGCATTTAACCAGGAAGAAACACCTAACAATCCTAATTTGTGAGTTAATGGTAGTAGTAAACAAAATGGACCTGAGTTGGTGACAAAAACAGTCCCCCAAGCCAAACAGTTCCAAAAGAAAATTAACTGTGTCAGCACAAAATCACCACAAACCCAGCCCGTACCTGGGATAAAAAGGGTGACGGCCACAGCAATACCCAGCCCATACCTGAGACTAAAAGTGGCGGCCACGGCTCGCACAGAAAACATGCCACTCCTTTAGAGCGTCAAAATACCACTACCCGCCATAACCCATGATTCGGCCCTCAAAACAAAGGGAGAACGAAAGGCCTACAAGACATCCCCACCTAGGAGGTATACACTCGGGAAGAAAAGTAACTGAAAAGAAATATTCTCAGCCTACAGGAATCGTCGAACGTAGCTCGACGATGTTCGTCGAGCGCGGGAAAAAACGTCGAACTCAGGAAAATTGTCGAACGCAGGTCGACGATTTTCGTCGAATCACAGGACACGGGAAATCGTCGAACTCCGTTCGACGATTTGCCTTTCGTCGATCACAGGTCACGGGAAAAGTTGTCGAACGCCGTTGGATGATTTTACTTAACCGTAGGACGCAGGAAATCATCGAACTCCGTTCGACGGTTTTTTTTTGCGTTAAACGCAGGCCATAGGAAAATGTTGAATACAGGCCACGAAAAAATATCGTCAAACGCCGTTCGACGATTTTCCTTATGCCGAACACTGGCCACGGGAGAATCGTCGAACTCCGTTCGACGATTTTCGTCGGACCCAGAACTAAGGCATATCATCGAGCTCAGCTCGACGATAATCGTCGAACCCAGATCGACGATTTCCATCGAACTGGCTATAATGAGTGCACATAAATCATGTACCTCCAACTTCATTTCCAGCCAAACTTCTTGGCCTAATTCAATCCTATTACTCATAATTTAAGTAGGAAAACCCACTGCTACTAATTCTAAGGTTGAAAGGCTAGATACTACCCATACAGAGGTTTAACAGGGAACACTTTGATAAAAAGAAAACAAAACTACAGCAGCACTGCTGGGAATTTGAGTTTCAGAACTTGAGAAAAAAATGAAAAAAAGAACAAAAAGGAGCATTTCTGGTATAAGTTCCACATGATTTTGACGGAAAACAGAGCAAAATAAACAATCACGGGAAAACATGGATGATTACAGCAAATTGACCATGAAAAGGAGAAGAAAAAATTGGCAAGGGTAGGAG
Source organism: Platanthera guangdongensis (assembly GCA_039583875.1). Lineage (NCBI taxonomy): Eukaryota > Viridiplantae > Streptophyta > Magnoliopsida > Asparagales > Orchidaceae > Platanthera > Platanthera guangdongensis. Next base: position 89,795,363 of record CM077149.1, read on the forward strand.
CACCACTTGCCTCAAATCCAGAATTTATCTTACACAACCCTGCCTCTCTCTGTCTCTCGGCTCCAGCCGCAACAGCACCGTAGGAATGAAGATCTATGCGAGAGCACTCCAAATCCGCTTTCGGAATCGAATTTCGTCCACTAACGCTCCCAGAATCGGCTTCTGAAGGGGAGCAGGGTTGGCGGTTTTCTTCCTCTCGAACAAGCAGTGGTTACTCTTTCATGGAAGGAGACAGTGAATAGTCTCGATTTTTGCCTAAGGCTTTATATATGTGCATGGATGCATCTAATCAACCTTAACCGCCACCCAAAAGCCACTGGTTCATATCAACTTTAATAATTCATCATTTGCATCATTATTATTAATACCACAAAACGACACAAAAATCGAACCACCTCAGATTCTGACGAAATACACACCGTAGCTAAATACCCACGCTACGAACGTAACGGCGAAGTCGAAATCAACTTTCGACGAACAAAACTCGGGTTATCACTACCCGAAGCCAAAACACAAGCATCCCCCGAGAGGCCTCACCGATCACCAAAACAGACCCGACTTGCTAGGGGATCTAGCCAAAAAGGCTACCAACAATCCACACAAGGAACCTAAAGAACTAAGACCACGCTCTAACAAACGGCACCTGCCGGAAACGCGTCAACGTAACGCCAAACGAGAATCAAATAATCGCAGAAAATTGGGGGCGTTACATATGCTGCACTCAAAGGCTTCATTGTCTATCAAATGGACGTGAAGCCTGCCTTCCTTAATGGTGACATAAAGAAAGAGGTGTATGTGGAACAATCTCCAGGTTTTGTTGATTCAAAATTTCCAGATTACGTTCATTTATTGCATAAAGCTTTATGTGGTCTGAAACAAGCTCCTAAAGCTTGGTATGAGACGATGTCTACCTTTCTACTTGAGAACAATTTCACAAGGGGAAAGATAGACAAGGCATTATTTCTTAGGGAAATAAAAGGCAAGATTTTGCTAGTGCAAATTTATGTCGACGACATTATCTTTGGCTCTACTGATGACAACCTCTGCAAGAAGTTTTCAAAACTTATGCAGGGGAAGTTTGAAATGAGCAGTATTGGCGAGCTGAAGTATTTCTTAGGGCTTCAAGTGAAACAATCTAAAGTTGGAATTTTCATCTCGCAGACCAAGTTCACTAAAGAGCTAATTAAGAAATTTGGAATGGAGAACGCAAACTCGATGAGGACTCCAATGGGTTCAACAATGTCTCTAAACAAGGATGAAAATGGGAAACCTTTTGATGAAACCAAGTACAGAAGCATAATTGGATCCTTGCTCTACCTTACTGTAAGTAGACCTGACATAATGATCTCAACATGTGTCTATGCTAGATTTCAGGTGAACTGTAAGGAATCTCACTATTCTGCTGCAAAGCGGATTTTGAGATACCTTAAAGGTACGCCAAATCTTGGCTTATGGTACCCAAAAAGTAATGATAGCGAGCTAATAGGTTTTCAGATGCAGATTTTGCAGGGAGAAAAGATGACAGGAAAAGCACTTCCGGTACATACCAATTCTTTGGAAGAAGTCTTATCTCCTGGAGTCGCAAGAAGCAGAACCATGTAGCAATCTCAATGGCTCAGTCAGAGTACATCTCTGCAGGCAGTTGCTGTGCACAGTTGGTATGGATAAATAATCAATTTGAAGATTATAACATGAAGTTCCAAAAGATTCCATTGTTTTGCGACTCTTCCAGCACAATTGCAATAGCCAACAACCCAGTCTCGCACAGCCTGACAAAGCATATAGAGCATATGAACTGATGTTCATCCGGGAGCATGTGGAGCATGGGGATATAGATCTTCAATATGTCTCTACAGACAGGCAGTTTGCAGACATTTTCACGAAGCCGCTGGACGAGGCAAAGTTCTCGTTCTTCAAAACGGAACTTGGAATGCTCAACATAGAAGATTAGAGAAGTTGGACTTTCAAGAAGGCTCAAAGTTCAAGGATTTGTCAAAAGTTGGAATTATACAAAATTCTAACTCCTTGACTCGAGTAAGAAGCAACCTACTCGAGTAAGAATAATGACCTACTCGAGTAGTCCACTTGACCTACTTGAGTATGATAATACGTTTGCAGTCAATTTTATTAGGATATTTTCGGGGTTTTAAAGCCAATCATGTCTTGTAAAGTACTTGTTTTGATTCCCCTTTGTATATATTTTTGTCGCTAATGCATTTTTTCTGCTTTTTGCAGGTTTTCACGGCTTTCAGCCGAATTTTGCTGTGACACGCCCCAAGGTCACGCCCTACCAGGGCGTGTACCTAGGGCGTGTAACCCAGAGGAATGAAGCAATTGGTCTGAAACTGCATTCCGTGGAAACTTAGTGTACACGCCCTCGGTCACGCCCATGTCACACCCGACACGGGCGTGTACTAGAGGCGTGTCCCCAGGTTCCGAGGAATCGCCGCAGCGCGCTCGTCTTTCCCGCTCCACCGCCGCACCGAAAGTGTCACGCCCCAGGGTCACGCCTGACCCGGGCGTGACATATGGGCGTGTACTTCAGCAATTCTGCCCGTCACCTCCAGCATTCAATTTCAGCTCCCAAAGTCACTCCGCAAAGAACACGCCCCAGGGTCACGCCCTACCAGGGCGTGACCGGTGGGCGTGTACTGCAACAACCCCGTCAGAATTCAATTACTGCCCGAAAAAGTCGCGCCGAATGTGTCATGCCCCAGGGTCACGCCCGACCAGGGCGTGACCCGACCCGAAAAATTCTATAAATAGAGCCCAACTCCAGGGGTTTTAGGACAACTTTTCGCTTTGAGAGGGGAGGTTCTGTCCTTTGTTTTTCTGAACTTTTTAAGCATGTATTTTCATTTCTAGTTCGTAGCTCTAGCTTTATGCTTTCCCTGTATTAGCTCCTAGCTTCTTTCTGTAGTATGATGCTAATGATAGTGTAGTTTCCTTTTCATGTTCTTGTAATCTCTGGTTTTCAAGCTGTAAGATCAATGTTTCTCTTAATAAAAAGTGTTATTTTCTTTTTCGTTCCTGCTCTGTTTTCAGTATTTTTCTTCTACTCATCTCCCTCTTCCACCTCACCATGATTAACTAATCCTCCATGTACTCGATCTAATTGATCCGAGGTTCGAGTGATTAGGTTATGATGCTTTGAATCTTACCTTTTCTGTTTAGGGTTTGGCTTTGAATTACTCTTGATTTATCACGGGTTGGAGGTATATCATCGATATATACTCTCCACCTTTGCTTTCATTCTGGGCTAGCCGAGAGGCCGAAGGTTTGAAATGAGCACTCAAGAGTAAAGGGAGTTGTTCGCACCCCTCGAGAGAGGCAGACGTTCAAATCTCCCGGATTGGAGTAAAATCCATTAGAGGGGTTCACCGCGTAAAGCGAGTTTTAGGCCTCCGATTTAGGCGAAAGTCGGTCGGACCTTCCAAAACTCAGTTAGGCACGGCCTTCGAGAGAAGCGTGTCAATATTCATGGAACCTCCACGGTCAAAGACATTTACCCTATTTAGCTTAGGTTTATTTATCGTATTTTTCTAACCACTCTTGCCGAGGTGATTTCTGATCGAGTGCATTTTCCCTTCATCGTTACTAAGCTTAAGTTAATCGCTCTTTTAGCTCTCTTTATCTTTTCATGCAAGTAGTTCTCTTCCTTTAGTACATTTAGCTAAACCTTATTTTGCCGTCGATAAAATAATAGGTTTCGTGTGAGTAAGCTTACTCAACTGTTCCCGGATTTCAATACGACACTTGTGTCCCCTAGCTGCATTTCGATAGGTATACTTGCCTTGATGAATTGTTAGTTTGGTATTTTCTCTTTGCAGATATCTCAGAGACAATCAGAGTAGCAGACTCACCTACTCGAGTACCTCAACTCACCTACTCGAGTACTTCAGCATACCTACTCGAGTACTTCCAGACACATCTACTCGAGTACCTCATTTCATCTACTTGAGTAATATCAACTCACTCGAGTATATGCCAGGACATTTCTCCTCCTGATTCAAATTTTCTTATACGCAACCCGAGGCTTATACCGCCACTTCTAAGGTATGATTTCATCATTTCTATTTTCTTTAGACATAAACCTAGGGTTATATAAATAAGAAATTCCATCAATGTCCAACACGAAATCATTTCCGCTCTCGAGTAGCCGACTGTCTCTTCGCCTTCCATCAACAAGTTGCAGAGTCGCGCCATTTCTTTCTCCCCACCAAATTTTCCAAGGGTTTCTAAATCATGGCCGCCTCTTCAAAAATTGCTGTTGGTTCCGAATTGGTTACCGCCGGGATTGCCGAACTTTCCGATGACTTTCATAACCTGATGATCCTACTCGACACCGCCGGACTCACCTTCATTCTCCAAGAACCCTATAGAATCCTCTTCCCAGAAGTTACTGAGTTCTTCAAAAATGTCAAGGTTAAGCGCCATGGTGCCGTTCTCAAATCAAAAGTCAAAGGTATCAAAATCAAACTTACAAAAACTTCATTTTCTCAACTTCTCTGATTGCCGGTTGTAAACGAAGACGATGATCTTGGGGAAGAAGAATCAGACATAACTTGCTTATTCTGTGGTATTTCTACTGCTGCTCAGTACATCAAGAGATCAGATATGAATGCTGAAGGGAAGTTATTGGTTGATATCATTTTAACGGTCCTTCTATGTAGAACCAACTCTATCAGAGATATTCCTCTTTACTTCTTTGACATCATGCAAGCCATAGTCTGCAGGAAGAGTTTCCAGTTTGGCATGATGATCCTGGATAAGATTAAAGACAACATTAAAGCCCCTAATTATGCCATAATCATCTCTCTAATCCTCCATGAACTCAACCCTGAAATCTTCAGTTTAAGTTCCACATGATTTTGATGGAAAACAGAGCAAAATAAACAATCTCGGGAAAATATGGATGATTACAGCAAATTGACCATGAAAAGGAGAAGAAAAACTTGGCAAGGGTAGGAGCACCACTTGCCTCAAATCCAGAATTTATCTTGCACAGCCCCGCCTCTCTCTCTCTCTCTCAGCTCCAGCCGCAACAACACCGTAGGAATGAAGGTCTAGGCGAGAGCACTCCAAATCCGCTTTCTGAATCGAATTTCGTCCGCTAACGCTCCCATAATTGGCGTCTGAATGGGAGCAGGGTTGGCGGTTTTCTTCCTCTCGAACAAGCAGCGGTTACTCTTTCAAGGAAGGAGACATTGAATATTCTTGATTTTTGCCTAAGGCTTTATATATGTGCATGGATGCGTCTAATCAAACTTAACCGCCACCCAAAAGACACTGGTTCATATCAGCTTTAATAATTCATCATTTGCATCATTATTATTAATACCACAAAACGACGCGAAAACCGAACCACCTCGGATTCTGACGAAATAAACATCGTAGCTAAATCCCACGCTATGAACGCAACAGCGAAGTCGAAATCAACTTTCGACGAACAAAACTCGAGTTATCACTACCCGAAGCCAAAACACAAGCATCCCCCGAAAGGCCTCACCGGTCACCAAAACTGACCCGACTTGCTAGGGGATCTTGCCAAAAGGCTACCAACTATCCACACAAGGAACTTAAAGAGCTAAGACCATGCTCTAACAAACGGCACCTGCCGGAAACGCGTCACCGTAACGCCAAACGAGAATCAAATAATCGCAGAAAATTGGGGGTGTTACAGTCACTCCCCCTAAAAGAAAGTTTCGTCCTGAAACTTTACATACGCTACTTCTACTATAGAAGGAAAGTAAGAAAACAAGAGTTACTAGAAAGAAAACGTACAAAACAAATCAAGGGAACAGATGAGGGTGAGCCTCCCTCGTAGCCGACTCTAGCTCCCAAGTTGCGCTTTCCAAATCCTGATTCTTCCATAGAACTTTCACCATCGGGATAGACTTCGTCCGCAGCACCCGATCTTGAGTATCCAAGATACGGACCGACACCTCAACATATGAATGATTAGGCTCCAACTGGGGCACAACATCCAATACTTGCCCACTGCTTCGCACACACTTCCGCAATTGGATAACATGAAACACATTATGAATACCTAGGAAATTTGCTGGCAAATCCAATCTATATGCTGACACACTAATCCGCTCAACAATCTTAAATGGGCCCACATACCTCGGGTCCAATTTTCGGTTCCTACCAAACCTCATAACACCAACCATCGGAGAAACCTTAAGAAACACAAGGTCCCCTACAGAAAACTCCAAGTCAGACCTACGCCGATTGGCGTTCTTCTCATATCTCTCTTGAGCAATACGAAGCTTTTCTCGAAGAAGCTTCACAGTAGTTTCCATATCCTCGCGCGCATCCGGACTTAACACAGGCCTCTCACCGACCTCGGTCCAAAACAAGGGAGTTCTGCAGCGCCTCCCATACAAGGTTTCAAACGGAGCCATTTGCAAGCTCTCCTGGTAACTGTTATTGTATGCGAATTCCATAAGCCGCAAACGCTCATCCCACGCTCCACCGTGGTCCAAGATGTAGCACCTGATCATATCCTCAACTATCTAGTTCACTCGCTCAGTCTGGCCATTGGTTTGCTGGTGGTAAGCTATAGAATACCTCAAATCTGTATACAAACCCTCTTGGAGACTCCTCTAGAAGCGAGATGTAAAACGGGAGTCTCGATCTGAAATGATGCTAACTGGCACACTGTTTAATATGATGACTTCATTCAGATACAACTATGCTATCTTTTTCATCGGATAATCAATCTTGTATGGCACAAAGTGAGCACACTTCGTCAGTCTGTCCACTATAACCCAAACAGAATCAAAACCTCTAGGAGATCTCGGCAAGCCCGTAATGAAGACCATAGAAATACTATCCCACTTCCAAGTAGGGATCTCCAACGGAGTCAACTTGCCACCAGGCCTTCCATGATCGGCCTTCACATGCTTGCAAGTGTGTCACTCAGCAACAAATCGGTCTATATCTCCCTTCATCCAATACCACCAGGCAATCTGCTTCAATTCATGATACATCTTTGTAGATCCTGGATGGTAGGCAACACTGGATCCATGAGCCTCTCTACAAATCATAGCCTTGATGTGTCCAACAGCTGGGATGCAAAACCTGCTGCGGTACTTCAAAGTTCCCGCATCATTGATAGAAAAATCTGGCAACTCCCCTCTCCCAGTCCTGAGATATAAGTGCAGAAGATCCGGATCATCCTTCTGGTGCAACCTGGTAAGTGTAATCCAAGACGGCTCTGCCAATGCCAAACTGCTTTGCATGTCACAACATCCCACAGAAATATCCATTAGGAGGAACTCTTCCACTAAACGATCGGCGGTGAGATTAAATATCTTCCCCGTCTTCCGGCTCAGGGCATCGGCGACCACATTGGCCTTACCCGGATGATACTGTATATCCACATCATAATCGGCCACATACTCCAACCAACGCCGCTGGCGTAGATTCAACTCCTTTTGTGTGAACACATACTTTAGGCTTTTATGATCGTTGTAGATCTTGCACTGAGCACCATAGAGTAAATGTCTCCACAGCTTCAGGGCAAAGATCACTGCTGTGAACTCAAGATCATGCTTGGGGTAGTTCCTCTCATGAGTCTTCAATTGCCTCGACCCATATGCAATCACCTTCCATTCTTGTATCAACACACCTCTGAGCCAAACATTCGAGGCATCCACATATACATCATAGTCCTTGCCCTCCGTAGGCAATGTCAAAACAGGGGCAGAACACAACCTACTCTTCAGCCCTAGAAAAGCCTCCTCGCATTTCTCGTTCCAAATGAACGCCACATTCTTCTGTGTCAGCTTAGTCAAGGGGGCTGCTAATATAGAAAAGCTCTCCACGAACCTTCTATAATAGCCGGCCAACCTCAAAAAGCTCCTAATCTCCTTGGGTGTGCTCGGCCTATGCCAATCCATCACTGCAGAAATCATTTCCGGGTCAACTGAAATGCCGTTTTTGTTCACTACATGACCCAGGAAGGAAACCTGGTACAACCAGAATTCACATTTATTCAGCTTGGCGAATAACTGATGGTCTCTCAAAGAAGATAGAACCATTCGCAGATACTTCTCATGCTCCTCAGCACTGCGAGAGTAGATCAACACATCATCATTGAATACCACCACGAACTTGTCTAAAAAGTCCTTGAACACCCGGTTCATCATGTCCATGAATGTTGATGGTGCGTTGGTCAAACCAAACGACATAACCAGGAATTCAAAATGCTCATGTGAAAGGGGAAACTAGATCAGATATACTCTAGAGGGGGGTGAATAGAGTATATGGTGCTTTTTAAAACACAAAGAAAAACTTTTGCAAAGCTTTACAACAATTGTTGTAATGAGTGTAAGCAGGGAAGCAGAAATAAAACTAAGCTATGCAGAAATTAAACACAAGAAAATCTAGGCCAGAAACAAAAAGAAAACATGCAGAACCAGATGACACAAGGAAATATAGTGGTTCCCCAACTTGGGTACATCCACTCTTCTACCACCCTAGGTAGGAATCCACTGCAGGATGAGTTGATCAGGTGTCCTGGGCACCAATGAGCTTTTGATAAGGTGCTCAAAAACCAAATCAGATTTTTTGATAAGGTGTCTTGCCACCAATGAGCTTTTGACAAGGTGCTCAAAAACCAGATTCAAGCTTTTGAAGGGAGTTTGAAAAACCCTTTACAGAGGGAGGGTTGAGAGAGTTATGGCAGTCTTCTCTTTCTCAATCAACTGAGAAGACTAAGTGGATTGATTTCAAAGCTCCCCCTGAGTCCTTGATCTTCAGGAAGATGAGCTTTGCTGAGGGTGATAGGCCTTCAAAGATAGATCTCCAGCAGAAGATGATTTCAGCAAGCTGAAATGTTGATTGTCTGGAGTCTTGAAATGATGTTGGCCTTGAACACTTGAGAGCTGAAGAGATCTGAAGAATGTTTTAAAGCTTGATCTCTTGATGATGAGTGTTCTTCGAATTCTTGTTGACAGAATATTTTTCAGAGTCTCTGTATATTGAGAGGTGTCCTATTCTTGTCAATCTCTTTCTGTTCTTGTCTATTCTCTCTTTTATTCTCTGAGTCTGAATAGAATATTACTCTGTCAAAGATAGCCGTTGGTCTGCATTGATGACAGCCTTAATTGCATAATCTGTTCTGAAGGAAAGTCCACTGAATTGTTCCTTGAAAAATTCCTTGAAACTTGCTCCAGAAGTAAATGAAAACGGCTGGCAGATCTTCTGAATTAAATGCAGAATAACTTTTATCTGATTTGAATTTGAATTCTGAAAGATAACTGAAATCGTCGAACTGAGCTCTGCTATCGTCGAGCTGAGCTCAGCGACCTGGAAAATGCAAGCAGCAAAGAAATCGTCGATCTGAGCTCAAAGATCGTCGAACTGAGCTCAGAGATAAGGATCCAGTGCAGAGTCAAAAATCGTCGACCTGAGCTCAGCGATCGTCGACCAGAGCTCGACGATATTATGAGGTTTGAGCTCAGCGATCGTCGAAGGGAGCTCGACGACCTGTCAATAGTTGAGCTAGACGATCGTCGACCGGAGTTCGACGAAACGTCGTGCTGAGCTTGACGATTTGGACTTAGTCTCCAGAAAAACTTGGGTCTTCAGGGCAGCTTCCAATCCTAGCCTTCTAACCCTTAGACTCAATTCTAATTGACCTATTAAGCTATACAGAAGGTCAAAACACAGATTCCTAGAGGTATAGTGATCCTGAACCAAATTAGTAATAGGGTGTTCCAACAATCTCCCCCTATTTGGGTTAGGAAAACTATTTACAGACATAGGAAAAACAAACAACATCATACAGTCAGAAAAACATAAAAACAACAGCAGCTAGACATCACAGAACCATCACAGAGATATATATAAACATGATATCCAGAGGGCAGTCAGAAAAACCAAGAGTTATCACCTTACAGAGTTATTCCTTTTCCTTGCCTTTTACCATTTTAATTTCTCTGTTAGGATCTAAAGCTTGTTGTTTGGATCTGGTATCATCAGCTGCACCCAAATAAATTTGCTTTGATGTCCTGGGAACCACTGCAGCTGGATGCAATTCCATGTACCTGTCTGCATCAAAAAATTTGCTGGAAGCATATCTTTCTAGTTCTTTCTGTCTTTGTTCTGACATTGTGGAGATGTTGGAAGTGTCTAGGCCTTTCTCTTTGGCTTTCTTGATTTGATCTAAAGCAGCCAGCTCTTTCATTCTAGCAGTCCAAGCCATAGGATTCTTCTCAGGGTCCTCAAATGGAACAGGTGGCTCATACCTGTTGGAAGGAGTATCTTGAGGAGTCCTGGCAGTCACAGTATCTTTGAGCTTATAGGGGAAAGGACCAGAAGATGTGTCAGAAGGAACATGTCTTCCCCTGGAGTAAGGATGCTGCCTGGAATGCCCTTTAGAGTAAACCTGAGTCTCTCTTTGGTTTCCCCTATATCCTCCCCTTCTAGAGTAAGAGCCCCTAGACTGGCTTTCCCTTTGATAAGTTCTAGCATGAGGTTGGTAGGGAGCCTGGCTTCTAGCAGGGCCTGAACTTGCAGAGCTGCCACCTGCACCTGCATCAGGTGGAGGTGGTGGAGGAGGATGAGGGTGCTTGAACTGAGTGGAATCTTTCTCATACTTCCTCCTCTTCTTCATAGCCTTTAGCTGGTTCTTAGAGAACTGCATCCAATGCTCAGTGATTGGGTAGTTGTGCAGAATATAGTAAGGGACATCATTGTCATCTCTAACTTTGGCAGGAGGAACCCTCTTCAATGCCTTACTTCTTGCTTTCCTTTTCTTTGCAATGGTGGCAGATGAATCATCAGAAGCAGTGTTATAATCCTCAGATTCAGAACTCTGTGCATCATATAAGGCATCAATCTTCTTCATCAATGTTTCTTTCAGTTGAACAGCAGCTGATGGGGCAGAAGCAGAAGGGGCAGCAACAGGAACAGCAACAGATGGGGCAACAGATATAACAACAGGTGCAACAGCATATGGAGCAACAGAAACAACTTCAGAAACAGCACTAGTAACTTCAGGAGAGAAAGCAGCAGCAGCTTCAGTAACAACAACAACAACTTCTACAGCAGGCTCAAAAACAACAGCCTCTGTCATCAGAGAATCCTGGGAGAAGGGCTCAACAGAAACAATTTCTTCAGCAGCAGGGATAATTTCAGAGGCAGATACAGTCTTTTCTTCATCAGTAGCAGCAGTAACATCATCAGAAGCAGCAGTCACTGAATGAATAAAAGCAGAAATTATACTGGGGTCACAGCATGAGAAGGGCACCAGAGCCTTGGACAGATCTTCAGAGGGCTGGACAGCATTGGGCTCTGGGAGGCAGCAGTAGTATGCAGTATCAAATGTAGATAGCAAAGACCTTAGGTCTATTGCTAGGACTGGAGTAGCAGAGGCAACAGATGCAGGAGCAGCAGCAGTAGCAGAAGCAGACACAGAAACAGCATCAGTAGCAGCAGAAGCAGCAGCAACAGCAGCATGAAGGCTGGCTTCATAGGGCATCTCCCCCTGCCTGGATACAGATACAGCTGTATCAAGGCACACTGCTGGGGGTGCTGCTTGAGGAGTGAGGAAGGAGGAAAGCCTGGCAGAGAGAGCTGCCACTGACTGTTGTAGAGGAGCTAAAGAGGCCTCCATGAGAAGAGAGAGCCTGGGTGCAAGGAGCTCATACAACTGGTCAGCCAAGGCTGGGAGATCTACTTCCTCAAGAAGAGGAGCAGAGGTAGAGGGTACAGGGATGGCTGATGAAGCTGGAGGAGGAGGGCTGAAGGGTGGAATGAATGGCTCAGGAGAGGGGATTGTGGAGATGGAGGACAAGGGTATAGAGATGGATGGAGTGAATGATGGTTGGTCAAGGATGTGGTGGAGAAGGTCTTGAAAAGAGGTGGAAGAGGATGGTAACTCTGGAGGAGAGGAGGGGGAATCATCCATGTAGGATTCATCCAGAAGTGTGAAGGATGGAAGGGATGGGGATGAGGTGACATCTGGTGGGGGATAAGAGAATAGGGGATGGAAGTGGTCTGCTGGTGGAGATGAGATGGTTGCTGGAGATGGAATAGAAGTTGGAGATGGGCTGGAAATTGTAATGGGAGATGAAGCTGGAGTGATGGATGGAATGGGTAGGGTTGGACTTGGAGGAGGAGAAGAAGCAGCACTAGCAGCAGGCAGGTCTTCTGCAGGGGCAGAGACCTGGGGTGGAGTGACTCTTAGAGTCCTGGTGCCTGAAGGGGCAGATGGAGAGGGCCTGCTGGGCTTGATGATTTGCCTGTCCCATTTCCCAAATAGGGAACAGGTGAGTCTCTTGGAGGCATTGATGTGCACTCCAGAGGAGACTAGCAGGGTAGGGCACTTAGCCTGAAGGAAGACTCCCAGAATTCTTCCATAATTCACAAAGGTTTTGTTTATCTTTTTCTTCAACAGATCAAAAAAAACTTCTCCCCAGTTCAAGCTTTTCCTATCCACCAGAGCTCCCATGAGGCAGAGCTGATATCTGGAGATGGTGTCATGGGCAGAATGTTTGGCCAACAGAACCTTGCCTACAACATCTGCCAGAAACCTGTATTCCACTGACAGGTTCCTCTTAAAGAACTTGCTAGGGTTCCCCTCAGGATGACCCATCCTGGCAAGAATATCAGAGAATTCTTCTCCAGAAAGTTCAGCAGAGTCTTCACCATTCCTTAAACCAAAAACATATGTGAGGACTGTTGGGGTCAGAGGTACCTGGGTGCCACCAATGGATCCAACAATGGTGTTGTTGTCAAGGTTGTGTGCAGTATATACCCATTCTTTGATTTCATCAGAGGCAAGTTTGATTCTTGTTGTCATAAGGGCAGATAGATGCTGATCTTTGAATAAACTGAGGATGTCCTGGAAGACTTGATCAGTTGTGTTGAAGGAGTCTAGATCAATGTCAAAACCCGCATCAAATTTCATGGCGGCTAGCACATCAACTGAAACGGCCATTGTACCTGCAAAAATCAACAGACAAAACGACCAAGTGTAGAACTGTTTGGAGGGAAGAAAATTTTGCAGAGAAATTGAAAGCGCAAGAGAGAACGACGGCGAAAAATGAGTTTTATATTAGGGTTCGACGCAGAAAAGGAAAGATCGTTGAACTCAGTTCGACGATCGAGGCTTCTAAAGGAATCTGAAGAGACTCCAAAATCGTCGATCTCCGTTCGACGATCTGGAAAGGCGTCGAGCTCCGTTCGACGATCGTTCAGTGAACAAAAACGTCGAGCGCCGTTCGACGATCGTTGACCAGAAGAGATAGTCCATACTATCAAAGGAACGCTGAACTCAGTTCGACGATTCAGGAAATCGTCGAACTCCGTTCGACGATCTTTGTGACAATCGTCGAGCGCAGTTCAGAGATCAGAGAAATTTCTAAACACAAGAAAAAAAATCAGAATTTTGCCTAGTCTTGGTCATTTTTAGCTTTCAAAATCTTGGGAATTATTTAAGACTTCCTCCATCTAACATTCCTAACTGATTTAGGAAGAAAGTGTGTTTCTTTTCATCCAAAGGCTTGGTGAAAATGTCTCCCCTTTGTAAATCAGTTGGGATATATTGCAGTTCAATTTTATTCTTTTCAACATTGTCCCTTAAGAAGTGATGCATAATCTCTATGTGTTTTGTCCTACTATGGAGGACTGGATTTTGAGCTATGGAGATAGCACTTGTATTGTCACAAAAGATTTTTGACTTCTCTAAGTTGTAACCATAGTCTAGGAGTTGATTTTGAATCCACAGAATTTGTGAACAACAACTGCCTGCAGCCATATATTCAGCTTTAGCAGTTGAAGTTGACACAGATGTTTGTTTCTTGCAAAACCAAGAGACAAGTCTATCACCAAGGAACTGACAAGTTCCACTGGTGCTTTTCCTGTCAATTCTGCATCCAGCATAATCAGCATCAGAGAATCCAGTTAACTCAAATGCTGAATCTTTTGGATACCAGAGACCTAGATTTGGACAACTTTTAACATACCTAAGAATCCTCTTTACTAATGTGAGGTGTGACTCTCTAGGGCTTACTTGAAATCTAGCACATATACATGTAGCAAACATTATATCTGGTCTACTAGCTGTAAGATACAGTAAAGAGCCAATCATTGCTCTATATGTTGTCTGATCAACAGGTTTCCCATGTTCATCAGCATCCAATACAGCATTGGTAGGCATGGGTGTTTTCATACAAGATGCCTCAGACATGCCAAATTTCTTAACCAGCTCATGAGCATATTTGGTTTGAGAAATAAAGATGCCTTCAGCATGTTGTTTGACTTGCAATCCTAGGAAGAAGGATAGCTCACCCATGCTACTCATCTCAAATTTAGAATGCATTAGGTTAGAAAACCTTCTACACAATTTTGAGTCAGTAGAACCAAAAATGATATCGTCTACATAGATTTGTACTAGTAGGGTATGGGACTTATGGGTTCTAATAAAAAGAGTTTGGTCTACTCTACCCCTTATAAAACCATTTTCCAAGAGAAAGCATGCTAGAGTCTCATACCATGCTCTAGGAGCTTGCTTGAGACCATATAATGCTTTATTTAATCTAAAAACAAAATCAGGATGAGTTGGAGAGATAAAACCTGGAGGTTGTCTGACATAGACTTCCTCTTTGATGTCTCCATTTAAGAAGGCACTCTTGACATCCATCTGATAAACCTTGAAGCCCTTGTGAGCTGCATAGGCTAAAATTATCCTGATGGCTTCTAATCTTGCAACAGGTGCAAAGGTCTGGTCGTAGTCAATTCCTTCTTCTTGAGAATATCTTTGGGCAACTAGCCTTGCCTTGTTCCTTATTATTACTCCTTGATCATCCAGTTTGTTTCTGAATACCCATTTTGTTCCAACAATGGAATGATCCTTAGGCTTGGGCACTAGTTCCCATACTTTGTTCCTCTCAAATTGATGCAACTCCTCTTGCATGGCAATGATCCAGTGTGGATCTTGCTCTGCATCTTGAATGGACTGAGGTTCAATTTGAGAAAGGAAGCAGGTGTGCAACAGGTTTTGGTTGACCTGATTTCTGGTTGGCACACCAGCTGAGATGTCTCCAATTATCTGGGAAATTGGATGGTCTCTTGATGTTACTAAATCAACCGGGGGTGTTGATTGTTCACCAACCTGTGTTGTTGTTTCCTCTTGTGGTACAACAACTGGCTCTTCAGGTTGTGCTTCAATATGTTGAGCATTGCTTTCATCTTCACTGCTTTCATCCTCTTGAGCAACCTGTAGCTTGTTCATATCTTCAACTAGAGAGTGTTCCTGCAAAGGTTCTATGGTAGAAGAAATCTTCTCCTTGAAAGACATGTTAGTTTCATCAAAAGAAACATGAACAGATTCCTCAATTTTCAATGATGACTTATTATAGACCCTATAGGCCTTGCTGATCATGGAGTATCCCAGAAACACGCCTTCATCAGCTTTGGCTTGAAATTTTGCTAGATATTTCTTATCATTATTGTGAATATAGCAAATGCAACCAAAAATTTTGAAATAGTCAACTTTAGGTTTCTTCCCTTTGAGTAATTCATAGGGAGTCCTTCCCTTCAGTTTATGTATCAGACTTCTGTTCAGCACATAGTTGGAGGTGTTCACTGCCTCTGCCCAGAAGGATAGAGGTAGATGAGCATCTGACAACAATGTAGTGGCAGATTCAATAAGGGTTCTATTTTTCCTTTCAGCTACCCCATTTTGTTGAGGAGTTCTAGGAGCTGAGAAAGTATGTCTGATCCCTTCACTCTGGCAGAACTCTTGCATAAGAAGAGAATCAAACTCTGTCCCATGATCACTTCTGATCAGGGCAATGTGAGTATTGAACTCAATCTTTATACATTTGAGAAACTCTGTCAGACACTTAAAGTTATCAGACTTCTTCCTTAGAAAGAACACCCAAGTGAATCTAGAGAAGTCATCTACAATCACTAAAGTGTAGGATTTCCCTCCTAGGCTTTGTACTGTGATGGGTCCAAATAGATCCATGTGTAACAGATACAGTATCCTAGGTGAATTACTCTTATTAAGTGACTTAAAACTGTTCTTAGTTTGCTTGCCTAACTGACAGGCCTTGCAGAGTCCTTCCTTCTTGTAGGGGCCAGAAGGTAGTCCTCTAACAAGGTTGTCCTTAGAGAGCCTAGCAATAGTTCTAAGGTTTAGGTGTCCTAATCTCTTATGCCATAAAACATTTGGTCTACAAACTGAATTGAATAAACAGATATCTATAGTAGTTGAAAGAAAATCTACTAGGTAGATATTACCTTTCCTTTTACCTGTCAACACAATTGTGTTGTCCTCTGACTTGATTTTGCATAAGGTTTTGCTGAAGGTCACCTGGTAGCCTTCATCACATAGCTGACTGATGCTGATTAGGTTGTGCTTCAGTCCTTCCACATATGCTACTTTCTTGAAGGTTACAGAACCAATCTGGACTGCTCCATAACCTTTAGTTTGTCCAAAGTTGGAGTCACCAAAGATAACCTTGGGTCCAAGCTTGGCTCTAAAGGAGTTGAGGTTGTCCTTGTTCCCTGTCATGTGCTTAGAGCACCCACTATCCAAATACCATTGCTGGTTAGATGTTGGATAGGTCTTCACCTGCACATAAAATAATTCACTTGTTTTTGACCCAGTTTACCTTGGGCCTAGGTTGATAACCTTTAAATTCAGAAATGAAAGACATCCCTGGCTGACTCTTATATCCTTCAGGATGATATCTCCTTGGAGGTAAAATCCATTCAGTATAAGGGTTAAAGGTTTGGGATGAAGAACCCTTAGGATTCAATTTTGACTTGCCTTTGAAAAAATTTCCAGAGCTCTGACCTCTGTTCGACGATCTTGGAGCTGCGTTCGACGATCGTGGGTCAGATCGTCGAGCTCCGTTCGACGGTCGACTACCGCTGAGGTCAGGTATATGGGATCGTCGAGCAGCGTTCGACGATCTTGGCTGAGATCGTCGATCAGCGTTCGACGATTTGTCCTGAGATCGTCGAGCTGCGTTCGGCGATCGTCGATCTTCATTCGGCGATCGTCGATCTCCGTTCGACGATTTGTACTGGACTTTAGTTTTCTGAGGCAGATCAGAATTTTTCCTGGCAACCTCTACAACTCCCTTTCCCTTTTCAGAAATGAACTTGATAGGGGTTGTTAGAACAATAGGTTGGCTAGATGAGGCACCCAAGCCCAGTATACTGTTGAATCTTGAGTTCACTGTGCTTGTGATGTCCATCAGCTTGATGCTTCTCCCATTGAGAGATTCTTCAAGCTTCTTGGCCTCAGAGAGCTCACTCTTCAGTGAAGCTATCTGTTCCCTATAGTTCTCCAACTCCTGAGAGAGTTTGAGGTTTTCTGATTTTAAAGCATTTTGTTCAGATAATTGATTCCTGAGAGAGATGATCTCTTTCTCAGACTTTAGCAGGTCTAAACATAGTGCTTTAAATTCAAGTTTAAAATCTTCTGAAGTGAGATCAAAAGAGCTGATTACCTGATCTTCTTCAGGTTGAGTCTCTGAGTATGACTCTGACTCCTCTTCCTCTGAGTTGTGTTGTGAGGCATTGATTGCCATCATGCAGAACTCCTTTTCCTCTGCATCATCCTCATCATCACTTGAGCTGGAAGAGGCTTCTGACTCCTCTTCAGTCTCACTCCAGGATTCAGCAACAAATCCTTTCCTTGTGTGCTTATTTCTGCTGGAGGAAGGTTTGCTACTTCCATGCCTTTTGGAATCCTTCTCCTTTCTTCTTTCTTTTCTGTCCCTTCTGTCCTTGTTCTTGTTTTCTGGACAGTCAGGAACCATATGCCCTGGTTTCCTGCAACCAAAGCAAATAATGTCTTTGCTATTGCCAATGGACTTGTCATACCTTGGCTTATCCTGCTCCTTGTATGATCTTCTTCTGAAGTCCTTTCTGGCCATCTTATAGAATCTTTTGGCCAACAAGCTGAGAAGTTCATCATTGGTTGTTTCTTTTTCTTCAGGCAGATCCTCAGTTGCCTTGAATGCTATAGTCTTCTCCTTTCTTGTGGCTGGTGAAACAGCCTTCTGTTCTTCTTCTCTGTTCTTGATGAGTAGCTCATAAGATTTGAGCTTACCCAACAAGGCTTCAGTGGTGATCTCATTCAGGCTTCTGGCATCTTTAATTGGCCAGATTCTTGAATCCCAAGTGCTGGGGAAGCACATTAGGATCTTGTCATTAAGTTCTGTCAGTGAGATCTCTTTGTCTAATGTCCTCAGTTCACTGACAATTAGACTCAGTCTGTTGTACATGTCTCCCACTGACTCAGTTTCTCCCTTCTTGAAGTTCTCATATTGGGAGATGAGATGGGATCTTCTGTCCTTTGTCTCATCAGCTGATCCTGAAACTATTTCTGAGAGCTTGTCCCAGATCTCCTTGGCTGAATTACATTCAGCTACCTTCTGAAAAATGTCATCTGACATTGTCTGAGCTAGAATGTTCATTGCCTTGGCATCAGCTACTTTCCACTTTTTGATGTCAGCATCTGTTCCTGATGGAGGTGGAACAGCATTTGTGCTTGTGCTCTCTGGAGGTCTTGGACACACTGTCAAAACAGAATTAAAAATATCTTCGTCAATAGAATTCATGTAGAGTTTAATCCTTGCTTTCCAAAGTGCAAACTTTGATAGATTGCACACTGGAGGTCTGGTGCTAGCATAATCTTTGTTTTGGGCCATGATTTGTGCAAGCTAAATCTAATAATAAAATACAAAAGAAGGATCTAGTTTGAGATCTTGGGGTTCAGGTGTTAGCCTGTACAACCAAACAGATATGGTATGATTAACCAACCTCCCTCTGATACCAATTGAAGGGGAAACTAGATCAGATATACTCTAGAGGGGGGTGAATAGAGTATATGGTGCTTTTTAAAACACAAAGAAAAACTTTTGCAAAGCTTTACAACAATTGTTGTAATGAGTGTAAGCAGGGAAGCAGAAATAAAACTAAGCTATGCAGAAATTAAACACAAGAAAATCTAGGCCAGAAACAAAAAGAAAACATGCAAAACCAGATGACACAAGGAAATATAGTGGTTCCCCAACTTGGGTACATCCACTCTTCTACCACCCTAGGTAGGAATCCACTGCAGGATGAGTTGATCAGGTGTCCTGGGCATCAATGAGCTTTTGATAAGGTGCTCAAAAACCAAATCAGATTTTTTGATCAGGTGTCTTGCCACCAATGAGCTTTTGACAAGGTGCTCAAAAACCGGATTCAAGCTTTTGAAGGGAGTTTGAAAAACCCTTTACAGAGGGGGGTTGAGAGAGTTATGGCAGTCTTCTCTTTCTCAATCAACTGAGAAGACTAAGTGGATTGATTTCAAAGCTCCCCCTGAGTCCTTGATCTTCAGGAAGATGAGCTTTGCTGAGGGTGATAGGCCTTCAAAGATAGATCTCCAGCAGAAGATGATTTCAGCAAGCTGAAATGTTGATTGTCTGGAGTCTTGAAATGATGTTGGCCTTGAACACTTGAGATCTGAAGAATGTTTTAAAGCTTGATCTCTTGATGATGAGTGTTCTTCTGAATTCTTGTTGACAAAATATTTTTCAGAGTCTCTGTATATTGAGAGGTGTCCTATTCTTGTCAATCTCTTTCTGTTCTTGTCTATTCTCTCTTTTATTCTCTGAGTCTGAATAGAATATTACTCTGTCAAAGATAGCCGTTGGTCTGCATTGATGACAGCCTTAATTGCATAATCTGTTCTGAAGGAAAGTCCACTGAATTGTTCCTTGAAAAATTCCTTGAAACTTGCTCCAGAAGTAAATGAAAACGGCTGGCAGATCTTCTGAATTAAATGCAGAATAACTTCTATCTGATTTGAATTTGAATTCTGAAAGATAACTGAAATCGTCGAACTGAGCTCTGCTATCGTCGAGCTGAGCTCAGCGACCTGGAAAATGCAAGCAGCAAAGAAATCGTCGATCTGAGCTCAAAGATCGTCGAACTGAGCTCAGAGATAAGGATCCAGTGCAGAGTCAAAAATCGTCGACCTGAGCTCAGCGATCGTCGACCAGAGCTCGACGATATTATGAGGTTTGAGCTCAGCGATCGTCGAATGGAGCTCGACGATCTGTCAATAGTTGAGCTAGACGATCGTCGACCGGAGTTCGACGAAACGTCGTGCTGAGCTCGACGATTTGGACTTAGTCTCCAGAAAAACTTGGGTCTTCAGGGCAGCTTCCAATCCTAGCCTTCTAACCCTTAGACTCAATTCTAATTGACCTATTAAGCTATACAGAAGGTCAAAACACAGATTCCTAGAGGCATAGTGATCCTGACCCAAATTAGTAATAGGGTGTTCCAACATCATGCCTCGACCTGAAAGCAGTCCGTGGAATGTCCGACTCACGGATCCTGAGCTGATGATAGCCTGAACGAAGATCGATCTTGGAAAACACCGTGCTACCACGCAACTGATCAAATAAATCATCGATCCTAGGCAGAGGGTACCTGTTCTTAATGGTAACTTTGTTTAGCTCCCTATAATCAATACACAGCCTCATCGACCCATCCTTCTTCTTCACAAATAAAACAGGAGCACCCCAAGGCGACGAACTCGGCCTGATAAAGCCTTTAGCCAACAACTCGTCCAACTGGACTCGCAACTCCTCCAACTCACGAGGGGCCATTTGATATGGCGCCTTAGCAATAGGACGCGTACCCGGTTCCACATCAATCACGAACTGAACATCCCGCTCGGGGGGAAGACGAGGAAGGTCATCAGGAAAAACATCAGAGAAATCACGAACCACAGGAATCTCCTCCAAGTACGGTACACTAACAGTAGTCCCAACCACCGAGACTAAACAAGCAAAACAATTAGAATGAAATAGCTTCTGAGCACATACTGCAGAAATGATAGGAGAATCCTGGCACGGATCAGCATACACATTTCCAGGCTGACCGTTGTCCTTGATGAAGTCCAAGCGCTTCCCTTTGCACTGAATAACCGCATCATACTTAGACAACCAGTCCATGCCCAGAATAACATCAAAGTCCTCTAGATCAATCATCTTCAAGTCTGCCTTCACAAGAAAGTCCCCCAACAAAACAGGGCAATCCAAAATACCCAAATCTGACAACACAGATTCACCAGAAGGGAACTTGACACGGAAGGTATCACGAACTTGATCTAGAATCAACCGATATCGCTCTACAAAAGCTCTAGCCACAAATGAGTGGGTAGCGCCAGAGTCGAACAGAACACGCGCCCAGTGGTTCTTCACCTTAAATTTCCCTATATGAGTATATATAAGCAACTAAGGAACTACCAAAACTAAAAACAATAACCATTCTAGAAAATAAAGCTTTCAGGCTAGGAAAACAACTAACCTTAGATGACCTAAGTCGAAGTCTGAGCCTCCTCGAAAGAGATCACGTTCAGCTTTCCCTTGCCCTTGTCCAAACGCTGAGGTAGAGGTAAAGCCTAAAGTGGAACTGCCTGAAGAACAGGCTGGACCTGAGGACACCTAGTCTTGATATGCCCCTTCTGGCCACACTGAAAGCAAACTCTATCCTTAGACCAGCACTGGGCAGCATCATGCCCGGGTCGCTTGCAAACAGAATAGGAACCATCCTTCCTAGGAGCACCTTGAATGGCATGAACTTGCTCCTTCTTCTGAGCTCCTGCCTTCTTGAAACACCTCTCAACAGGGTGGCCTGACCGGCCACAGAAGCTACACACTACCCTGATCTTCTTTCCTAGAGCAGCATTGAGTACTTGGGGGTTCTTCTCTTCAGCAGACTTCCTCTTGTCCTTCCTCATTTGCTGGACTCTGTTCTTTGCGGTCTCAATTGCCTCCACTTTTAGAGCAGCCTCCACTACCCCTGCATAAGTCTCTGATCCATAAGCACTGGCCAACTGCTAAACCTCGCTCCTCATACCACCAAGGAACTTCTTGACTCAATCAGCTTCAACACTCACCAACCCAGGGGCAAACGGCTCAACTTGCTGAACTCTATCTCGTACTCACTGACCGTGAGTTGCCTCTGCTTCAGGTGAAGGAAGTCATTCATAATTCGGTCACGCTCGACCGAAGGAAAGAACTTCCTCAACAGCATCTCCTTGAACAATCCCCAAGTGCAACCAGCCACCAAGCTCTCCTTTTCCCTAAGACACCAGCTCTTAGCCAATCCCTTTAGCTGATAGGCGGCTATCATCACTCTCTGATCATCAACAACACCGGAGTATGAGAACATCTCCTCCATGGAGATCAGCCAATCATCTAGGACCATGAAATCTGCCTTCCCATTATATGTAGGAGGGCTAAGTCTCTGAAACAGAGAAATGAAGGCCATCTCCGATGGCACCACCACTGGAGGTCTCAGGGGAGCAGGAGGGGGAGGGGCAGCTGAACCCCCTGCAGGGTTTTGCATTCCCTGAGTCTGACCTGCCACAACTGCCACCAGAGACTGGATCTGGAGCTGCATCTCTACCAACTGCCTGGTCAAGGAATCGTTGCTCAACCGCAAGCTCTCCATCACCACATCACTCTGTGCTCCAGAAGTCTCACCCTCAGACAGGGGAGTCGACCTAGTCGAAGGACGTATCTCCATCCTAAAACCATAGAAACTAAGGTGAAAACCTAGTACAACAGTTGGAACAAACTACCAGTACAGACAATACATACATAAATATGAACTTTTAACTGCTATACTTGCTCTGGGATTTTATTTTGTTTAACAAAAGTGATGTTATGCCTAACTTAGGATGGTTAACCACCATCAACTAACTCTTGTGCCTAGATCGGGAATGCATGAATTTATATTTTTTTCTTATTTGAAACCATGTGTGTACATATGTCATCCTGCAAATCTTTAGCTTGGCACGTTGTGCTTATGCAATGTTATGCTATGCATGATTGTGCTATGCATTCTAAAAGGTCTCTAATGCATGACATGAGCGGCGTACGCATGAAAATGTTATGCATCCCATACTACATAACATTCTCATGCAACGAAAAAGAACGTGCTAGTCGCATTCTGTTGGAACACCCTATTACTAATTTGGGTCAGGATCACTATGTCTCTAGGAATCTGTGTTTGACCTTTTGTATAGCTTAATAGGTCAATTAGAATTGAGTCTAAGGGATCTGGAGTCTAGGTTTGGAAGCTGCCCTGAAGACCAAGTTTTTCTGGAGACTAAGTCTAATCGTCGAGCTCAGCACGACGATTCGTCGAACTCCGGTCGACGATCGTCTAGCTCAACTTCTGCAGATCGTCGAGCTCCATTCGACGATCGCTGAGCTCAAACCTCATAATATCGTCGAGCTCCACTCGACGATCACTGAGCTCAACTTCACAATATCGTCGAACTCCATTCGACGATCGGTGAGCTCAGGTCGACGATTTTGACTCTGCACTGGATCCTTATCTCTGAGCTCAGTTCGACGATCTTTGAGCTCAGATCGATGAATTCTTTGCTGCTTGCATTTTCCAGGTCGCTGAGCTCAGCTCGACGATAGCAGAGCTCAGTTCGACGATTTCAGTTATCTTTCAGAATTCAAATTCAAATCAGATAGAAGTTATTCTGCATTTAATTCAGAAGATCTGCCAGCCGTTTTCATTTACTTCTGGAGCAAGTTTCAAGGGATTTTTCAAGGAACAAATCAGTGGACTTTCCTTTAGAAGAGATTATGCAATTAAGGCTGTAATCAATGCAGACCAACGGCTATCTTTGACATAGTACTATTCTATTCAGACACAGAGAATAAAAGACAGAATGTTTTTGAATGAAATAGAGAAGAAATACAGAGATTAAAAAGGAGAGAATACACAACTCAGAACATAGAGACTCTCTCATTCTTCTGTCAACAAGAATTCTGAAGAACACTCATCAGAGAGATCAAGTTTTCAAAAAAAAAATCTTCAGATTCCTTCAGCTCTTAAAGTGTTCAAGGCCAACATCATCTCAAGATTCCAGACACTCAACATTTCAGCTTGCTGAAATCATCCATTGCTGGAGTTCTACATCTGAAGGCCTATCACCCTCAAGCAAAGCTCTTCTTCCTGAAGATCAAGGACTCAGGGGGAGCTTTGAAATCAATCCACTTAGTCTTCTCAGTTGTTTGAGAAAAGAGAAGACTGTCATCACTCTCTCACCCCCACTCTGTAAAGGGTTTTTCAAACTCCCTTCAAAAGTTTGAATCTGGTTTTTGAGCACCTTGTCAAAAGCTCATTGGTGGCAAGACACCTGATCAAAAAATCTGTTTTGGTTTTTGAGCACCTTATCAAAAGCTCATTGGTGCCCAGGACACCTGATCAACTCATCCTGCAGTGGATTCCTACCTAGGGTGGTAGAAGAGTGGATGTACCCAGTTTGGGGAACCACTATATTTCCTTGTGTCATCTGGTTCTGCCTGTTTGCTTTTTGTTTCTGGCCTAGATTTTCTTGTGCTTAGTTTCTGCATAGCTTAGTTTTGTAATTAGTTTTATTTCTGCTTCCCTGCTCACACTCATTACAACAATTATTGTAAAGCTTTGCAAAAGTCTTTCTTTGTGTTTTAAAAGCACCATATACTCTATTCACCCCCCTCTAGAGTATATCAGATCTAGTTTCCCCTTTCAATTGGTATCAGAGCCAGGTTGGTTAAACATACCATATCTGTTTGGTTGTACAGGCTAACACCTGAACCCCAAGATCCCAATCTAGATCCCTCTTTTATATTTTCATTATTAGTTTTAGCTTGCACAAGTCATGGCCCAAAACAAAGATTATGCTAGCACCAGACCTCCAGTGTGCAATCTGTCAAAGTTTGCACTTTGGAAAGCAAGGATTAGACTCTACATGAATTCTATTGACGAAGACATTTTTAATTCTGTTTTGACAGTGTGTCCAAGACCTCTAGAGGGCACAAGCACAAATGCTGTTCCACCTCCATCAGGAACAGATGCTGACATCAAAAAGTGGAAAATAGCTGATGCCAAGGCAATGAACATCTTAGCTCAGACAATGTCAGATGACATTTTTCAAAAAGTAGCTGAATGCAATTCAGCCAAGGAAATTTGGGACAAGCTCTCAGAAATTGTCTCTGGCTCAGCTGATGAGAGAAAGGACAGAAGATCCCATCTCATCTCCCAATATGAGAACTTCAAGAAGGGAGAAACAGAGTCAGTGGGAGACATGTACAACAGACTGAGTCTAATTGTCAGTGAACTGAGGACATTAGACAAAGAGATCTCACTGACAGAACTTAATGACAAGATCCTAATGTGCTTCCCCAGCACTTGGGATTCAAGAATCTGGCCAATTAAAGATGCCAGAAGTCTGAATGAGATCACCACTGAAGCCTTGTTGGGTAAGCTCAAATCTTATGAGCTACTCATCAAGAACAGAGAGGAAGAACAGAAGGCTGCTTCCACCAGCCACAAGAAAAGAGAAGACTATAGCATTCAAGGCAACTGAGGATCTGCCTGAAGAAAAAGGAACAACCAATGATGAACTTCTCAGCTTGTTGGCCAAAAGATTCTATAAGATGGCCAGAAAGGACTTCAGAAGAAGATCATACAAGGAGCAGGATAAGCCAAGATATGACAAGTCCATTGGCAATAGCAAAGACATCATTTGCTTTGGTTGCAGGAAACCAGGGCATATGGTTCCTGACTGTCCAGAGAACAAGAACAAGGACAGAAGGGACAGAAAAGAAAGAAGAAAGGAGAAGGACTCCAAAAGGAATAGGAGTAGCAAACCTTCCTCCAGCAGAAATAAGCACACAAGGAAAGGATTTGTTGCTGAATCCTGGAGTGAGACTGAAGAGGAGTCAGAAGCCTCTTCCAGCTCAAGTGATGATGAGGATGATGCAGAGGAAAAGGAGTTCTGCATGATGGCAATCAATGCCTCACAACACAACTCAGAGGAAGAGGAGTCAGAATCAGACTCAGAGACTCAACCTGAAGAAGATCAGGTAATCAGCTCTTTTGATTTCACTTCAGAAGATTTTAAATTTGAATTTAAAGCACTATGTTTAGACCTGCTAAAGTCTGAGAAAGAGATCATCTCTCTCAGAAATCAATTATCTGAACAAAGTGGTTTAAAATCAGAAAACCTCAAACTCTCTCAGGAGTTGGAGAACCATAGGGAACAGATAGCTTCACTGAAGAGTGAACTCTCTGAGGCCAAGAAGCTTGAAGAATCTCTCAATGGGAGAAGCATCAAGCTGATGGACATCACAAGCACAGTGAACTCAAGATTCAACAGTACACTGGGCTTGGGTGCCTCATCCAGCCAACCTATTGTTCTAACAACCCCTATCAAGTTCATTTCTGACAAGGGAAAGGGAGTTGTAGAGGTTGCCAGGAAAAATTCTGATCTGCCTCAGAAAACTAAAATCCAGCACAAATCGTCGAACGGAGATCGACGATCGCCGAATGAAGATCGACGATCGCCGAACGCAGCTCGACGATCTCAGGACAAATCGTCGAACGCTGATCGACGATCTAAGCCAAGATCGTCGAACGCTGGTCGACGATCCCATATACCTGACCTCAGCCATAGTCGACCGTCGAACGGAGCTCGACGATCTGACCCAAGATCGTCGAACTCAGCTCCAAGATCGTCGAACAGAGGTCAGAGCTCTGGAAATTTTTTCAATGGCAAGTGAAAATTGAATCCTGAGGGTTCTTCATCCCAAACCTTCAACCCTTATACTGAATGGATTTTACCTCCAAGGAGATATCATCCTGAAGGATATAAGAGTCAGCCAGGGATGTCTTTCATTTCTGAATTTAGAGGTTATCAACCTAGGCCCAAGGTAAACTGGGTCAAAAACAAGTAAATTGTTTCATGTGCAGGTGAAGACCTATCCAACATCTAACCAGCAATGGTATTTGGATAGTGGGTGCTCTAAGCACATGACAGGGAACAAGGACAACCTCAATTCCTTTAGAGCCAAGCTTGGACCCAAAGTTATCTTTGGTGACTCCAACTTTGGACAAACTAAAGGTTATGGAGCAGTCCAGATTGGTTCTGTAACCTTCAAGAAGGTAGCATAATGTGGAAGGACTGAAGCACAACCTAATCAGCATCAGTCAGCTATGTGATGAAGGCTACCAGGTGACCTTCAGCAAAACCTTATGCAAAATCAAGTCAGAGGACAACACAACTGTGTTGACAGGTAAAAGGAAAGGTAACATCTACCTAGTAGATTTTCTTTCAACTACTATAGATATCTGTTTATTCAATTCAGTTTGTAGACCAAATGTTTTATGGCATAAGAGATTAGGACACCTAAACCTTAGAACTATTGCTAGGCTCTCCAAGGACAACCTTGTTAGAGGACTACCTTCTGGCCCCTACAAGAAGGAAGGACTCTGCAAGGCTTGTCAATTAGGCAAGCAAACTAAAAACAGTTTCAAGTCACTTAATAAGAGTGATTCACCTAGGATATTGTATCTGTTACACATGGATCTATTTGGACCCATCACAGTACAAAGCCTAGGAGGGAAATCCTACACTTTAGTGATTGTAGATGACTTCTCTAGATTCACTTGGGTGTTCTTTCTAAGGAAGAAGTCTGATAACTTTAAGTGTCTGACAGAGTTTCTCAAATGTATAAAGATTGAGTTCAATACTCACATTGCCCTGATCAGAAGTGATCATGGGACAGAGTTTGATTCTCTTCTTATGCAAGAGTTCTGTCAGAGTGAAGGGATCAGGCATACTTTCTCAGCTCCTAGAACTCCTCAACAAAATGGGGTAGCTGAAAGGAAAAATAGAACCCTTATTGAATCTGCCACTACATTGTTGTCAGATGCTCATCTACCTCTATCCTTCTGGGCAGAGGCAGTGAACACCTCCAACTATGTGCTGAACAGAAGTCTGATACATAAACTGAAGGGAAAGACTCCCTATGAATTAGTCAAAGGGAAGAAACCTAAAGTTGACTATTTCAGAATTTTTGGCTACACTTGCTATATTCACAATAATGATAAGAAATATTTAGCAAAATTTCAAGCCACAGCTGATGAAGGAGTGTTTCTGGGATACTCCATGATCAGCAAGGCCTATAGGGTATATAATAAATCATCATTGAAAATTGAGGAATCTGTTCATGTTTCTTTTGATGAAACTAACATGTCTTTCAAGGAGAAGATTTCTTCTACCATAGAACCTTTGCAGGAACACTCTCTAGTTGAAGATATGAACAAGTTGCAGGTTGCTCAAGAGAATGAAAGCAGTGAAGATGAAGGGAATGCTCAACACATTGAAGCCCAACTTGAAGAGCCAGTTGTTGTACCACAAGAGGAAACAACAACACAGGTTGGTGAACAATCAACACCCCCTGTTGATTTAGTAACATCAAGAGACCATCCAATTACCCAAATAATTGGAGAACTCTCAGCTGGTGTGCAAACCAGAAATCAGGTCAACCAAAACCTGTTGCACACCTGCTTCCTTTCTCAAATTGAACCTCAGTCCATTCAAGATGCAGAGCAAGATCCACACTGGATCATTGCCATGCAAGAGGAGTTGCATCAATTTGAGAGGAACAAAGTATGGGAACTAGTGCCAAAGCCAAAGGATCATTCCATTGTTGGAACAAAATGGGTATTCAGAAATAAACTGGATGATCAAGGAGTAATAATAAGGAACAAGGCAAGGCTAGTTGCCCAAGGATATTCTCAAGAAGAAGGAATTGACTACGACCAGACTTTTGCACCTGTTGCAAGATTGGAAGCCATCAGAATTTTTCTAGCTTATGCAGCTCACAAAGGCTTCAAGGTTTATCAGATGGATGTCAAGAGTGCCTTTTTAAATGGAGACATCAAAGAGGAAGTCTATGTCAGACAACCTCCAGGTTTTATCTCTCCAACTTACCCTGATTATGTTTTTAAACTACAAAAAGCATTATATGGTCTCAAGCAAGCTCCTAGAGCATGGTATGAGACCCTAGCATGCTTTCTCTTGGAAAATGGTTTTATAAGGGGTAGAGTAGACCAAACTCTTTTTATTAGAACCCATAAGTCCAATACCCTACTAGTACAAATTTATGTAGACGATATCATTTTTGGTTCTACTGACTCAAAATTGTGCAGAAGGTTTTCTAACCTAATGCATTCTAAATTTGAGATGAGTAGCATGGGTGAGCTATCCTTCTTCCTAGGATTGCAAGTCAAACAACATGCTGAAGGCATCTTTATTTCTCAAACCAAATATGCTAATGAACTGGTTAAGAAATTTGGTATGTCTGAGGCATCTTGTATGAAAACACCCATGCCTACCAATGCTGTACTGGATGCTGATGAACATGGGAAACCTGTTGATCAGACAACATATAGAGCAATGATTGGCTCTTTACTGTATCTTACAGCTAGTAGACCAGATATAATGTTTGCTACATGTATATGTGCTAGATTCCAAGTTAGCCCTAGAGAGTCACACCTCACATTAGTAAAGAGGATTCTTAGGTATGTTAAAAGTTGTCCAAATCTAGGTCTCTGGTATCCAAAAGATTCAGCATTTGAGTTAACTGGATTCTCTGATGCTGATTATGCTGGATGCAGAATTGACAGGAAAAGCACCAGTGGAACTTGTCAGTTCCTTGGTGATAGACTTGTCTCCTGGTTTTGTAAGAAACAAACATCTGTGTCAACTTCAACTGCTGAAGCTGAATATATGGCTGCAGGCAGTTGTTGTTCACAAATATTGTGGATTCAAAATCAACTCCTAGACTATGGTTACAACTTAGAGAAGTCAAAAATCTTTTGTGACAATACAAGTGCTATTTCCATAGCTCAAAATCCAGTCCTCCATAGTAGGACAAAACACATAGAGATTAGGCATCATTTCTTAAGGGACAATGTTGAAAAGAACAAAATTGAACTGCAGTATATCCCAACTGATTTACAAAGGGGAGATATTTTCACCAAGCCTTTGGATGAAAAGAAACACACTTTCTTCCTAAATCAGTTAGGAATGTTAGATGGAGGAAGTCTTAAATAATCCCCAAGATTCTGAAAGCTAAAAATGGACCAAGTCTAGGCAAAATTCTGATTTCTCTTAGTATTTAGGATTCTCTGATCTCTGAACTGCGCTCGACGATTTCCCCAAAGATCGTCGAACGGAGATCGACGATTTCCAGAATCGTCGAACTGAGTTCAGCGCCCCTCAGACAGTATGAACTGTCTCCTTAGGTCAACGATCGTCGAACGGCGCTCGACGATTTTGTTCCTGAACGATCGTCGAACGGAGCTCGACGCTTCCCAAGATCGTCGAACGGAGATCGACGATGTTGGAGTCTCTTCAGATTCCTTTAGAAGCCTCGATCGTCGAACTGAGTTCAACGATCTTTCCAATTCTGCGTCGAACCCTAATATAAAACTCATTTTTCGCCGTCGTTCTCTCTTGCGCTTTCAATTTCTCTGCAGAAATTTTCTTCCCTCCAAACAGTTCTACCTTGGTCGTTTTGTTTGTTAAGTTTTTGCAGGTACAATGGCCGTCTCAGTTGCTGTCCTCGCCGCCATGAAGTTTGATGCAGGGTTTGACATCGATTTGGACTCCTTCAACACCACTGATCAAATCTTCCAGGACATCCTGAGTTTATTCAAGGATCAACATTTGTCTGCCCTCATGACCACAAGAATCAAACTTGCCTCAGATGAAATAAAGGAATGGGTATATACTGCACACAACCTTGACAACAACACCATAATTGGATCTATTGGTGGCACCCAGGTACCTCTGACCCCAACAGTCTTAACAGAGGTTTTTGGTTTTAGAAATGGAGAAGACTCTGCTGAACTTTCTGGAGAAGAGTTTACTGATATACTTGCCAGGATGGGTCATCCTGAGGGAAACCCTAGCAAATTGTTTAAGAGGAACCTGTCAGTTGAATACAGGTTTCTGGCAGATGTTGTAGGCAAGGTCCTGTTGGCCAAACATTCTGCACATGACACCATCTCCAGACATCAGCTCTGCCTCATGGGAGCTCTGGTAGATAAGAAAAATCTGAATTGGGGAGAGGTCTTCTTTGACCTGATAAAGAAGAAAATAAATAAAAGCTTTGTAAATTTTGGAAGAATCCTTGGAGTTTTCCTTCAGGCTAAGTGCCCTACTCTGCTGATCTCCTCTGGAGTGCACATCAATGCCTCCAAGAGACTCACCTGTGCCCTTTTTGGCAAATGGGACAGGCAGATTAGCAAGCCCAGCAGGCCCTCTTCAGCTGCCCCTTCAGGCACCAGGACTCACAGAGTCACTCCCCCCCAGGTCTCTGCACCTGCAGAAGACCTGCCTGCTGCTAGTGCTGCTTCTCCTCCTCCTCCAAGTTCAACCCTACCTCCAGCTCCATCCACCATTCCAGCCTCATCCCCCATTACCATCTCCAGCCCATCTCCAACCTCAATTCCATCCCCAGCAACCACTTCATCACCTCTAGTTGACCACTTCCACCCATTATTCTCATATCCCCCTCCAGATGTCACCTCATCCCCATCCATACCATCCTTCCAACTTCTGGATGAATCCTACATGGATGATTCCCCCTCTTCTCCTCCAGACTTCCCTCCTCCTCAACATCTTTCCAAGATCTCCTCCACCACATCCTTGACCAACCATTATTCACTCCATCCATATCTATACCCTTGTCCTCCATCTCCACAATTCCCACACCTCAGCCCTCTATCCCTTCACCATCCAGCACTCCACTTCCAGCATCCTCAGCCATCCCAATACCCTCTACCTCTGCTCCTGCCATTGAGCATGTAGATCTGCCAGCCCTAGCTGACAAGTTGTATGAGCTACTGGCCCCCAGGCTCTCTCTTCTCATGGAGGCCTCCTTAGCTCCTCTACAACAGTCAGTGGCAGCCCTGTCTGCCAGGCTTTCCTCCCTCTTCCTCAAGCAGCCCCACCAGCAGTGTGCCTTGATACAGAGGTATCTGCATCCAGGCAGGGGGAGATGCCTTATGAAGCCAGCCTTCATGCTGCTGTTGCTGCTGCTTCTGCTTCTGCTCCTGCTGCTGCTGCTTCTGATTCTGCTCCTGCTGCTGCTGCTGCTTCTGATGCTGCTCTTGTTGTGCCTACTGCAGTCTTAGCAATTGACCTAGGGTCTTTGCTCTCTGCATTTGATACTACATACTTCAGCTACCTCCCAGAGCCCAATGCTGTCCAGCCCCCTGAAGATCTGTCCAAGGTTCTGGTGCCCTTCTCATGCTGTGACCCCAGTATCATTTCTGCTTTTATTCATTCAGTGACTGTTGCTTCTGATGATGTTACTGCTGCTGCTGCTGAAGACAAGGCTGTATCTACTTCTGAAGTTGTTGTTGCTGCTGAAGAAGACAATGTTCCAACTGCTGCTGATGAGTTCATTTCCCAGGATTCTCTGATGACAGAGGCTGTTGTTTTTGAGCCTGCTGTAGATGTTGTTGTTGGTTCTGAACCTGCTGCTGCCATAATTCCTGAAATTACCACTATTGCCTCTACTGCTGCTCCAGTACCTGTTGTTATATCTGCTGATGTATCTGTCTCTGTTGTTCCTTCTGCTTCTGCTTCTGCCCCATCTGCTGCTGTTCAACTGAAAGAAGATTTGATGAAAAGGATTGATGCCTTATATGATGCACAGAGTTCTGAATCTGAGGATTACAACACTGCTTCTGATGATTCCTCTGCCACCATTGCAAGGAAAAAGGAAGGCAAGAAGTAAGGCATTGAAGAGGGTTCCTCCTGCCAAAGTTAGAGATGATAATGATGTTCCTTACTATATTCTGCACAACTGTCCCAATTACTGAGCATTGGATGCAGTTCTCTAAGAATCAGCTAAAGGCTATGAAGAAGAAAAGAAAGTTTGATAAGGACTCCTCCCAGTTCAAGCACCCTCATCCTCCTCCACCACCTCCACCTGATGCAGGTGCAGGTGGCAGCTCTGCAAGATCAGGCCCAGCTAGAAGCCAGGCTCCCTACCAACCTCATGCTAGAACATATCAAAGGGAAAGCCAGTCTAGGGGCTCTTACTCTAGAAGGGGAGGATACAGGGGAAATCAAAGAGAGACTCAGGTTTACTCCAAAGGGCATTCCAGGCAGCACCCTTATTCCAGGGGAGGACATGTTCCTTCTGATACAACTTCAGGTCCATTCCCCTATAAGCTCAGAGAAACTGTGACTGCCAGGACTCCTCAAGATACTTCTTCCAACAGGTATGAGCCACCTGTTCCATTTGAGGACCCTGAGAAGAATCCTGTTGCTTGGACTGCTAGAATGAAAGAGTTGGCTGCTTTAGACCAGATCAAGAAAGCCAAAGAGCAAGGCCTGGACACCTCCAATATATCTACAATGTCAGAACAAAGACAGAAAGAACTAGAAAGATATGCCTCCAGTAAGTTCTTTGATGCAGACAGGTACATGGAGTTGCATCCAGCTGCAGTGGTTCCCAGGACATCAAAGCAAATTTATTTGGGTGCAGCTGATGATACCAGATCCAAACAACAAGCTTTAGATCCTAACAGAGAAATCAAGTTGGTAAAAGGCAAAGAGAAAGAGTAACTCTGTAAGGTGACAATTTTTGGTTTTTCTGACTGATATCTGGATGACATATATATATATATCTGTGTGATGGTTCTGTAATGTCTAGCTACTGTTGTTTTTGTGTTTTTCTGATTGTATGATGTTGTTTGATTTTCCAAAGTCTGTAAATAGTTTTCCTAACCCAAATAGGGGGAGATTGTTGGAACACCCTATTACTAATTTGGGTCAGGATCACTATGTCTCTAGGAATCTGTGTTTGACCTTCTGTATAGCTTAATAGGTCAATTAGAATTGAGTCTAAGGGATCAGGAGTCTAGGTTTGGAAGCTGCCCTGAAGACCAAGTTTTTCTGGAGACTAAGTCTAATCGTCGAGCTCAGCACGACGATTCGTCGAACTCCGGTCGACGATCGTCTAGCTCAACTTCTACAGATCGTCGAGCTCCATTCGACGATCGCTGAGCTCAAACCTCATAATATCGTCGAGCTCCACTCGACGATCGCTGAGCTCAACTTTGCAATATCGTCGAACTCCATTCGACGATCGGTGAGCTCAGGTCGACGATTTTGACTCTGCACTGGATCCTTATCTCTGAGCTCAGTTCGACGATCTTTGAGCTCAGATCGACGAATTCTTTGCTGCTTGCATTTTCCAGGTCGCTGAGCTCAGCTCGACGATAGCAGAGCTCAGTTCGACGATTTCAGTTATCTTTCAGAATTCAAATTCAAATCAGATAGAAGTTATTCTGCATTTAATTCAGAAGATCTGCCAGCCGTTTTCATTTACTTCTGGAGCAAGTTTCAAGGGATTTTTCAAGGAACAAATCAGTGGACTTTCCTTTAGAAGAAATTATGCAATTAAGGCTGTAATCAATGCAGACCAACGGCTATCTTTGACAGAGTAATATCCTATTCAGACACAGAGAATAAAAGACAGAATGTTTTTGAATGAAATAGAGAAGAAATACAGAGATTAAAAAGGAGAGAATACACAACTCAGAACATAGAGACTCTCTCATTCTTCTGTCAACAAGAATTCTGAAGAACACTCATCAGAGAGATCAAGTTTTCAAAAAAAAAAATCTTCAGATTCCTTCAGCTCTTAAAGTGTTCAAGGCCAACATCATCTCAAGATTCCAGACACTCAACATTTCAGCTTGCTGAAATCATCCATTGCTGGAGTTCTACATCTGAAGGCCTATCACCCTCAAGCAATGCTCTTCTTCCTGAAGATCAAGGACTCAGGGGGAGCTTTGAAATCAATCCACTTAGTCTTCTCAGTTGTTTGAGAAAGAGAAGACTGCCATCACTCTCTCACCCCCACTCTGTAAAGGGTTTTTCAAACTCCCTTCAAAAGTTTGAATCTGGTTTTTGAGCACCTTGTCAAAAGCTCATTGGTGGCAAGACACCTGATCAAAAAATCTGTTTTGGTTTTTGAGCACCTTATCAAAAGCTCATTGGTGCCCAGGACACCTGATCAACTCATCCTGCAGTAGATTCCTACCTAGGGTGGTAGAAGAGTGGATGTACCCAGTTTGGGGAACCACTATATTTCCTTGTGTCATCTGGTTCTGCCTGTTTGCTTTTTGTTTCTGGCCTAGATTTTCTTGTGCTTAGTTTCTGCATAGCTTAGTTTTGTAATTAGTTTTATTTCTGCTTCCCTGCTCACACTCATTACAACAATTGTTGTAAAGCTTTGCAAAAGTCTTTCTTTGTGTTTTAAAAGCACCATATACTCTATTCACCCCCCCTCTAGAGTATATCAGATCTAGTTTCCCCTTTCAATTGGTATCAGAGCCAGGTTGGAACATCTACAACAATATAGACACATTCATGTGGTGAGGTTATGCATCCCATACTACATAACCCTCACATGTTGCCCCTATGCTGGATCCACATACAGACACATATTATGCATCCCATACTACATAATATGCCATGTATACTTCATGTTATGCTATGAGTGTAGTGTTCGTGCTTCAGCCAAGACATGCTGATGACATATCGGTGTGTGTATGATATGATGCTATACACCTAATACTTACAAGGAAAGGTTGCCCGACAAATTGTTAAGCAACCTCCCTCTGATACCAACTGTCACAACCCGCATTTTTCTCCGAATTCAAGAAGTATCAGAGTATGAGAAAAACACGCGTCGTGATGCCACGTCGAGCAGGGGATAACTGTCGATGCTCAGGCGAACACCATCTAACTAGACTATAAAAATTTCTTAAGTTTAATGATTAGAAAATCAGATATAATTTTTAAGAGTTGTATCCCTCGGCTCTGTGGATCATCCAGTCCACGGTTTAAAACTATACTTATACGCAGCGGAAAATACTTTATTTATTTTTGACATCCTATGAGAGCGCATAAGTGACCCCCGAGGTCAAATTATATTATGCAAGACTCTAGATTTATATTATATCATAAGTAGGAAAACGATCTTTTTACGTTACTTGGAAATTAGTGTATGAGTTTTATAAATCATGCTGATCATGAGATATACTTATAGTAGTGTTTTTAGGTTTAAAAATAACTAGCAACGTAACATAAAACTTCCCAAGAGCAAGTAGACTATCTCCAGAAAAGGTAGCAGTAAAAGAAACATATCTAGTATCATAAGGTAAAACTACCAGTGGGTGCCAACAAACTGACACGAACCCACTGGCAAGTATGTATGTCTGTAAGAAAAAAAAGGAAAACTACCTGACAACAGCAAGATAAAGATCCCTACAACTCAAGGGATCACCAGCAACACCACAACAAAACTAGTCGTCTACTCGACTACTAGTCCGAACCTGAGGCATTCAGAAAAGAAAAGAATACCTCAGCAAGCAAAAGAAGAAAATCAGAATTAGAGCATTAAATCAAAATGGAACAGGAGTGTAAGTAAACAAGATAGTAAAAGCAAACACTGTGCACAGTAAACAAAAGTACACCAAGCACCAAGTAACAACACCAAGCCCTGCTCAAATCCTGTAGAGGCTACAAGGCAAAAGACAAGAAAACTTGCCACTATATGTTGAATTTAACCAGGATGAAATACCTAACAATCCTAATTTGTGAGTTAATGGCAGTAGTAAACAAAATGTACCTGAGTTGGTGACCAAAAACACTCCCCCAAGCCAAATAGTTCCAAAAGAAAATTCACTATGCAGCACAAAATCACCACAAACCTAGCTCGTACCTGGGATAAAAAGGGTGACGGCCACAACAATGCCCAGCCCATACATGAGAATAAAAGTGCCAGCCACGGCTCGCACACAAAACATCCCCCTCCTTTAGAGCATCAAAATACCACTACCCGCCATAACCCACGGTTCGGCCCTCAAAACAAAGGGAGAACGAAAGGCCGACAAGACATCCCCACCTAGGAGGTATACACTCGGGAAGAAAAGTAACAAAAAAGAAATATTCTCAGCTTACAGGAATCGTCGAACGCAACTCGATGATTTTCGTCGAGCGCGGTAAAAATCGTCGAACTCAGGAAAATCGTTGAACGCAGCTCGACGATTTTCGTCGAATCACAGGACACGGAAATTGTCGAACTCCGTTCGACGATTTGCCTTTCGTCGATCACAAGTCACGGTAAAAGTCGTCGAACGCCGTTCGATGATTTTCCTTAACCGCAGGCCACAGGAAATCATCGAACTCCGTTTGACGGTTTTTTTTTTTGCGTTAAACGCAGGCCATAGGAAAATGTTGTA
The DNA here is from genome assembly GCA_039583875.1 of Platanthera guangdongensis. Lineage (NCBI taxonomy): Eukaryota > Viridiplantae > Streptophyta > Magnoliopsida > Asparagales > Orchidaceae > Platanthera > Platanthera guangdongensis. The sequence goes on from CM077149.1 coordinate 89,832,539, forward strand.
TGCAGACCACAGGAAAATATCGTCGAACGCCGTTCGATGATTTTCCTTATGCCGAACACTGGCCACGGGAGAATCGTCGAACTCCGTTCTACGATTTTCGTCGGACCCAGAACTAAGGCACATCATCGAGCTCAGCTCGACGATAATCATCGAACCCAGATCGACGATTTCCGTCGAACTTGCTGCAATGAGTGCACAGAAATCATGTACCTCCAACTTCATTTCTGTTCAAACTTCTTAGCCTAATTCAATCCTATTACTCATAATTTAAGTAGGAAAACCCACTGCTACTAATTCTAAGGTTGAAAGGCTAGATACTACCCAAACAGAGGTTTAACAGGGAACACTTTGATAAAAAGAAAACAAAACTACAGCAGCACGGCCGGGAATTTGAGTTTTAGAACTTGAGAAAAAAATGAAAAAAGAACAAAAAGGAGCATTTCTGTTATAAGTTCCACATGATTTTGACGGAAAACAGAGCAAAAAAACAATCACGGGAAAACATGGATGATTACAGCAAATTGACCATGAAAAGGAGAAGAAAAAATTGGCAAGGGTAGGAGCACCACTTGTCTCAAATCCAAAATTTATCTTACACAACCCTGTCTCTCTCTCTCTCGGCTCCAGCCGCAACAACACAGTAGGAATGAAGATCTATGCGAGAGCACTCCAAATCCGCTTTCGGAATCGAATTCCGTCCACTAACGCTCCCAGAATCGGCTTCTGAAGGGGAGCAGGGTTAGCGATATTCTTCCTCTCGAACAAGCAGCAGTTACTCTTTCATGGAAGGAGACAATGAATAGTCTAGATTTTTGCCTAAGGCTTTATATATGTGCATGGACGCATCTAATCAACTTTAATCGCCACCCAAAAGCCACTGGTTCATATGAGCTTTAATAATTCATCATTTGCATCATTATTATTAATACCACAAAATGACACAAAAATCGAACCACCTCGGATTCTGACGAAATACACACCGTAGCTAAATACCCACGCTACGAACGCAACGGCGAAGTCGAAATCAACTTTTGACGAACAAAACTAGGGTTATCACTACCCGAAGCCAAAACACAAGCATCCCCCGAGAGGCCTCACTGGTCACCAAAACAGACCCGGCTTGCTAGGGGATCTTGCCAAAAAGGCTACCAACAATCCACGCAAGGAACCTAAAGAACTAAGACCACGCTCTAACAAACGGCACCTGCCGAAAACGTGTCAACGTAACGCCAAGCGAGAATCAAATAATCACAAAAAATCTGGGGTGTTACATATGCTGCACTCAAAGGCTTCATTTCTATCAAATGGACGTGAAGTCTGCCTTCCTTAATGGTGACATAAAGGAAGAGATGTATGTGGAACAACCTCCAGGTTTCGTTGATTCAAACTTTCCTGATTACGTTTATTTATTGCATAAAGCTTTATATGGTCTGAAATAAGCTCCTAAAGCTTGGTATGAGACACTGTCTAGCTTTTTACTTGAGAACAATTTCACAAGGGGAAAGATAGACAAGACATTATTTCTTAGGGAAATAAAAGGCAAGATTTTGCTAGTGCAAATCTATGTCGACGACATTATCTTTGGCTCTACTGATGACAACCTCTGAAAGAAGTTTTCAAAACTTATGCAAGGGAAGTTTGAAATGAGCAGTATGGGCGAGCTGAAGTATTTCTTAGGGCTTCAAGTGAAACAATCTAAAGACGGAATTTTCATCTCGCAGACCAAGTTCACTAAAGAAATTCGGAATGGAGAATGCAAACTCGATGAGGACTCCAATGGGTTCAACAATGTCTCTAAACAAGGATGAAAAAGGGAAACCTTTTGATGAAACCAAGTACAGAAGCATAATTGGATGCTTGCTCTACCTTACTGTAAGTAGACCTGACATAATGATCTCAACATGTGTCTATGCTAGATTTCAGGTGAACTCTAAGGAATCTCACTATTCTGCTACAAAGAGGATTTTGAGATACCTTAAAGGTGTTAGAAAGTAGAGAAAAGAAGCGAAAAGTAGAGAACAAGCGAATAAACTTTTGAATAATCGAAATTTTATTATCCAAAAAAAAATATCATTTACAAAGGTATGGCCTCCCTTATATAGAATGGAGGAGATAAGAAAGAGAGTATACAAACAATGTGGGACTAAACATTTACAGTACTGGGCGGCTAGAATAATGGAGACCGCATAGGCCGCGCGGTTAGACAGATGGGCTAACCGCTCGGCAACTCCAGCAGGATAGAACAGGCCGCAGAGGTAGACCGATAGACCGCCCGGTCTCCAGGCACCAGATAGACCGCCAGACCGCACGGTTAACAAACCGCTGGATCAGACCGCTAAGCCGCCCGGTCTAATACTTCAACACTCCCCCTCAAGCTGGAGCATAAATATCAATCATGCCCAGCTTGTCACAAATGCGGAAGAAGGAAGTAGAAACCGGCTTGGTGAAGATATCTGCCAACTCCTTGTTAGAGGTGACAAAAGGAGTACAAATCTGTTTCTTCAAAATCTCCTCCCGAATGAAGTGACAGTCAACATCTATATGCTTCGTTCTCTCATGAAAGACCGGATTCCTGGATATGTGTATAGCGGCCTTGTTGTCACAGAACATAGGGAGAGGACAATCATATACCTCGCCCAGGTCAAGCATGAGAGCCCGCAACCACTTTAACTCACACGTAGTTGACGCCATACTCCGGTATTCTGCTTCGGCACTGGATCTGGAAACAACAGACTGTTTCTTGCTCTTCCAACTTACGAGATTACCTCCAACAAAGGTACAAAAACCTGACGTGGATTTACGATCGCCTTTATCATCTACGTAGCTTGAATCTGAGTAGGCCTCAACCCTCAGATGGCCATTCTTCTGGAAGAGTAACCCTCTGCCCGGTGCTGCTTTGATATACTCTAAAATCTTCAGGGCGGACTGAAGATGACACTCCCTGGGAGCTTGCATAAACTGACTGACCTTTCCTACAGCGTAGGCGATGTCGGGTCTAGTCACCGTGAGATAGATGAGTTTGCCTACCAAACGTCTATACCGTGTGACATCAGATAGAGGAGGCGATTCATCCGTCCACGTTTTGTCCTCTCTAACAGCCATGGGAAGATGAGCTGGTTTGGCACCTGTCAAGCCTGCTTCTCAAAGAAGATCAAGGGCATACTTCCGTTGAGAGAGAACCAAGGAGTCAGGCTTCCGAGAGATTTCTATCCCCAAAAAGTATTTTGGGGAGCCCATATCCTTCGTGACCAAGTGCTGACGGAGGTGCTTCTTCGTCAAGTCCACCCCATCTTGGTCATCACCAGTAAGGAGAATATCATCCACATATACGGCTAAAACCACCAGTCCCGAGGCCGTTTTGCGAATAAACAAGGAGTGATCGGCCGAACTCCTTTGAAAGCCGATGGTTGCCACAATACCACTGAATTTTTCGAACCATGCCCGAGGGCTCTGCTTTAGGCCATAAATGGCCTTCTTCAAATGACAGACACGTGTCTCCCCCTGAGCAACATACCCAGGAGGTTGCTCCATATAGACGTCCTCCTGAAGATCGCCATAGAGAAAGGCATTCTTCACATCAAGCTGGGAAATAGCCCAAGCCCGGTTAACGGCCACAGAAAAGAGAACCCGGATGGTGCTGAGGCGAGCAACCGGAGAGAAGGTATCAAAGTAATCAACGCCATAAGTCTGAGTAAAGCCCTTGGCCACCAGCCGGGCTTTGTAGCGATCCACAGTGCCATCGGGGCGAAACTTCACAACAAAGACCCAGCGACAGCCAACCACATCAGTGCCCATAGGAGGAGGAACCAGTGTCCAGGTACCCCGTTCAGTAAGAGTAGCCATCTCCTCATCCATGGCAGACTTCCAATGAGGGAGAGCGAGAGCCTCCTGGTAGGTACGGGGAGTAGAAGTAGCAGAGATAGCCAAGGCAAACGACCTGCGAGAAGGAGAAAGCTGATCATAAGAAACAACAGCCGTGAGCGGGTGTTGAGTACACGTCCGCACACCTTTGCGAAGGGCAATGGGAACATCCAGATCATCGGGAGCATCGGCGACAGGAGCGTCAGCGACCGGAGCGTTCGTGGCGGAGAAGGCTGGCCCGGGACTAGAGAGAGATGGCAGCGGAGAGGAGGGAGGAGGGGTGGGTGGGGAGACGGACTGGGAAGGAGTGGGTGGAGGAGGAGACGAAGGTGGGAAAACGTGAAGAGGTGTGGAAGAAACGGAGATATCAGAAGGAAGAGAAGGAAGAGAAGAGGAAGGAGAGAAATAGGAAGCATTTTCGAAAAAAGTCACATCTGCGGAGACAAACTGCTTGCGGAGAAGAGGGTCAAAGCAGCAATAGCCTTTTTGAGTGGTAGAGTACCCCAAAAAGACACACTTGGTGGAACGGGGGGAAAGCTTGTCGCGGGTAGCGGAGGGAGCGTGAACAAAGGCCGTACAGCCAAAGACACGGAGAGGAAGAGGAAAAGGTTCCTGGTGGGGGTAGAGAAGGGAGAAGGGAGTCCGGCCGTGGAGGACCGTGGAGGGAATGCGATTGATGAGATAGCAAGCGAGAAGCACAGCATAGCCCCAGTAGGAGCGAGGGACGTGCATCTGCGTCATGAGAGTACGCGCAACATCAAGCAGGTGACGGTTTTTACGCTCCGCCACCCCATTCTGTTGGGAGGTGTAAACACAAGTCGTTTGATGAATGAGGCCGTGTTGGTGAAAGAACGCGGAGAACTCATGAGACAGATATTCCTTGGCATTATCAGAACGTAAGACTTTAATAGAAATAGCAAATTGAGTCTTAATCATAAAGTAAAAAGATTGCCAAACAGAAAATAGCTCAGAGCGATCCTTTAATAGATACACCCAGGTACATCGAGTAAAATCATCGATAAAAGTGACAAAATAGGAACTGCCCCTACCAACTGTGAGGGTAGGAGCAGGACCCCATACATCAGAATGAATAAGATCAAAAATGCGAGAGGAGCCACGGCCTTGCTTCGGTGGGAAGGAGGAGCGATGATGTTTGCCAAGCTGACACGCATCACAGTTGAGCGGAGAACTGGTGGGAGGTAAGTGGGGCAGAAGCTGACGAATAAGCCGAGGAGGAGGATGTCCAAGACGAAGATGCCACTGAAGGAGATCGGTGGAGGAGGAGTAGGCAGAAAGAGCTGAAACATCGTCGAGGAAGTAGAGGCCGCCGCTCTCAGTCCCAGTAGCAATCGTCCGCTGGGTCCTCGGGTCCTGAAAAGAACAAGTAGTGGGAGTGAATAAAACGGAGCACTGAAGTTGCCGGCATAAAGTAGTAACGGATAACAAATTGCACGGGAACTTCGGGACATAGAGGGTATCCTCCAAGCAAAGCGAAGGAGTGAGTCGAACCATGCCCGTCCCATGAACCGGAGACGGGGAACCATCCGCCACACGAACTGGGGGTAAGCGGTCAGGGGTCTCAAGACGGGAGAAGCAATGAGGGTTGCCTGTCATATGATTGGTGGCACCGGAAGTCAATCAGCCATTTACCTTGGGTAACGACGTGGGCACTACCTGACGTCGTGGCCACAGAGGCAGACGGCCTAGAAGAGGCGGAGGCCGAAGAAGGAGCATCACCGGAAGGGCGAAGATGAGGATGTTTCTGCCAGCAGCGGTCAACAGTATGGCCAGTACGACCACAGTGAGAGCAGAAGAACCGGGAGGAACCCCGTCCGCCAGAGGAGCCACGGCCACTAGGGCCCCCCCGCTGAGCTGGGTGAGCAAAGGAGTCCTGGGAAGGGGGGAGGCCAATAGAGGCCGCTGGAGGAGCGAAGTAACGGCGGCAATGCGAGCCGCAGTGGCATCCAAAGTAGGAGATTCCGCCTCACCCAAGATCTGCTGGCGGATCATATCATAAGAGTCGGGAAGATGAAGAAGATAACAAACAACCAGGAGTTCCTGGAAGTGTTTGTGCTGGTCGGCCAAGTCCGCGGAGAAGGGGCGATTCTGGAGGATTTCAGCCCCAAGAGCCTGAACCTGCTGATAAGCCGCAGCTGGGGACATGGAAGGGCGGGCGAAGAGGTCCGCATAGAGAGTATAAATGCGGGACGTCTGGCCCCCCTTAGAATAGAGAGCAGCGTGGTGAAGCCATGCGGCCTTGACCGTCTCATCATGGCGAATGACGGGAAGGCACTCATCAGAAAGGCTGTTGGCCAGCCAGGTGCGAACAAGAGCATCACTCGCATCCCAGTCATCAAACTCAGGAGAGGTGCGAGGAGGAGGGTCATCGGTGAGGTGATGACGCTTGCGTTGAGAACGAAGGAGAAAGGTGAAAGAAACACTCCAATCGGGATAGTTGGAGCCAACAAGCTTGGACAGAGTGCCAAGGTTGCCCGAAGGAGGAGGAGGAGAAGGAGCTGCAGGAGTAGTGGTGAGACCGGAGGTAGTCATAGAACCCGGCAAGCAGAAGAAGCCGCGCGAACTGAAGCGGTTAGAAAACAGACGAAGCCGCGCGAACAGTAGCGGCTTGCAAGAGGCAAAGGCACAGGGGGGAAGAGGTCGCGCGGACTGAAAAGGCTGAGCGAACAGCAGAGAGGAGAAGAGCAGGTGACCGCGACCAAGATGCGGGTAAGAAAGGAATAACCCGCACGGTCAGGCAGATCACAGCAGCGGCGAGAAGGCGGTCAAAGGCACAGCGGGGAAGAGGTCGTGCGGACTAAAAAGGCCGAGCGAACAGAAGAGAGGAGACGAGCTGATGACCGCGACCAAGATGCGGGTGAGAAAGGAACAACCCGCACGGTCAGGCAGATCACAGCAGCAAGCCGCGAGTAGAGAGACAACACACGCGGATAGGGACAGACCGCAACGACTAGGAAGTCGGAGCGGGAGAAAAGAACAAGGAGCGCGGCGACAAGGAAACAGGTCGCGGCGACAAAGAGCAGTAGGAGAAGAGAAGAAGAAGAAGCAAGCCGCGCGAACAGGGCAGCAGACAGAAACAAGCCGCGCGGATAGAAACAAGCCGCGCGGACAGAGATAAGCCAAGTCGTGAAGCAAGTCGCAGAATGCGGAAAACAAGCCGCGAACAACAGAGAGCGCACAGAATCAGAAGGAAATGACTGTGTCCTCTGATACCATGTTAGAAAGTAGAGAAAAGAAGCGAAAAGTAGAGAACAAGCGAATAAACTTTTGAATAATCGAAATTTTATTATCCAAAAAAAAGATATTATTTACAAAGGTATGGCCTCCCTTATATAGAATGGAGGAGATAAGAAAGAGAGTATACAAACAATGTGGGACTAAACATTTACAGTACTGGGCGGCTAGAATAATGGAGACCGCATAGGCCGCGCGGTTAGACAGATGGGCTAACCGCTCGGCAACTCCAGCAGGATAGAACAGGCCGCAGAGGTAGACCGATAGACCGCCCGGTCTCCAGGCACCAGATAGACCGCCAGACCGCACGGTTAACAAACCGCTGGATCAGACTGCTAAGCCGCCCGGTCTAATACTTCAACAAAAGGTACGCCAAATCTTGGCTTATGTTACCCAAGAAGTAATGATAGCGAGCTAATAGGTTTTTCAAATGCAGATTTTGCAGGGAGAAAAGATGACAAGAAAAGCACTTCCGGGACATGCCAATTCTTTGGAAGAAGTCTTATCTCCTGGAGTCGCAAGAAGCAGAACTATGTAGCAATCTCAACGGCTGAGTCAAAGTATATCTCTGCAGGCAGTTGCTGTGCACAGTTGGTATGGATAAATAATCAATTTGAAGATTATAACATGAAGTTCCAAAAGATTCCTTTGTTCTACGACTCTTCCAGCGCAATTGCAATAGCCAACAACCCAGTCTCGCACAGCCAGACAAAGCATATAGAGCTAAGATATCAGTTCATCTGGGAGCATGTGGAGCATGGGGATATAGATATTCAATATGTCTCTACAGACAGGCAGATTGCAGACATTTTCACGAAGCCGCTGGACGAGGATAAGTTCTCGTTCTTCAAAACGGAACTTGGAATGCTCAACATAGAAGATTAGAGAAGTTGGACTTTCAAGAAGGCTCAAAGTTCAAGGATTTGTCAAAAGTTGGAATTATACAAAATTCTAACTCCTTGACTCGAGTAAGAAGCAGCCTACTCAAGTAAGAATAATGACCTACTCGAGTAGTCCACTTGACCTACTCGAGTAGTCCACTTGACCTACTTGAGTAGCAGACTCACCTACTCGAGTACCTCAACTCACCTACTCGAGTACTTCAGCATACCTACTGAGTACTTCAAGACACATCTACTCGAGTACCTCATTTCATCTACTCGAGTAATATCAACTCACTCGAGTATATGCCGGGACATTTCTCCTCCTGATTCAAATTTTCTTATACGCAACCCGAGGCTTATGCCACCACTTCTAAGGTATGATTTCATCATTTCTATTTTCTTTAGACATAAACCTAGGGTTATATAAATAAGAAATTCCATCAATGTCCTACACGAAATCATTTCCGCTCTCGAGTAGCCGACTGTCTCTTCGCCTTCCATCAACAAGTTGAAGAGTCGCGCCATTTCTTTCTCCCCGCCGAATTTTCCAAGGGTTTCTGAATCATGGCCGCCTCTTCAAAAATTGGTGTTGGTTCCGAATTGGTTGCCGCCGGGATTGCCGAACTTTCTGACGACTTTCATAACCTGATGATCCTACTCAACACCGCCGGACTCACCTTCATTCTCGAAGAACCCTATAGAATCCTCTTCCCAGAAGTTGTTCAGTTCTTCAAAAATGTCAAGGTTAAGCGCCATGGTGCCGTTCTCAAATCAAAAGTCAAAGGTATCAAAATCAAACTTACAAAAACTTCAGTTTCTCAACTTCTCTGATTGCCGGTTGTAGACGAAGACGAATTCCTGTGGTATTTCTATGTAGAAGAATCAGACATAACTTGCTTATTCTGTGGTATTTCTACTGCTGCTCAGTACATCAAGAGATCAGATATGAATGCTGAAGGGAAGTTATTGGTTGATATCATTGGAAAGGTCCTTCTATGTAGAACCAACTCTATCAGAGATATTCCTCTTTACTTCTTTGACATCATGCAAGCCATAGTCTGCAGGAAGAGTTTCCAGTTTGGCATGATGATCTTGGACAAGATTAAAGACAACATTAAAGCCCCTAATTATGCCATAATCATCTCTCTAATCCTCCATGAACTCAACCCTGAAATCTTCAGTTTTTCTAAAGGGACTGTTCTTCACCACATGAAGAAAGTCTCTATATCCTCCATACAAAGATGGTAGTTAAAACTGCAGAATCCCTCTCAGGCTGCAAAGGTTCCAGAAGTACCAGACACAGAGGACAGGACCCCATCTCAGGTCCCCAGCTCCTCTGGTGCACCTATTGATGGGCAGCCTGCTCCTTCTATCCCAGCAAGGAATCCTACACCCCCAGCAGCAACTCCTCCACCTCCTCAGACTCCAGAAGAGATTCCATCTGATCAACAACTTCAAGAAACTCTACTCTCCACAGAAGCTGCTATCAATGAGATGATAAAAGAATTGACTGCAAATGATATTCCTTCTCTCTCTCCAAAGGAAACTACAACTGAAATACCACCAGAATCTACAGTACAATCAACAACACATACTCCTTCTCCAGTAAAGTCTCCTGCTGCACACCAAGAGTAGGATGAGACCATTCTCATTGATGATGAGCTATCCCCTGAGCCAGTTGAAGCTACTCTAAGGAATCTGGACTTCTCCATACCCTTAGTCACTGATGAAGGTGATGCCTTAATTCACACTATAAGAGCAAAAAGCTCGGTCACCATTATAAAAATAGCTCCATGGGTAGCTCCTCCTCCTCCAGTTCCCTCTTCTAGTGCTCCTTCTGCTGCTACTGCTGCTTCAACAAATGATTTGATGACTCAAGTTGTCCTTCTACTTCAAGAACAGAGAACCTACTTTGATGCTTCTATGAAAGCTGTTACAGATAAAGTCACTGCTCTAGAGACTGAGATGAGCAGAGGATTTGCAAAAATCCAACATAACACTGACCAGCTAAGACACCTTTTCCAAATTGTTGGGAAGGCTCTAAACCACACTATTACTAGTGTTGGTCAAGTGATGGAGCAAGATGTCACCCTTGTTGGTAATCAGATTGAAATGGATAAAAGAGCTGAAACTACAAAGATGAAGATCTGTGAAGAGGTTGGTATTTTCAAAGAAGATGCAATCTCTCAGCTATCTGTTGAAGTCAGAAAGGGGTAGAATTTGGTGAAAGAATACTTATAAAAATCAGATGCTGCCATGCAAGGGCTTTGGAATGCCAAACTGACAGAAATCCATGATGATGTCTTAGCTCAAATTCAGAGTGTCAAATTCCATACATATGACACTACTATCTGGATGCATAATCAAATCCTTCCTAAATTTGCTGCTGATCCTGATATCATTCCTCATCATCTCAACCCCCTAGCTGCTCCTGCTCCTGCTCCTCCTCTGCAACCTACTTTCTCTCCCAGACCTGAAGGCCAGGAAGGCCCTCCTCCAGACTCTTATGCTCAAATCTGGGAGGATGACCCTGCAGATATTTTTCTTCAAGCTCCTCCAAAGATAAAGACTTCAAGAAAGAAAAGAAAATATAGTGAAGGTCCCTCTGCCAGCAGGTCCATTCCAGTTTCTGATGTTGATAAAAGGAAAGCTCCAGAATTTGAAGAGAGATGGTCTCCTACCTCTAAATCCCTCATCTTGGATACTCTCAAGCTTGTTATGGACTTCCATGAAAGTAGGAACATTCATTACAGTTCACAGGAATGGGAGTTATATGCGAAATCTATGACCAAGAGGAGATGATATGACAGAGAATTTGGGAGAAATAACCCTGCTGCTCCTCCAAGACCTCCTAAGTACTACCCCAATCCTTACAGCTATCAGAGGAGACAATTAGAGAAGCAAGAAAGTCAGCCCCACCATGTCTGAGCTACAAGGGCATATGAGATTGTGGAAATGATATTGTTGTAGAAATGACATTTTTGGATATTCACATTTATATAATTCTAAGTTTTTGATCATGTTATTTTGTTTTTAGTCTTATGCTTGCTTATACTGATTTATCTACATAGCATTTTTTTATGTCTATAATTCACCTTAGTGTAAAGGGTTTTGACTTCTATAAATATGGGGAGATTGTTGGGTATTGTATCCACATTAACCCAGATTTGATGAAGTCACCCTTGAACTAAGATGAATTAAGTTGTATTTGATGCTTTGGTTGAGTTATGTGTTTGCAAGAATCTAATGTCAAGTTTAGACCAATGTCAGTCTACAATGGGTCACCAAACACAGGACCATACAATGTAATCTCTCATTGTGTGATCCAAGGTGTTGACTCATCAGTAGTCTCTCTATCGGGCTACACTTCATATTAAAGCACTAGAACTTATTGCAAAAGACTTGATGCTGGTCTCACCAAAGAAAAGATAATTCTATCTAAGAAAATTTTACTAAGTGTTTTACTCGAGTAGTTCTATACCTACTCGAGTGAATAGCTCAGTATATACTCGAGTAAAATTACTCTTACTCGAGTAAGGATGATAGATCCCGAGTAGTCAATTTATGGCTCTCGAGTAGTTAAGACAACTACTCGAGTAGTTTCCATATTATTCTCGGGTTTACTGTATTCCCTCTCTAAATATATTCTAAGTAAATTACTCGAGTAGTACTTTATAGTACACGAGTAGTTTACACTTTCAGTCTCGAGTAGTTAAGTCATGTACTCGAGTAGTTCATTTACTACTCGAGTAGCCCAGTATTTTTACTTGAGTAACCAGAATTTCTTCCCTCAGAATTTCTCTAAGTCAATTACTTGAGTAGCTATTTCCATATACTCGAGTAGTTCTTATTCACTCGAGTAGTTCAACTTCACTACTCGAGTAACCCAGTTTTCTATTTCAGAAAATAATAAAAGTCCCTGACTCGAGTAGTTCTTCTACCACTTGAGTAGCTTATTCTCATTTACTCGAGTAGTATTTCTTGTACTCGAGTAGTCTAACTCCACTTCACGTGTAATTTCTCAAGTGCTCGAGTAAGTCTTTTTGGTATTCGAGTAGCTGATCAACTTCTCAATTTTCTTCAAGATTATACTCGAGTAGTTCTCTTCAGGTTACTCGAGTAACTATCTCTAAGTACTCGAGTAGTTATTTTCATCTCTATCGAGTTGTTATTTTCATCTCTCTCAAGTAGTTATAAAAAGTACTCGAGTAGTATCTTCTTCACTCGAGTATATTACTTCAGTTTTCTGAAAATTTTGTTAAGTCCAGTTTGACAGATTCTTTAATGAACCTTGACGTGATTGGTCCACATGTCCCTCATTATGAATTAATTATGACAGATTATCTTCGATCCTATATAAAGTCTTGTCAAACCGACAAACTCTAAGCAAGAAGAAATTCTATCAGAAGTTTTTACAGCTGAATTTTTGTTCTAAGTTTTCTGATCCTCTATCTCTCTCTATCTCTCTCTCTAAGAAGCCGCCGCCGCCGATTCTCATCCGGCTAGGGTTTTCATTTTCAGAGGATTCAGATTAAGAAGATTTTACAGATCGAGATTGCTGCACAACTTCTCATCTTCTATTCGATCGTGTAAAGTCAAGAAGATTCAGACCTAATCTTGCCGAGATTTTCTTCACCTCTCTGATAAAGCCGAAAAGTCTAGAAGAAGAAGATCCAGGCCGATTCTTGCAGATCTGACAGAGATTTTTTTGTTTGTATTCCTACACATTTTATGTCATTATTGTAGGAGAAGTTTTCTCCGAGTGTAGGAGCTTTTGACTCCGAGATTGTAGAAAGTTTTATCTTCCGAGTGTGGATCCACTTTGTGGATCGAGATTGTAGGAACGTTGTTCCGAGGCGTAGGATTGGTTTGTCAATCCGAGATAGTGGAGTAGCCGAGTCTAGTTTATTGCAAGATCGGTGAGGGAAAGTGGATGTACCCAAGATTGGGGAAATAATATAAATCTTGCTTCGTCTGTGATTGTTTGGTAGATAGTTCTGTGCTTAGATCTAACTTTTTATTCCCCAAAAAGACGCACATATCACCTATTCAACCCCCTCTAGGTGATTTAGGCAGACAACTAATAACTTTCAGTTCATAATGGCCTTGTGACAGCTCTAATAGATGTAACTGCTTTGTTGGTTGTGACAGCTATCAAGTCTCCAGTCATGAAATCTGATACTTCATTAAACTTTAACTCAGCAACAAGGTGTCGAGATAATTCTTCAAATGTGTCGACATAAATAGATCATGTGTCGACACAATCCTTGGTGATGTCGACACAGCTCACATAATGTTGACACAACTCTTCTTTTTCTTCTTGACACAGCTTTTGTAGAATGTGTCGACACAAGTCCTGTGCGTCGACACAACAGCTTCTAGTCTCGACAAAGTTGATGTCGACAGAATTCTGGAGTGTGTCGACACAAGTCTTGTATGTCGACGCAGGTGTTGTCGACAGAATTCTGGAATGTGTCGACATAAGTCCTTTTTGTCGACACAGTTGTTGTCGACAGATTTTTTATGTGTCGACACAAGTCCTGTGTGTCGACACAATCTGGCTCCTGGTGTCGACACAGCTCTTCCCAAGTGTCGACACAGCTTTTGTCAAGTGTCGACACTTGTACTTAGAAACTTTTTCTGCATTTCCTTAACCTGCACATTGAAACTCAACACAATATCAAATACACAATGATGAATATCATTGAGTTAGGTGAGGCTTCTCCAAATCTGGTACACATTTTCCAATGTACCCAACAATCTCCCCCATTTGGAGAAGTCATAACCCTTAGTCAATGATATACTTCACTTTATAATAAAATACAGATTATGATGTATAAAGGATTATTTAGTCAGGATAACATATAGACAAAACCAGCATATTCTATCATCAAAAAACATAATAAAATATAGTGAACATGAATCAGTGTTTTGTTGAAGTACAAGAAGTTTTTGAACAACAGAGTACATAGATTTTAAAACACAAGATTATATAGTTCTAAAATCTAGTCAATCTATTCTAGGACTGATTAGGCTCATTGATGACAATGCCTTTGCCATACTGAATCCTTGCTTGTACATTAGCTTCAGTGTCTTCAGCTAGCTTCTTTCCTATAAGATCCTTTTTCTTGAGTTCTTCAGCTTTAACCTTTTGCCTTTCAAAATAGTGATAAGGCTTTGGAAAGTACTTTCTAGGCTCCACAGAAGTAGCAGGTATCTTCCCAGCTTTGAGATCTCTTCTAAATTGATGTATGTCATCTTACTATTTCTGATACTTGCTCCATTCTTGTTCAGAGTACCACTTGCCACTATCATACATGTTGTCCTTAACTGCTTGCCAGGCAATGAGAATAATGTTTCTGGAGGTGGGGCTCCATCTTTCAAAATCATGCTTTAATTCAGCCTGCTCTCTAAATCTTTTCTTAGAAAGTTGAGTTTCTTGCTCTCTTTTCAAAGTAGCTTCAGACACTCTGAACCTTCTCAATAATCACATTCTGAACATCCTGTGGAGGACTGTACATTTGTTGTACTGTAGTGTGAATGCCCTCAAAATCAACAAGTGGATAAATAATTTGAGCTACTTCCTATTGAACCCCTTCATTGTGAGCAGGTTGAATTCCTGATTCAGTAGTGTTATCATCATCACACAAGGGAGGATAACCAAGAGTTGCTCTGATAGCATTAGTTATCCATTTAGCATGTTCAGAGCTTGCATTGACTAACACTCTCTCCCCCTTTATGACTTCTCGTTCAACATGGTCTCTAAGATCATCCTTTTGAAACCTTATCTGATTAGCTAGATAATTTGTTCCTTCTTTATAGAATGATCTAAACTTCAGCAGCTGATCAGCAATTACCTTTTGGGAAGCTTGGATAGCAGTGCTAACGTCAGCCAAATTTGCTTTGAGTTGTTGATCAAACTCAGTCTTTTCTTTATCAAAGTTTGCAGTGAAAGCAGTTGTTGTATTCTTAAGTCCTGTTACAATAACATTGTGTGATTCTGTCAGATTGTCATTCATTCTGATTTGATTTTCCAAAACATAGCTTTGTTTCACTGCTATGTCATCAATTTGAGTTTTGGCTTCCACTTGTTGCTTTGCTAAATATACTATACCATTACCTCCCTCATGGAAGCAATCTGTCATTTCCTTTTTATGTATATTGACCTCAAATCTGATGGATTTAATATCTTGTGCCAACTGAAGTTGCAATTCTTTATTGCTCTCATCAACATATTTTTCTAGGGCTTGTCTTTGTTCATCTAACTTTACTTGCAGTTGCACTAGTAGTGAACTGAAATCTACTTTTGGAGCTGGAGTTTGTGGGATAGTCTGTAAGGCTTTCTTATAGCCAGAGTTTCTCTTCCTTAGCTCCATAAGCTTTCTCTTCTTTGCCCTAGATGCTTCTTCATCTTCTGAGGACTCTGAAGAGCTTGCTATGTCCACTGTATCTTTTGGACTAGATGCTATAATGGGCATCTCCTGCTCAGTCCTTAGGAGCTCCCTCTCAGTTCTTGCATCTAATAAATCAGGAAAAAGTTCTTCTAAAGTAACTTGTTGCATTTGTACTAGAGGTATAACTGTCTCTTTAGCAGATGGTTCCCCTTCAAATTCCAAAGTTTCTTCCCGGGTAATGACATCTCCAGGTATATTGTCTTGATTATTCTGTTCAATAACATTCATATGCACATTTAGTGTATCATTTTCAGTATTTATAGCAGCTTGATTTATATCCAGTAGTACCTCAAGTATAGATTATGTAGTTGCTTCATTGTCCAGTGCAGTTGTATGGACATGTGGTTGTTGCTCATGAGCTCCCCCTGAGGGTAATGCTTCTTGTTGAGCTGAAACTGGAGAAAGCTCATTGGCTCCCCCTTGATTAAGCTCCTCCTGGACTTGAGCCAGTTTGTTGTTGATTGTAGGAATCTGCTCCCCCTGCACCTGACTATTAGTCTCAGTTTCTTGAGTAGGAGATTTGTTAATCCTTTCAGCTCCTTCTTCATCTGAGCTGAAACCAACCATTTCGTCTGAATCACTGGAAGATTCAATGGTCTTAGAAGATGTTTTCTTCTTTTTCTGAATCTACTGTGATTGTTTCTGAGGGGTAGAAACATCTTTGGTCAGAACTCTATCCCATCTTAATAGTATTCTCAAATCCATTCTCGTCATATGATTGATCTTAGATCCTACAATCTGATTCATTACTTCAGGAATATTCTCAGCCAGATTTAAACTCAGGATTCTACCCAGATTGGGTTTCTTAAGACTTTCTTTGATTTTGTCAAAAATAACAGCAGAACAATTTATTTTCACCTTGAATATAAATCTGGTCATCAAATTGAACATGTATGCTGAAATCCTATCTTGTCCCCCTGACTTGCATAGAATAACTTTTCCTATAATTTCAAAAAAGAAATTTACCCTGGGAATTCATCCCCTTCCTATTCATTGAGGATACAATCTTGGTTGTGGGGTCTATTCCACACCATTGGAGTGCTTCTCTTGTCATGGAAGATATTATTTCATCTTCTTCTTTAACCCTGGGTAGATGAAATATTTTACTTAAATTCTTCTGAGTGGGTTTGACCTTGGTTCCTTGTATATATGACTTAATTTTTACCCCCTTTGAATCCAAAGATGTCGTCGTATAGAATTCAAGAACTTCCTTTTTCCATATCCTTGTAGGTTCTGAGACCAAATACTCCAATCCATTTTCTGTGATTAGGGTAATCACAGCTTTGATTTCTCTAGATCCACTCGCAAACGCATCACGAAATAGTTCATAGCCCTCGTTAATGTTTTCTTCCAGCTTTGGAGCCATTAGGGAAGAGAGAGATTTGAAGAGAAGAAAGACTACGGTCTGTCAGCACAAAGGTTTGTTCTCGAGAATTTGGAGAGCGTAGTCGACAGGGTTTTACTTCAACCTATTTATATGTTTCTAATCAAAGAAGGTCAAAAGACGTGTTGAAATACTCTTATTGTGTCGACATAGTTGGGATTGTGTCGACACAGACTATGAAAGTCTCGACATAGGATTTTATTGTAAAACTATGTGTCGACACCATTTGCGATGTGTCGACACAGATAACCTTAAGAGTATACACTAAATTCTGCATGTCGACACAGACGACTGTATGTGTCGACACCAATATCTAAGTGTCAGGAGAGCTATGTGTCGACACCAAATTCTAAGTGTCCACACAATCTTCTTGATGTGTCGACAGAATTTTCCTTATGTCTCGACACAAACTACTAAGTGTCGACACATGTGTCTTTATGTGTCGACACAAATTTACTTAGTCAAATTTGTCATTCTTATTCTAAGTTCAGCATGCTTAATTCAATTTTAAAATAATTGAATTTAGTTTCATCCAGTGGTTTGGTGAACATGTCAGCAATTTGAAAATTAGTATTGACAAATTCTAAACTTATTTCTTCCTTTTCAACATTATCTCTAAGGAAATGAAATCTTATTTCTATGTGCTTAGTTCTGATATGAGAAACAGGATTTCTAGCAATAGAAATGACACTAGTAGAATCACAAAATAGTGGAATTCTACTTACGTGGATCCCATAATCTTCAAGCTGATGTTGTATCCATAACAACTTAGCACGACAACTGCCTGCAGCAACATATTCAGACTCAACAGTGGAAATAGCCACACTTGTCTGCTTTTTGCTGCTCCATGACACCAATCTTCCTCCTAAAAACTGACATGTGTCAGTTGTACTTTTCCTGTCTTCTTTGCATCCTGAAAGTCTGCATCTGAATACCTAGTTAGTAGAAAATCAATATTCTTAGGATACCAAAGGCCAAGATTTAGTGTTCCCTTAAGATATCTCAAAATTCTTTTGACTGCAGTATAATGAAATTCTTTAGGGTAGGCTTGATACCTAGCACAGACACATGTAGCATATATGATGTCTGTTCTACTAGCAGCTAAGTATAAAAGGGAGCCAATTATCCCTCTGTACAAAGACTCATCTACAGATTTCCCTGCATCATCTTTGCCTATAGGCACACTTGACCCCATTGGAGTTCTCATGGTGGAGGCTGACTCCATACAATATTTCTTAATCAACTCCTTGGTGAATTAGACTGGGATATGGACAAGCCATCATCAGTCTGTCTAACTTGGAGTCCTAAGAAGAATTTCAGATCACCCATGCTGCTCATCTCAAACTTCCCTTGCATAAGTTTAGCAAACTTTCTACAAAGGTTGTTTTCTATTGATCCAAAGATAATGTCATCAACATATATCTAGACTAAGATCGTCTTGCCTTTTGATTCCCTGAGGAATAGAGTTTTGTCTATTTTCCCCTTGAGAATTTGTTCTCAATGAGGAATGTAGACAATATTTCATGCCAACCCCTAGGAGCTTGTTTTAAACCATATAGTGCTTTCTTAAGCCTATACACATAATTAGGATAGTTTGGTCTGTTTGCCTTTTTGACAAGCTGAACACACACCCTCCTGGATGCACTTGACCTGAGGACATTCCTCACTAACTCCATACTATAGAGTTGTCCTATTGACATGTATTTCAGGTGAGCCCGTCTCTTATGCCATTTGACATAATAAGAAGCTTTCTCATCTGCAACTAGACAAATAGGAAAGTTCTTTTTCTCACAATCAAAGTTCAGACAATAAACATTTCATTTTTTATAACTTGACAAGATGACCTCTTGATCACTTGTCCTTCTAATTTGACAGTCATTCCTAATAAAAGAGGTGTCATAACCAAGATCACTCAGTTGGCTTATTCTTATTAAGTTATGTTTCAAACCTTTCTCATAAGCCACTTTGGTGATAGTGATGGAACCATTGGAAATGTTACCAAACCCTTTGATGACCCCCTTTTTAGATCCACCAAAGATCACTTTGGGTCCATTATCTATGGTAGAGTAGTCTTTCAGCATCCCTCTTATTCCAGTCATGTGCCTGGAACATCCACTGTCTAAGTACCATATTGGGGTATGGCCACTTGGACTCACCTGCATCAAATAAATTTACTTAACCTTAGAACCCCAATAATTATTGGGTTATAGGTTCAGGTTAGACTGAAACGTGACATGCTTGCCTGCAGCCTTTCTGATAGGTAAGCTGGCATTCTTCCTGAGAGTAGTGTTGTGCCAACAATCAATGGCATAATGGCCCACTTTGCCACAACAGCCACACTCATATCTATTGTATCTTCTTTTAGGTACAGTATTAACAACATTGCTGTCAGCAGACCTTAAAACTGTGAATGCCATGGATCTTGTCAACTAAATCACCTCGGTTGAGTGCACCTTACTACACCATTCATTCATCAAGGATCTAACCAACAAATGTCATTAACATATTTCACCCCAATCATTTATAGTCTAAATTCCAGAAACATTAACGTTACTCTACCATGATCTCTCTACAAATACAAAACAGACACGAGAATTACATGTGTAAGAATGATTACTGTTCAGCAACTTGTTGGACATGAATCCAATGAAGACATTTAAGCCCTTGTTGGAAAGGTATTTCCATGGGCTGCGGCTTTCGTGTTTAGTTGAAAGCATGGATCTGGACGTATCGAGTCTGAAAACGGCTTTAAATGTTGTTGCGTGCAGAAATAGATTTCTGCACACATCTTAAAGCAGGTCGGATGACATCGGTTCGTCTTCTTCCTTCAACCAAACTTTATAATAACCTCCAGAATTTCTCCTCCATTATTCACCCTCATAAGGTCACCTCTCTTCACGAAACCAGTCCACAAACTGCATTTGAAGTGAGGGAAAAGT
Source organism: Platanthera guangdongensis (assembly GCA_039583875.1). Taxonomy (NCBI): domain Eukaryota; kingdom Viridiplantae; phylum Streptophyta; class Magnoliopsida; order Asparagales; family Orchidaceae; genus Platanthera; species Platanthera guangdongensis. The sequence goes on from CM077149.1 coordinate 89,852,313, forward strand.
TGAAGACTGTAATTCCTAGGACACAAGTCCCACCATGGCCTTTTCCTAGAAACCTTCTTCTCAAAAATCAAGACTCTTTTGAGTCGATATCTCTCCTAGAAATATCTAAAGATCTAGCACCAAGGGATAGGGTAGGAAGCTCACCTCATTTCTGGCATTTTTGTCCATGGATCTTGTCAACCTTCTCGGTGGCATCTTCTTCTCCTCGGTCGGTGTTAGTTCTTCACGGGAATAAGATCGGCTCCAACACCTTCTTCCTCTCCAGTAGTTTATTACACCAATGTCTTTGGAAGGAAGACAAGAAACAACTAGGGTATTCTGCCTTTTTCATGTGAGAAGTTTGGCAACTGCATAGACACGTGTCAGCCTATTATTGGACCGCCAATCAACTCAGTAAATGAGTCCCTTCGAAACGACGCGGCCGAAAAATTTGCCAAAACCCGAAACTGAACTACAGGGGTAGGGACACCCGTGTCACTACCCGTGTCCTACTCGGGAAGAATGTGGTTGACAATTCATCGGGCTGCTTGGACACACATGGGTAGGGACACGCCCGTGTCACTAACTGTGTCCTGCTCGGGAGGAACACGGTCGACGATTCATTGAGCTTTGCTCGACAAGTCGTCGAGTTGATGCTTGGACATACACAGGTAGGGACATGCCTGTATCTCTACCTATGTCCTGCTCGGTAGGAATAGGTTCGGCGGCATTAGTAGAGCTCTGCTTGATGAAAACACACGCACATGGGTAGGGATATGCCCGTGTCACTACCAGTGTACTTCTCAGGAAATTTCACAAAGAAGACGCAAAGACACCAGATGCCTGTATCACTACTCGTGTCACTACCCTAGACCAACTTCTCCTCCATTACTCAAGTGCAAGCACAACTGCCAGCACTCCTTGAGCCAAAGTCAGCTCTCCTGACTTAAAAGTACGCATCAGGGGCCTAGCGCGAATTGGTACGTTACACCTACAATGATAAATCACTTTACCTTAGGAACCCAAACATATTTGGATCCTTACTTCCTTATCAGCCTACCACCACTAGAACATTAACTTTGCGAGTGGTCTGTCTCGCAGGGTTAACTCATGGAGTTTCAAAATTAGTAGGGTAAACCAACAATCTCTGCTAAAATGACCAATTTTGCCGCAGTACCAACAATCCAACATATTGTACCTTCTCTTGTATTCCTGCTTTACCTTTTGAACATGAGGTCTACCAGGGGAAACATACTTAGAGGTGGAAGCCTCCGAATTACAGCATACGCAGGGCTTATCCATCTCCTTTGCCTTATGTACAAACGTTTTTGCTTTTGGTGTCATCTTATGGTTATGTAAATGAACATAAGGACCATAACTCTGGAGTTCAATCTCTTCATATGGTGCTTTGAAAACACTGGAACCATAGTCTCGGGGATAGGTCCATCCCTAGTATCGCTCCCTGGGCTCTACATTGGTTGGACTAGCAAGATGACCGTAGAACGGCTCAATGTCAAACTTGTTCGTAGGGAAGATTACCTTCCTAAATGAGGGTTGACCTAGAGGTTCCTTCCTCTTTTCTTTGGCACTGGATTTATTTTCAGCCATATCTTTACCAGCTTTGTGGCCAAGACCACCAACCTTCTTCGGAGCTAAAAACTCATCGATGATAGGAAGAATAGTTTTCGGCTTGGAGTAACTTTCTACAAGTTTTCTCTCCACCAAGAGCTTTTATTCTAGCTCATCAAGGTATTTCTCCATCAAACTCAATGTTTCAGCAAAGCCTTTGAGAATCTCTTTTTAAGGATTGGACTTCCTCTCTGAGAGGAAGTATTTTTGTAATTTCCTCCTTCAGACTGGTTTTCACTACCTTGATGGAGGCAGTCTCTTTCAACTGTGTTTTAACTACCTTGTGGCATTTGTCAAATGCTTTCAAAAGGATCTCATGCTGAATCATTAATTCAGAATCCTCTTCCTCAGAAGAATATCCTTCAAGACCATTTCAGGAGGTATTCAACTCATAGAGTATTGTGTACGAGTTTACCTTTCCATGGTACTCGGAGTCACCAACTTCCATATCTGATTAAGATATAAGCCCGAAGTATGCTTCCTCATTCTATGAGCTGGACTCACATGAGTCACTGTCACTAAAAGTCTTGGAATTCTTGGCGACAAAGCTCTATTCTTCTTTTCCCTTGCCCTTAAAGGATCTGTTCACCTCTTTCGTGGAGCCTTCCTTCTTCTAGTACGGACACTCCGCAATTATGTGTCCTGTCTTGTTGCAATAATAGCACCCAACGTCAGATGAAGAATGTTTGTTCAATTTAGATTTGTACATGTCCTCTCAATTGTAGCTTTTTCTAGAACAATCATCATCATGATGGGATTTCCTGAAGTCAGATGAGGATGACTGAATCTTCATTGGTCTCCCCTTACTGAGCAGTTTCTTAAACTACTTAGATCTGAGAGAAAACTCTCCATCTGATAGCTCAGAGCCTGATGTGTGCTAGACTCAGAGTCTTCTGGAGTGTCTGGGGCATGAGTCCTTATTAGTGACAGATTTGGACTTTCTTGAACCTTCAGCCTTTAGAGCTATCTACTTCACTTTACTGGAAGTCCGATTGCTTTGCTTCTCCTTCTTTCTGGGGTTCATCTGAAGTTCGTAGGAGAACAATTTTCCAAAGTGGTTCGGACGTTCAATCTCAGGATACTTCCCAACCTCCCTGATGGCAACCACTTTAGTGTCTCTGTCCTTTGTTAGGGATCTGAGAAACTTATTGTTTAGTTCGCAATTACTGAATTTGATGCAGTAGCTTCTAAGACCATTCATGATCTTGAAGAACTTCTTGAAGCTGTCAGCAATGGTATCATTTGATCCTTGCTTGAAAGCTTCGTACTCCTGATTCAGCAACAATCTTCGGTCGTCTATAACTTCTTTTATTCTTTCCATCAAAATAACCAAGCAGTCCCACAATTCTTTGGTAGATTTATAGTGGAATAAATTTTCTAGCATCGAGTCGTCCACTGCATATGTGATAATATTCTTAGTCTTCTTGTCCAAGGAGACCAAGACAATTTCATCCTTTGTAAGATCCATCATCTTTTTGGGAATCAAGATATCTAGGTTTAGAGCTGAAGAATGCTTAGATATATGCGATCCTTCCACAATCTGAAAAATTCTTGGATATGCAGCTTCCATGAAGAACTAGACATTTTCTTTCCACATGGGAAGTTCTCTTTTGTGCAAACTGGTAACTTCATCGAAGACATGTCTTTACTTCTGTCCATGGTAACTAGACGAAATCTCTTGACGCTAGAACAAGGATCTTGTTCAAGGTGTTAAGCTTATATCGAACAAAATGCCCTTCTGATACCAATTGAAAGTATCCAGCGTCTACTTTAATCACCTAGAGGGGGCAAATAAGTGATGTTTATATCTTTTCGCGATTTATAGTGGTTCCCTAAGTTTGGTAAGCCTACTTTCCCGCCTCACCTATGTACCACGAATGGCTAGATTCGGCTACTTCACCAAACTCAGATTTCTACAAAACTTTCACCTTGGAGCCTCAACTCATATAACTCGGAGACGATGCTACTACCACTCAATTCACAAACGGTTCTACCACTCGATCCATAAACGGATCTACCACTCGATCCACAAAGGGATCTACCACTCAATCCACAAATAGATCAACCACTCGATCCATAAATGGATCTACCACTTGATCTACAAATGGATCTACAACTCAAAGCAAATCTCCTAAAAGGGTAAATGAATATTTTACAATAATATTTCACACAAACCTATAAAAGATCTGAAAGCTTCAAGCCGTCGTTCTTCAAAAATAGATGGTCTTAAAAATCTGGGAGAACTTACAATATGAAATCTTGGAAGATCTTGAATCTCGACTCTTGAATCTTCAAATGAGTAGGATTGGAGTAATAGAGATCTTTAGAGAGAAGTAATACAGTCATATTGGTCAAAGAAGATTTAATCGCACTACACGTCGGTGACCGATCGGAAGAATTGCGAAATCCACTATAGCCGAGCCGACAAAATTTCCGATCGTGGAAAGTTTTCTCAATTTTTAATTTGAGAGAAGATCATGATTATTCTTGGAAAGGAATTCTCCTTAGGTATTTATAGAGATCACCCTTCTAACGGATATAAAGAAATTCCAAAAAAAAACTTCTAAAAGTAATAGTGCATGGCCGCCGCAACCCGAGCCTCGAGAAAACAATTTTCAGGAAAAAAATGACCTAAGTCATATTCATCGAGTATCGTCTAGTATCACAATTATACTCACCGAATATTCATTGATGTACTACTAATTTGACTTAGACAAACTCAGCTCAAGCTGGCTAGCCACTCATTGCCAAGGCTAGAGTCATACTCGACGAATTCGTCAAGTATCTAGTATACTCGACGAATTCGTCGAATATAGGCTAATAGACTTAACGCTCTCGATGCCAAGATCTACTCAACGTATTTTCCTTAAGAAAAATCAAAGAAGTAGTGTCGATATGATTCGTTGAATTCAGCGTGTATCATCATGTATATTCAACAAATTCAGAGAGTATCGTTAGATACATTCGACGAATTCGTCGAGTATACTAGATGATACTCGACGAATTTTACTTAACTATTTTTCTAATTATTCCAAAAATTCTACACAAATATATAAGACGAATTCGATGAGTGATAGTAAGTATATATGATGAATTCGACGAATATCAATGATACTCGACGAATTCGACGAATATCCCTTACGATACTCGAAGAATTTTACTTGGGTAAAATATTTATATTTCTGAAATGCAGCTCTTCTTCTTCCTTGAACCTCCCCATGTACTTGGCCAAGAAGTAGACCACAAAAGAGATATTACATGCGAGTCAACACCATGGCCTATACAATGAATGATTACATTGTGTAGTCCTGTGTTTACTGACCCACTTTAACCTGTCATTGGTGTGTACTTAGCATTGTAAACATGCAAGGACATAACTATAAATATAATATCAAATACAGTCACAATTCATCTTAGCTTAACAGGACACTTCTTCAAATTAGGGTTATTGTTGATACAATATCCAACACCTCCATCGTCGTGCAAGCTGCCGACAGTGTAAAAATTTTGTGAACTGCAGATAATGGGAAACCAAGCACAGGAGCACTCTAACCATAACCAAGACAAAATAAAACAGATGCAGCTAGAGGAGAAAGAATCTTGTACTATCAAAAATCTTTACAAGATGAGGCATACATTTTTCCTGCTTTCATTTTATCGCTTTCATTTACTGCTTTATTTTATTGCTTTCACCGCTTGTCGTCCCCATTCTGATGAGTGGCTAACCATTCTTAGCCCTTAGTATCAAAGAGCATTGGGACAGATAAAATAACTTTAAATAATAAAAGGTCCTTATTTTCTAATTAATTAAAAGTACTTATGGTTTGCCCAGGTTTTACGACGTGTAGGACCACATATCAATGTGTGAGCCCTTTTTCCATAGTCCATACGATAGCTAGCCGAGAGGTCATGCGTATGGACCGATCGCCCCTTGGTAAAGAGAGTTCTGCACTAACCCTCGAGAGAGGAGGCACGCAAACTCTACCGGATTGGGTTCCCCACCCAATAGCGTGGTTCTTAGCTTAATGCAGGCGTTAAGAGGAATCCTTCGTCGTACGAGAGCCCGGTCGAATAGTCTTAGCATTCAGGTGAGCGATATCCATATAGCTAGGTAAGCTCATTTTAGTGGAACCTCCATGGCCAAGTCTCCGCCTTAATTAATTTAAAACTTTGGATCTCTTTTTATTAAAAGTTTATTTTTGTTATAATTTTATTCGAGTCCGTCGCGCTAAACTTTTCATCGGCTCCACCTTTAATGCTTTCATTTTTTGTTTTTCGTCTTTCTTTTTGCCTTTATATATATATATATATATAAAATATCCCGACAAGATAAATCATCGGTAAAATAATAGTCCCCTCTCGGGAAGAGTAGAAATAATCGACCCGACCCTGAGAACAATACGACCTCGATATTCCACACTAGAATATCTTGTACTACACGTGATATGTGCACTTGCCTTCTTTCGTTAAAACTCGATCTAAACCATTTTATATCCAAACAAATAAATCCACGCGCCCCGTTTTCTATTTAAAAACCACATCCGTCTTTTTCCTTAAATAAACCGCCCCGGGAGCCGCGGGAATACTCACCAATTTTTGGAGTTTTAGCCGCATCAAGTTTATGGACCCGATGCGAAAATATCAATCAAGTTTTTGGCGTCGTTACCGGGGACTTGATGCAAAATAATCAATTAGGTTTTTGGCGTCGTTGCCGGGGACTTGATGCAAAATTATCAATCAAGTTTTTGGCGCCGTTGCCGGGAATTTTTCGAGTCGTTATTTTGAACCCTGAAAATCTATTAATTTTACCTATATCATTATATATAACAAAAAATTAAAATGGCCAACAAAAAAATAATACTAATAATAATAATAATAATAATAAAACTACCAAAAAAACCTTACAAAAAAAAAGAAATAGCTTATTTTATATATATTGATCTAAAAAAACAACACAAAAATGGAATAGCGTTGTTTCCAAAAATAAAAATAAAAAAACGTATTAAAATAAACACTTGAAAAACCTATAAATCCAAAAAAATCTAAAAACTAAAAATAACTTAAAAAGGTTTTCATTATTTTTATGAAAAAAAAAACTCAAACACTAAAAAAACAAAAACCTAAAAATCTAAAAACTAAAAAACTCTAAAAATCTAAAAAACTAACAGCCAAAAATAAATCTTAAAAAACCTAAAAAACTAAAACCCACAAAAAAATCAAAAAACAAAAAAATCTAAAAACAAAACAAAACCTACCTAAAAAACAACTACAAAAATAAAAAAAAATCTACTTAAAAACACAAAAAATATAATAATTTGATTTTAAAAATGTATATATTTTATTTAACCTATTTTATTTTTACTTGTTTTGTTTTAATTCGTCGCGCTTCACACTTTTGTGTGCGCTAGGGGATCACATTTTTATCACACTCATATAGCTAAGACGTTAGCAAATCGAGTCACACACGCACTTGCCACCCCCTACCGCCCGCAACCTTTTAGCCGAAATTATCTTTTTCCCTTTTTTGTTATCTTTTTGCTTCTTTCTTTTCTCTAACTAATGCAGTGTTTCGACCTGGGCCTCCCCGACCATGTCTTAGGGAAGCTTCTACCCTCTCTTGTAATTTTTGTGCATATTTTATTTTGTAAATTATTTGTTCTGCATAATTAGACAGCAACATTGGGTACAATGTTGGATTTAAGTATCAGGGTATTTTCTTATTGTTATATTTCTGCACTTTTATATTCTCCAATAATAATAATAATAATAAATCATCAAAAAATACAAAAATGCATAAAAATTAAAACCTCCAAAAAAATTTTTATTTTTTTTAAAATAAAAAAAATCCATAAAACAAAACAAAAATTCAAAAAAAAAATTCTTTTACTTTGTAAATATTATTTTTGTAAAAATAAATCTTTCTCTTTCCCCCCCCCCCCTCTCTTTTTATTTGTAAAAGCTCGCTTTTTAGCAAGCCCGTGACATTCGACTCATCGAATCAACCACTGAAATAAGAGTCTATTCGCGGGCCATCGATTTTTTTACTTTGTACGTTTTTTGTAAAAATCTCTTTCCCCCCTCTCTACTTCGTAAATAACACATTTTTTCCTCTTTCTTGTAAATAACTTATCAAAATAAACTGAAAACTCTAAAAAAATACTTAGAAAATCAAAAATAATAATAAAAAAAGATAATCAAAATCCCAAAAAGAGAATAACTCTAAAAAAAGATAATAACTTAAAATATAAAAAAAAGATAAAAGCACCTTTAAAAATGCAGAAAAAAAGATAATAGTCAAAAAAAATAAAAAAATGATAAAAACCCTAAAAAATCCAAAAATATGTTGTTAATTATGTAACGAATAAATTGAATATACCATGTCTTAACTCTTTTTGTTTTCCAAAAATTTAGTTTCGAATTTATTTATAAGCGAATTTTACTTATTCTTTGTTTACTATTCATTTATTAATTAAAGTCTGATAAATTTAAGTGTCTGGGGTTAAGTTTTAAAGAATTTTTTATGTCTTTTCCTTATAAGAGAGAACTTGTCTTTCACCACCACTTCTAATTTTTATAAATAGAAGCTCGTCTTTTATGTTAGAAAATAACAATCATGGATTTCAATTATTTCTATTTCATGCTTTTGGAAACATAGGAACGTTCATTTTAAAAAGGTTGCTCTCAAAACTTTTTTATTAAAATCTAGTTTTCTTTTTAAAAAAATAAAACCACCTCCATTTTTTTTCATGCCTTACCTGACATGCTTACCTCTATTTTACCCCTTAAAAGAACTTATGTCAATGGGAATAAGATTTCATTCCGTAAACATAGGCACTCAATATTTAAAAAGATTATATATTACGGAGTGAGAGGATAAAATTCATTACCCCTATACATATACATTGGGTTATTTATTATTTATGAAGAAAGAAAAAATTATATGTTAGGAAAATAATATTTCATTTTTCTAATTATTCAAAAGAAAAAACATATAAAGGTTCCAAAAAAAATTACCTCGCCTCTAAATCCAAGCTCTCTTCATAAATCACCAAACCACTTATCTTATTTCAATGATTCTAGAATTAATTTAAAATTTTTTGAGAGCATAATTTTAAAATTGCATTATTTCCTTTAACTTCTTTTAAGCTAAAGTTTTTTATATAATTTCAATTCATCTTTGTTAAACTAACAAAAATAAATTTTTGTTTTTTATTTGTTTTATCTAGAAGTCTTTTTGAAACTCTTCCTCTATTTATAACATTTTCATAATTTAGGATTTAACTATAATACCCTGGATGTTTATTTTGATCTTACTTTTAATTAATTCAAGCGGTAGTTAAACTTAGGATTTATTTAATTCCTTATAAGTTCATCTCCAACTTTTGCTCTAGAATAACAAAAGCTTAAGTATGGGGGTATTTGATGAATTGTAAATATACGTATTTTTACGTATGTTTAATAAGTTGTTTTAGCTTATTTTCGTCATTTTTTACTTATATTTCCTTAATAAATTGCTCCTATTTTGAAAATATTTTGCTAACTTACTTTATTTTGATTTTCTGAAAAAATTTCAGGAAATTGTCAAATTTTGCATGGGTCACCCCCATGTACTTTGGGTCACGCCCGTGACCTGGGCGTGACAACTCAAATCCCATGAAATCGGCCGCGAATTGAAGAAAAATCATGTGACGCGCCTCTGTCCAATGACACGCCTCGTGACCAATGCCCGTGTCACTCCCGCTCGACGTTTTCCGGTCGACGAATGTCGACTCAAGCCGACACGCCCATGTCAAGATGCGACACGAGCGTGTACTCCTCCACTGGGCCGACAAGACCCGTGCAGCGACTTTCGACGCGTCCCGCGCCCAGTTCTACCTCCCCGACATGCCCACCGTCATGCCCGTGACCAGGGGCGTGACCTCCACGATTTCAGCCGAAGTCAACTTTTGATGCCAAATCTCGCCAGCCGCATTTTATATAGTGCTGACACGCCCCCTACCCCTACCCCCCCCCCCCCTACACGCCCGTGTCAGGTGGCGTGTCCCATGAAAAATTTTGTCTATAAAATCAGAGTTTCTGCTTGTAATCTTGTTCCCCTTTTGGGATCCATTTTGAATGGGGAGGTGCTGCCTAGATGATTTCAAAGCCTTGTAATGGGATTTTCTCCCTCTCTCTCTCTTTTGTTTTAGTTTTAACTTTATAATCCTCTTTTAATTTTAATACATATGTAGTTTTTTTTCCATATCAATACTTTGGATATCATCTTTGTGCCCACTCTTATGCAATCTTATTTTCTTCTTTGTTTCTACTTTGTTTTTCTTTTCTTTAAAAAGTGTGTGTGTGTGTGTGAGAGTAAATGTTATGTTTTCATTTTTATTGATAAGTAATTGTTATATTAGTTTTTCATCTTATGCCCCTTGACTTGACTTTCTTTATAGTAGTTATATTGTTTTTGTTCTAACATTCATCATTATGAAACTATAAAAACGATCATAAAGTGGTTTTTGATTTTTTTTTACTTAGTCTTTTTAGATCGTAAAACTTTTCGTTCTTTTCCCTTTTCTCCACTTTCTAAGTGTTTTTATAGCATTATAAGAATGGATAAGTAGTTATTTTATTTTTTTCAAACACTTCCATTTTCGCTTTATTTTCAAAACTGTTTTGTCCGTTTAATTTTTCTGTCTTCTTTTTACGCATTTCTACAGTATTCTTGCGGTAGAAATGTATTCGTTTTAATTTTCGGAGCACTTTCATTTTGCGTTTATTTGCAAACCTTTTTGCTCGTTTAAATTTTATTTCAGCTTTTTATGCATTTCTACTGCATTCTAGTGGTAGAAATGCAGTTGTTTTAATTTTTCATTAACTTAGTTTTTATTCATTTCTGTACGTGTACGCAATTATTTCCGCCTACTCATTAAGAGTTAAATGGCGCACTATTTTTATTTCATCTATTAGAATGTGTGAGTTTTTACATTCTGTCGTGTGCGTGTGTTTTACTTTATGTCGAGAGTGTGTGTGCGTGAGTTTTACTTTCTGTAGAGTGTATGCATGTGTTGCATTTACTTACTCCTACTCGTTTGTGTAGGACTCGCTTTCATTTCTCCCACCCACTCATTTGAGCAGGGACTCGCACTTTACTGCTTTCATTTAAGTCTCACTCGTTTGAGTGTGACTTGCAATTTACTGCTTTATTTCCTGCTTAATTTTCCTGCTTTCATTTTATCGCTTTCATTTACTACTTTATTTTATTGCTTTTACCACTTGTCGTCCCCATTCCGATGAGTGGCTAACTGTTCTTAGCCCTCAGTATCGAAGAGCATTGGGACATATAAAATAACTTTAAATAATAAAAGGTCCTTATTTTCTAATTAATTAAAAGTACTTAAGGTTTGCACGGGGTTTATGACGCGTAGGACCACATATCGATGTATGAGCCCTATTTCTGTAGTCCATATGCTATCTAGCCGAAAGGCCATGCGTATGGACCGATCGCCCCTTGGTAAAGAGAGTTTTGCACTAACCCTCGAGAGAGGAGGTGCACAAACTCTACCAGATTGGGTTCCCCACCAAATAGCGGGATTCTTAGCGTAATGCGGGCGTTAAGAGGAATCCTTCGTCGAACGAGAGCCCAGTCCAATAGAGTTAGCGTTTAGGTGAGCGATATCCCTATAGCTAGGTGAGCTTATTTTAGTGGAACCTCTACGATCAAGTCTCTGCCTTAATTAATTTGAAACTTAGGATTTCTTTTTATTAAAAGTTTATTTTAGTTCAAATTTTATTCAATTCCATCGTGCTAAGCTTTTCATCGGCTCCACCTTTAATGCTTTCATTTTCTGTTTTCTGTCTTTCTTTTTGTCTTTATATATATATAAAATATCCCGACAAGATAAATCATAGGTAAAATAATAGTCCCCTCTAGAAGAGTAGAAATAATCGACCCGACCCTGAGAACAATACGGCCTCGATATTCCACACCGGAATATCCTGCACTACACGTGATAGGTGCACTTGCCTCCTTTCGTTAAAACTCAATCTAAACAGTCTTATATCTAAATAAATAAATCCATGTGCCCCGTTTTCTAAATAAAAACCACATCCGCCTTTTTCCTTAAATAAACCGCCCGGGGTGCCACAGGAATACTCACCAATTTTTGGAGTTTTAACCTCATCAAGTTTTTGGACCCGATGCGAAAATATCATTCAAGGTTTTGGCGCCGTTGTCGGGGACTTGATGCAAAATAATCAATCAAGTTTTTGGCGTCGTTGTCGGGGACTTGATGCAAAATTATCAATCAATCAGCAAGAGAGGATGATCCAAGTATTAGTTCAGGCTCGAAGTTCTTTCTTCCTCAGTGGGTTTCTTCCTTGTACCCTTGGAGGATTCCTTTATTCTTGTAGGTTGGCTGATGGGTAGGACTCTAGAGAATCTATCCAAAGTTTTTATGTCCATTATTTTCAGGTAGTGAATCTTCACCACCTATTCCTGTGTGAAGGAGCCAGGATAGATGTTCACTAAGTACAAGGAAATGATTCTGCCTATATTAGGTGAGGATATGCAGTCTACTATTCTCTAATAGATTAGAGAGGTCCATGAGGTCTTTTTATTTAGTATAACTCTAGTCATGACTACAAACATGAACCTGGAGATGGTATCATGTGATCCAGGTTTGCAGATGAGGGCTTTCTCTACAATGTCTGCTAGCAATTTTCCTCTTTGATTGAAGAATTTCCTTTTCAGAGAGCCAGATTTGGCCTCAGTGTACCCACACCATAAGAGAGCACTATCTCTGTCCGTGTCTGCGAGCTCTTCTTCTTCGCTAGGGTTGACAGAGGGGATATGAAGTGCCTTTCCCAACCTCTTATGGTTTACCTTGATTTTGATGTCTTCAATCTTAGATCTGATAGAGTTTTGAGATGGGGACATCTTAGTGTTTGAGAAGAATTCCACAACCTAATTTCTAAGAATGGAGGAGGGTTTAGAAAGAGTGTTTTCTAAACCAGCGACCTCAATCATCCTTAGTACGGCTTTAATCTCGGGAGATGCATGATTGAATCCATCCCTTACTATTTCGTATCCATCCTGAAGCTCCTTGACGACATTTGGTGCCATTGAACTAGAGCGGCAAGACGCTGAGACGGTTTCGGTCTCGACGGCTAGGGTTAAGGCTTTTAGAGAACGATGTGTCCTTTCGTTTCTTCTCTTCTTTATATATATAATGAAAACATTTTAATTAATTTAATTAAAAATTTCATCTGACTATTAAGATTGGTATTTTCGACTTTACGGAATGCCCGACAATTGTGTCTTTTACTATATCACTCAACTTTTCTTCAATTAGTTCCATGCATGTTTAATTTGTGTTTTCTTTATTGATTGGTTGTACAATTTTCTTGATTTAGTAAACACTCTGTCAAGATAAATAGAGGGGGAACTAACATGTTAATGGGCCAGTTCTATTGACACCTAATTTACGTACTGTGTTTCCCTAAGGCTTGTTGAAAAGTTACTTGTAATTTTTAAGTAAATTACAAATAAGTCTTGCAACGCAAAATCTTGCAAGAATTAACAGTGTAGTTGATTGAATCACTGTTTTTATATTTGCTTGATTGGATTCATCTTTGAGCACAACTAACAAAACTCAATCAAATAGCAAGAAAAATCTCTATATAAGAGAGAGAGAGAGATATACCTTGAGGCTTGTTTCCTCTAGCTTTTGAGGATCACTTACTTGACAGCCTCAACCTTGATTTGTTTCCTTTTCTGATGCATATTCCTAGAACAACTATCCTGTCACAGACATTTTCCTGAAACACTGGCTGTCCAAATACCAAGTCTTAAGTGGACATGTACTTGGACTATCCTGCAAAATAGCGTTCATTTACCCTTAGGCACCCAATGATAACTGGGTCCTAGGTTCTTGTTAGCATCATAAAATCTATGCATAACTCTCTGCCTGGGCTGAGAACACAACTGTCTACTAGTCACATTCAGGTTATGCCAGCAGTCAATCACATAGTGACCCACTTTCCCATAACACTAACATTTTTGAATGTTCTATCTTCTCTTTAGGACATCATAGAATTATTGTCCATGAGATAAGTGAGCAGTACCAGACTTTACTGGATGAGCATTGAATGAGGCTGCCCCATCTTCTTGAGTAAAGGTGCTATGGTTCTAAATACAGCTGGTCCAGTAGGGGACAGTTATATTTTTGGAGCCTGCCATCTGGTGGACTTACTCATTTCCTTAGATAGAGGATACTTAGGTCCAAATCTAAAGACTTTCTCCTGAACCGTGTAGCTAGAGTGGGCAGTGTCACTCTTTATTGGATCATGTGCCTTCATCCCACTAGTGGAGCACACATTTAATTGACCCTTCTGGAGTGGTGCAAACTTGACAGCTTTAGAAGGTGCATTTGCCTTCTGAAACACTACCTTCTTGTTAGGACAAACAGATTTGAAGTGGTGATTGATGTGGTCAATACCCAGCTTCTTAGGGACTTGGCAAGTTGTAGCTTTTGGCAACTAACCCTGTGACTGAGAAGGGTTAATCACAATCCCCAACCTCTCTGAGAACTTTTGTTCCAGATATCTGATGTGCTTCTTCTTTTATTCTAGAAGCATGGTCTGACACTCAAGATTTTTCTTGAGCTCAGACATCTCATGACATTTCTTATAAAACTCAATAGATTTATTGTTATAGAGAGTTTTGTAAGGCCTTAGGACCTCTAATTCCTTGGCTTGCCTCTTGGCAAGTAATGTGCTCTCCTTTAGAGCAAATAGGAGTAGTCCAAACTTGTCAATCAATTGATTAACATCAGTCATAAATTCATAGAAGTATTCATCACAGGATGAAGATGTACCAGTATCTGGACTATTTTCAAAGTCAGAGAAAGATGCAGAATTTGAGAGAGATTGTACCTTAATTGATTCTGAATCTTCCTGACTTCTCTCTTCTGCAGACATTACCATCAACCCATGGCAACCATAGATTTCTTCTTCCTCCTTATTATTACTATCTGAGAGTGATAGAGGGGCCCTGATTCCTATCCTTCCTGCAGGATATTACACTTCTTCTTCTGGATCTGTAGTAACTGATATCAGCCCTAAGTAGGCTTATTCCTCTTTATCTTCAGAATCTGAGGATGAAGAATCTGTCCAGATTCTCTCTATCTTGGTCCCAAAGGACTTTTTCTTCTTCTTCTTCTTCTCATCTTTAGACTCTGAGCCACTATCAGAAAGACTGATGTTCCCTGTCCCTTCCATATAGTAAGTGAGAGAATCCCACATCTCTTTAACTGACTTGTAGTGGACCACTCTCATGAGGGTTGAATCATCCATGACACTCACCATGATGTGTTGTGCCCTCTAATCCATAGATGCAAGGTTGATTTCTCCTTCAGACATCTCTGCATAACTCTTTGGAGTCTGGATGCTTGCATCTGAAGTTGAGACCTTCATCGGGATGAAAGGTACTTTATGAACATTTGCAAGCACCCTAGGATCAGAGGCTACCATGATATGCTTGACCCTTTCTAACCAAGTCTTAAAGTTCTCCTTGTTGTAGACTTGAAGCTCCATTCCTTGCGGTCTAGTTTGAACCCACAATTATAACCCTTTTAGCTAACCTTGGAGGTATACTTAGATTCTTAAATCCTTTTTGAGTAACCTCTCTCTGATACCACTTGAAAGTTATTTAATTGAAGGTTAGCTAATCACCTAGACGGGGGTGAATGGGTCTTTGAAATTTGTAGCTTCCTTTGTTATTTTCTTACTACTATATTTAGAGTTTGTCCTTATGTCCTGTAATAAGAAAGTAAAACAAACACACACAACAAGCACACAAATATTTATAGTGGTTCCCCAATTGGGTACAACCACATTCCCTCCCACCTTTCCAACTTACTTGTTGGACAAGGCATATACTCTTGCACTTTGCTCTTTAGAGCTTACACCTCAGGCCCATAGCCTTACTCTTAGTGTACAACAGCACACCTACACTCAGTACCCCTCCAGGTACCTACCTTAGATCCACACTTGGATCCTACCACAGAGAGATAAACTCTCCAGCCTCAGGCTATTAAGCCTTCCAGCAACTCAAATCCACTTGGATCCTACCATAGAGAGATAAACTCTCCAGCCTCAGGCTATTAATGTAACACCCAAAAAGTCAAAAAGGAACGAATAGCATTTTAAGGCTAATTTGGTGCCTGAATAGGTTCATACGGCCTGCGACACGGGCGTGTTGTAATGCCCCGATACTCAAAGGAGCGACGGGGGACATTTTGGGCCAGTTTTGGGTTCTGGCTGCAGGCACACGGCCTGGGACACGGGCGTGTCCCAGGGCGTGTCAAGCCTGTGTCGACACTAAGCTGGGAAGTTGACACTTTCGGCTCGACATTGTGTCGAGCCTGGGCACACGGCCTGCGACACGGGCGTGTCGCAGGGCGTGTCGACCCGTGTCGACACTTAGCCACGAAGTCGACACTCTGCATTTGACGAAGTGTCGTGACATGGCACACGGCCTGCGACACGGGCGTGTCGCAGGGCGTGTCAACTCGTATCGACACTCGTCCCGGGAAGTCAACACTTTGGTCTCGACATTGTGTCGAGACAAGGCACACGGCCTAGGACACGGGCGTGTCCAAGGCCGTGTCAGCAGGTCGACGATCTTTGCTCGACGAAGTGTCGAGTGTCGAGACCGTGTACATGGCCTGGGGTCCAGGTGTGTTAAGGTGACATAGGTAAGGACACGGGCATATCCTAGAACCCGTGCAGTGCTCGGGTTGTTTTCGGGGAAAAATTATGGGGGTACACGGCCGGCCACACGGCCGTGTCAGGTGCAACACGGGCGTGTCAGCTCGAACACGGGCGTGTTCAATACCCGTGTGAGGTTCCAGGCGAGCCGATTTTGACGGCGAATGAGGCACACGGCCCTGGACACGGGCGTGTGCCAGGCCGTGTTCGGTCCAGATTGGGCATTTCAGTCCCGAATCAAAGACGTTCGTTTCCTTATTTTGAGATCCAACGGCTGGGGGTTGTTCCTGAAGGGATATACCCGGGATTGGACTTAGAAACCCTCACTTTTCTTAAGTTGTTATCTTTCTAAAACCTTAGAGAGAGAGGAGAGCCAAGGAAGGAAGAAGGAGCTAGATCCGACCATTGGAGGAGCTTCGAAGCTCCGAATCGCGAGCCGACTCCGGATCCACGGAGGCAAAGCTAGTGCGGTGCTTTTCATCCGCTTAATTTTCAATGGCGCCAAAGAGGAACGCTAGGGTAACGATTCTCTTCTTGAGCATGAGTAGCTCTCCTTCTTTGCATAGGAAGCCCGCTCTTGCGAGTTTGCGGAGAGTTGGAGGCGTTCCTTCGGGTAGATATGTGAAGTCCCCGTTGTTTAGAGTCCGTAAGCGAGAACGGACATAGGCATGATGTGTGAAGCCTACCCGGACATGTTGGTCTGGATCGGTGATGTTGCATTGCATAAATGTCGGAGAAGACTCCGTACTATTGATTGTTTTTCGGGTTTTCTACGCGATAGATTGCAGCAGGGAGCCTTGGGGACTAACCCAAAGGTGCACCCAGAAAACTGGGCGGATACGAGATCTTGCCAACTTGGTGGCCTGAGAGCCAACTTGAACATAACCGGGTTATGTGAATTGTGATGGAAACGGGACTCGGTGGAAGTTTGACCCGCGCAAATGGCTTAAATTGTCATTGCGATGTGAGCATGGGTTAGATGGAACTGTACCCGCTCTATGTCGTTTGGTTAAAGAGACCTAAAGGCACGTGGCACTTGCCGTTGGCATAGATTAGGGTCTTTGGCGGTCGATGGCTTAAATTGTCGTGACCCAGGCCAAGAAGACAAATTGCTTATAGGTTTGGCCATCAAAGTGGCGGTGGTGAGTCTGTAATGTCTATGGCTTTAATTGACGTGACATCGACCAGTTCACCGAGAATGTGCCCTGAGAGCACGGGGCATGCGGCCGTGCGAGCCAACGTCTGTGATGAAATGGCTATATATATATATTGCTCGCTTATTCTAATGAAATGCAGGGAAGGAGCATCGCCGCCCCGAGTTGGGGGCGGGATCGTTATAATTTGGTCAGTATTGCTGACCGTTGCCTTGTTTTGCCACCGTGCGGTGGTTTGTTGCTTGCAGGTGTTGCGGGACCAAGAGGTCAATAGCGGGCTAAAGCCCTTTTTGCGAAGCTGGCCCTCGAAGGACCAAATGGAAGTGTTTACTGTTTTATTCATGTATGACCGGCCTGCGTGCCGTGGTTTGTAAAACATGTAATATCAAGTGAACCATATTTGTAAGGCCTTAAGGCTTGTACTGGTGTATTTTGTAACATTCCTATTTTGGTAATTAGTGGACATTCATGCTTTAATGCTGGGTTCTTTGTTACAACTTTTATAAACTGCTTCCTCTAGAATGCTCTGTGTAGGACATTTATTGGTTGGATGGTTTCCATGAGTAACCACCCGGTCTGTCTGTGGCATACGGCGTCGTGCCCCGGCCGGACCTACACATATATGTTATGTGACGGATAGGGGGTGTTACAATTTGGTATCAGACTACTGGTTTTGGTCGGGCTTAAGATGAATTTGTGGACGAATTCTTTTTAAGGGGTGGTGAGCACATTGTGTGCGTCATCGTTATAACGGTAAAAGAACCCATGAATGTCCACTTAGGAATGAAAATACTCGTGTTTGAGGAACCTGCGTGTTCCTATAATTGCTGTTTGCAATTTTATTTGGTCGCTTAACGGTGTTTTGTACCACTATAGGTGACCAGAAGTGGTGTTGGGCTGTCAGAACGCCGAGTTTCTGAGGCTAGTAGTGCACCGGATGTTGCTCCTGCAACACCTCTGTCGGCTGAGAACATACGATTGGTGGCTGAAGCGGTGTTGGCCGTGATAAATGCGCAGCCTGCAAGGCAAACGCAGCAGCCCACTCCTGCGATGGAGCAGGAACGTCTTCAAGAGGCTGAGCCGAGGAGAGTGGAGCAAGTGGTTGTCGAACTGGTGGTGCCAAGGAGGGCAACTAAGAGGCAGCTTAAGTATGTAATGAGTTTTAACCCTCCGTTATTCTCGGGGTTGGGAACCCCATCTCAGGCTGAAGACTAGCTCTCCAGGGTGAAGAGAGTCATGACAGCGACGGAGACGGAGGAGTGGCAAATGACCACCATCGCTACGTTCCTTCTGGACGGTGAAGCGAGAATGTGGTGGGAAGGATTGGAGCTGCACTTATTGAGAGTTAGGCAACTTGGTGATGTCTCAATGGAAGAGTTCTCGAGATTATTCTTGGCCAGATACCTCCCTTCGACGCAGAAGATAGCGTTGGAGATCAAATTTCTGAAGTTGGTTCAGGGTGAGAAGAGCGTGGATGAATATCTCCATGAGTTCACCCATTTGAGTTGATATGCTAGCTCCACTATCATGGATAAGGAGTGCAAGACTAATCGCTTCTATGAAGGCTTGAGAGATGAGTTGAGATTACTACTCTCGGGGCCGATGACGCAGGGTTTCTTAACCTTGGTCAACACGGCCCGGTCCTTGGAGAAGGACATGAAGATTGTGCAGGCAAAGAAAGGCTTGGGTGATAGGAAATCTGAATTTAAAGTGCTGACTACTTCAAAGACCGGCTATCGGAGGTCTTTCAAGAAGCATAGGACTTCGGGTCCAGCTCCTTCTGGTGCTTCTGTGGCGACTACAGGTCGGACCCCGGGCGCCTGTTTTACTTGTGGAAAGACGGGACATTTTGCCCGTGACTGTTGGAGCGGACATCCTAAGTCCGAGAGGAGGCCGGGAGCTACATATGAAGAGAAGGGAAAGGCGGTGGAGTCAACCGCATCCCATTATGCTCCGACCCAACCAAGGGTCTACAATCTTGGCCAACAGGAGGCCATCAAACAGGCTGATGTGGTGATAGGTACGGTTTAATTTATAGCAAGTAAATTTCTTTAAATACTTATTATGCACATGTTACCATACCACTGCTTGTTTAGGATTTGTATTGATTTGTGAAAATCCGGCACGAGCACTCTTCGATACGGGAGCTTCACACTCCTTCTTGTCCGAAGGATTTATATCACGCATCAGAGTCCCTTCTTAGATGGCGAAGGATAAGTTGGATGTGTTGTTGCCTAATGGGTGTTCGATGCGAGCGGATAGGATCTGCGATGTTAGGATTCGTATTGGGGAGCAGGAGTTCGACCTGCGGGCGTCTTTACTTCCGTTGGTGGAGTTCGACGTCATATTTGGCATGGACTGGCTCTCGGAGCAGCAGGCCCATATAGATTGTGGTAGCAAGGAAGTCAAGCTGGGAGCAAGTCGTGAAATGACTTTTACGGGCTTAAAGGGGTCGAGCAAGACGTTGATGTCTGCTCTTCAGGTGGTAAAGGCGGTTCGTGCCAGGGCAGAACTGTTCTTTACACTAGTCGAGGTTGCAAAGCCGAAGCCCACGTTGGATTGTATTTCAGTGGTATCGGAATACCCTGATGTGTTCCCCGCAGATCTTCCTGGAGCCCCGCCTTAGCGGGAGATAGATTTTACGATCGAGCTAGTGCCAGGTGCAAAGCCTGTGTCACGATCTCCTTATCGGGTAGCGCCTAAGGAAATGACGGAGGTGAAAGTTCAACTGCAAGAGTTGTTGGAGCAAGGGTATGTGCGCCCAAGTTCTTCGCCTTGGAGCGCACCGGTCCTCTTTGTTAAGAAGAAGGACGGAAGCTTGAGGCTATGTATTGATTATCGGGAGCTCAGCAAGCTGACGGAGAAGAACAAGTACCTGATCCCTCGGATTGATGATCTTTTTGATCAGTTAGTCGGGTCGACGGTGTACTTGAATTTGGATCTCAAGGCAGGGTACTATCAGCTGCGAATAATGGAGATTGATATCCCGAAGACAGCATTTAGTACGAGATACGGGCATTATGAGTTTACGGTCATGCCGTTTGGGCTGACTAATGCGCCGTCAGTGTTCATGGATTTGATGAACAGGACTTTCAGGGAGTACTTGGATCATTTCGTGATCGTCTTCATCGATGATATTTTGGTGTACTCGCAAAGTGAGGAAGATCACTTCAAGCATCTTCATTTGGTGTTGGAAACGCTAAGGATAAATCAGTTGTATGCCAAGTTCTCGAAGTGCGAGTTTTGGCTATCCTCAGTGGCGTTCCTCGGGCATATAGTGAGTGGAGAGGGTATTGCTGTGGATCCGGCGAAGATTGTTGCGATACGGGAGTGGCCTGAGCTTGTTACGGTAGCAGAAGTCCGGAGTTTTCTGGGGCTTGCCGGCTATTATAGGCGCTTCGTAGAGAACTTCTCGCGGATAGCGTTACCTCTCACTACTTTGACGAGGAAGGAGCATAAGTTCGTTTGGACGCCGGAGTGCGCACGAGCTTTTGAGGAGTTGAAGTGTCGGTTGACCACGGCGCCTGTGCTGAGTTCGCCATGTGGGACCGAAGGCTACGAGATTTATAGTGATGCTTTGGGCAGCGGTTTGGGTTCCGTGCTACTGCAATACGGAAGTGTAATAGCTTATGGCTCAAGACAGCTAAAAGTGCATGAGAGGAATTATCCGGTCCAAGACTTGGAGTTAGCGGCCGTGATTTTTGCCTTGAAGCTGTGGAGACACTATTTGTACGGTGTGAAGATTGATATCTACACCGATCACAAGAGCCTGAAGTATCTTATTGATCAGAAGGATCTGAATATCCAGCAGCGTAGATGGATGGAGTTCCTGGGGGACTATACATTCAAGATCCACTACGTGCCTGGCAAAGGGAATGCGGTTACGGACGCGCTGAGTCGCTGAGCCCCAGCTCAAGCCAATTGGCTATCGGTGCATGATGAGCGGTTGGTGCGAGAGTTGGAGGCGTTGGAGATTGTTTGTGTGGATAGACAATCAAGAACTGAAGAAGTTCTGAATTGGACTGAAGTCCAATATGACCTGGCTGATCGTATTCGGCAGGCTTTGGATATGGATGCTCATATGAAGCAGTTCATGGTAGAGACTCTAAATGGGTCAAATTCCCAATTCGTCGTGGAGGACGGATTACTTTGGAAAGACGGTCGTCTGTGCGTCCCAAGTGTGGGCAATTTACGGGTGGAGTTGTTGTACGAGGCACACCATACCAAGTACTCGATTCACCCGGGGAGCACGAAGATGTACCGTGATGTGAAGAAACTGTTTTGGTGGCCGGGTTTGAAGAAGGATGTGGCGCTATACGTAATAAAGTGCCAAACTTGCGCCTTAGTAAAGGCGGAGTGCCAAAAGCCGGGAGGATTTCGTAAGTCCTTGTCTATTCCGGAGTGGAAATTTGACGACATCTCTATGGACTTTGTGCACGGTTTGCCAAGGTCGCAAAAGGGGAACGACGCCATTTGGGTGGTTGTTGATCGATTAACGAAGGTGTCGCATTTTATTCCGCATAGGAAGGATGATCCGGTGGAGAAGTTGGCAAAGCTTTATGTGGATAACATAGTATGACTTCATGGTGTGCCCTGCAGCATCGTGAGTGACCGAGATGGGCGGTTCACGTCCAATGATTGGAGGCTGGTGCAACAAATGTTGGGAACAAAGTTGAAATTCAGCACAGCTTTCCATCCGCAAACAGATGGGCAGACCGAGAGAGTCAATAGAACCATTGAAGACATGCTCTGTATGTGTGTCTTGGATTTTGGAAAGCAATGGGAAGACCACCTTTATTTGATGGAGTTCGCATACAATAACAGCTACCAAGCGAGTATTCAAATGGCGCCCTTCGAGGCCCTATATGGTAGAAAATGTCGCACGCCGTTGTCTTGGTTAGAAACGGGTGAGTCAAAGTTGTATAAGCGATCGAAAGTGGAGGATGCTACTTCTTTGGTGAGAACCATTCGAGAGAGGTTGCTTATCGCTCAGGACCGGCAAGCAAAGTACTATAATGCCAAGCACAGGAACGTGGAGTTCGCTGTGGGCGATTATGTATACTTAAAGATCAAGCCGTTCAAGGGTGTCTCGCGGGTGCGGTGATTGAAAAAGCTAAGCCCGAGGTACCTTGGACCGTTTGAGGTTCTGGAGCGAGTTGGTGAAGCGGCCTATCGGTTGAAGCTTTCAGTGGAGCTTAGTGGATTACATGATGTATTCCATATTTTGGTGCTTCGAAAGGCGGTGCAAGAGCCTACGCAAGTGATCGCGGTTGATCAAGTGCCGGTGGATAGTGGGCTGACGACAAAGGTCAAGCCCGTGCGGATTGAGGACTCGGAGGTCAAGCGGCTACGCAATAAAGAGATCAGGATGGTCAAGGTCTAGTGGGACAATTGCGGTCGTGAGGAGCTCTCTTGGGAGCGAGAGCAGACTATGCTTGACGAGTATCCGGAGTTATTCCGCTCAGGTACAAATTTTGGTTTTGTACATGTCTTTCCTTTATATAATTTCGAGGACGAAATTCTTTTAAGAGGGGGAGAGTTGTAACGCCCCGAAACTCAAAGGAGCGACGGGGGATATTTTGGGCCAGTTTTGGGTTCTGGCTGCATGCACACGGCCTGGGACACGGGCGTGTCCCAGGGCGTGTCAAGCCTGTGTCGACACTAAGCCGGGAAGTCGACACTTTGGGCTCAACATTATGTCGAGACTGGGCACACGGCCTGCGACACGGGCGTGTGGCAGGGCGTGTCGACCCGTGTCGACACTTAGCCGCGAAGTCGACACTCTGCATTCGACGAAGTGTCGAGACATGGCACACGGCCTGCGACACGGGCGTGTCACAGGGCGTGTCAACTCATGTCGACACTCGTCCCGGGAAGTCGACACTTTGGTCTCGACATTGTGTCGAGACAAGGCACACGGCCCAGGACACAGGCGTGTCCAAGTCCGTGTCAGCAGATCGACGATCTTCGCTCGACGAAGTGTCGAGTGTCGAGACCGTGTACACGGCCTGGGGTCCAGGCGTGTTGAGTTGACACGGGTAAGGACACGGGCGTGTCCTAGAACCCGTGCAGTGCTCGGGTTGTTTTCGGGGAAAAATGATGGGGGTACACGGCCGGCCACACGGCCATGTCAGGTGAAACACGGGCGTGTCAGCTCGAACACAGGCGTGTTCAATACCCGTGTGAGGCTCCAGGCGAGCCGATTTTGACGGCGAATGAGGCACACGGCCCTGGACACGGGCGTGTGCCAGGCCATGTTCGGTCCAGATTGGGCATTTCAGTCCCGAATCAAAGCCGTTCGTTTCCTTATTTTGAGATCCAACGGCTGGGGGTTGTTCCTGAAGGGATATAGCCGGGATTGGACTTAGAAACCCTCACTTTTCTTAAGTTGTTATCTTTCTAAAACCTTAGAGAGAGAGGAGAGCCAAGGAAGGAAGAAGGAGCTAGATCTGACCATTGGAGGAGCTTCGAAGCTCCGAATCGCGAACCGACTCCGGATCCACGGAGGCAAAGCTAGTGCGGTGCTTTCATCCGCTTACTTTTCAATGGCACCAAAGAGGAACGCTAGGGTAACGATTCTCTTCTTGAGCATGAGTAGCTCTCCTTCTTTGCATAGGAAGCCCGCTCTCACGAGTTTGCGGAGAGTTGGAGGCGTTCCTTCGGGTAGATATATGAAGTCCTAGTTTTTTAGAGTCCGTAAGCGAGAACGGACATAGGCATGATGTGTGAAGCCTACCCAGACATGTTGGTCTGGATCGGTGATGTTGCATTGCATAAATGCCGGAGAAGACTCCGTGCTATTGATTGTTTTTCGGGTTTTCTACGCGGTAGATTGCAGCAGGGAGCCTTGGGGACTAACCCAAAGGTGCACCCGGAAAACTGGGCGGATACGAGATCTTGCCAACTTGGTGGCCTGAGAGCCAACTTGAACATAACCGGGTTATGTGAATTGTGATGGAAACGGGACTCGGTGGAAGTTTGACCCGCGCAAATGGCTTAGATTGTCGTTGCGATGTGAGCACGGGTTAGATGGAACCGTACCCGCTCTATGCCGTTCGGTTAAAGAGACCTAAAGGCACGTGGCACTTGCCGTTGGCATAGATTAGGGTCTTTGGCGGTCAATGGCTTAAATTGTCGATACCCAGGCCAAGAAGACAAATTGCTCATAGGTTTGGCCGTCAAAGTGGCAGTGTTGAGTCCGGAATGTCTATGGCTTTAATTGACGTGACATCGACCAGTTCACCGAGAATGTGCCCTGAGAGCACGGGGCGTGCGGCCGTGCGAGCCAACATCTGTGATGAAATGGCTATATATATTGCTCGCTTATACTAATGAAATGCAGGGAAGGAGCATCGCTGCCCCGAGTTGGGGGCGGGATTGTTGTAATTTGGTCAGCATTGCTGACCGTTGCCTTGTTTTGCCACCGTGCGGTGGTTTGTTGCTTGCAGGTGCTGCGAGACCAAGCCGTCATTAGCGGGCTAAAGCCCTTTTTGCGAAGTCGGCCGTCGAAGGCCTAAATGGAAGTGTTTACTGTTTTATTCATGTATGACCGGCCTGCGTGCCGTGGTTTTGTAAAACATGTAATATCAAGTGAACCATATTTGTAAGGCCTTAAGGCTTGTACTGGTGTATTTTGTAACATTCCTATTTTGGTAATTAGTGGACATTCATGCTTTAATGCTGGGTTCTTTGTTACAATTTTTATAAACTGCTTCCGCTAGAATGCTCTGTGTAGGACGTTGATTGGTTGGATGGTTTCCATGAGTAACCACCCGGTCTGTCTGTGTCATATGGCATCGGGCCCCGGCCGGACCTACTACTATATGCTATGTGACGGATAGGGGGTGTTACACATGTCCAGGTCCATGTCCTTCTCTGCGTTTGGCCGGCCTGTGTCGATTGATGAATACGGGCTGGGACACGGGCATGTTCAAACCCATGTCTAGCACAAGGCCTATGACACGGGCGTGTCACAGGGCCATGTCCTGGTCGGGATGCGACAGTTTCCTATGTCGCTTGAGGAACTTCAATAATGCTATTGAAGAGTATAACAAGGCTCTTGAACACCTTGACCTCAAAGAGAAAATCATCAAGGAATTGGAAGCCCAACTTGCAGCTGAAAAGAAACTGGTTGAAAGTTTCTCGAAGCTCAAGACAGTTCTTCCATTCGTTGATGAATTCTCAACCAAGGCCAAGGCTGTCGGGCTAGGTCATGAAGAAGCTACTAGTAAATCCTCTAGGAGAAATAAGTCTAAACGGAAGAATAAGGCCGCCAAAAAGGCCTTAGCCAAAGAGAAGAGGAAAGCCCCCAAAGATCATGCTACATTCATGAAAGTCGTCTTTCCATCAAATGAGTTTGATTTTGACTAATCCTATGGGAACTTTGTTAGGCCTACCTATGTAGAGCCAAAGTCCCGCTATCAAGGATGGACTCGACCCAGAAACTTTGGCGAAAGCATATTTAAGGCACCTTATGAAGAAGTTGTTCTTAAGAGCTATGGCCCTTTCAATAATGGTCATAACTTCAAGAAGGCACCAAAGCCAAAGCCCGTTGTGTAAAGGCCTCCCAAGGAGAAGAAGACATGTGACTGTCATTATCACGAAGCTTTTTCCTCCAAGAATGTTGCCCCTGCTATACCACAATCCCAAAAGGTCAAGCAGGAGATCATGAGGCAAAAGTACAATAGATTTGACTGTTGGTGTTGTGGCAAGGTTGGTCACTTCGCCATTGATTGCTGGTTCAATCCCAGAAACACTGCAACTCCTCATGTCAGCAATTTGAGAAAGACCGCTCATAATGCCAACACTTGTAGGGGGAGCACTCTAACCCGAGACCAAGGACCCAAAGGTGTTTGGGTTCCTAAGGCAAATTGATTATGATTGCAGGTATGTCCAAAGGTCAATAAAACGCCAATCTGGTATTTGGACAGAGGTTGCTCTCGGCATATGACCGGGACTAGAAGTCTTATTCAGAACTTTACTCTAGTTGTGAACAGACCAAAGGTCATCTTTGGAGGTTCAGACCATGGAATTACGAGAGGCTATGGTATGATTACTAACGATAATGTATCCTTCTCGGATGTGGCTTATGTCGAAGGATTGAAACACAATCTCATAAGCATATGTCAACTCTGCGATAAAGGATACATAGTTGAATTCCATGCTGATAAGTGCTTGATAAAATCCGTTAATAATATGGAAACGATTCTATCCGGCACTCTAAGCAGGAATATTTTTTGTTTAAATTTCATCTATATAGATTCCTCTACACCAGTGTGCCTTTTAGCAAAATATAGTGTGTCTCTTGGTGACCAATGACACAAGAGACTAGCACATATTAATTTCAAAACTATTAATAAATTATTTTCAATGAACTTAGTACGTGATGCTCCAAATGTCAAGTGCATCAAAGATAGACCTTGTCATGCGTGCGTAAAAGGCAAGCAAACAAGGGCTACCTTTAAAAGCGTTATTGGCAAAGAATCTAATAGATGTCTTCATCTACTGCACATGGACTTGTTTGGTCCACTGCAAATTAGAAGTTTGGGAGGTAAGGATTATACGTTGATAGTTGTTGATTATTACTCGCGCTTTGCGTGTGTGTTCTTTCCGAAACACAAGTCAGATACCTTTGAAATCTGTACTAATTTTGTCAGGCAAGTCCAGAATGAGTACAACTGCTCCGTAGTCAAAATCAGAAGTGACAATGGAACAGAGTTCAAATCTGGGGCCATGACAGAATTCTGTGAAAGCTTAGGTATCTTTCATGAGTTCTCCTCTCCTCATACTCCACAACAGAACGGAGTGGCTGAGAGAAGGAACAGAACACTCATAGAGGCCTGCAGAACAATGTTGAGTGATGCTTCACTTCCGGAGTACTTCTGGGCTGAAGACCTCAACATTCCATGCCACGTGCAAAATCGAGCACTTATAAACAAAAACCACGATAAGACACCTTACGAACTTCTAAAGGGCAGGAAGCCAACCATCTCATACTTTAGAATCTTTGGTTGTAAATGCTTCGGACTTAACAATGGTAAGTATCATACCACCAAGTTCAGCGAAAAGAGTTTTGAATGTATTTTTGTAGGTTATAGTAGCCATAGTAAGGCATAAAGAATATTTAATAACAAAACCCTAGTGGTAGAAGAATCGATACATGTTGTATTTGATGAGACAAGCTTGCTGCAGAGCAATCCGTCTAGTGTGCTCATTGAAGATGCAGGTTCAAAGCTGAAAGAAACTAGCTTGGATGAACCTTCCGAAGACAAAGGCGAAAAGTTCATCAAGATCACCACTCCAACCCCTATTGGAGAGGCTGATGATCAAGATGAAGGAGTCATCCAAGATGAAGAAATCACTCCAGTGATTGAAGATAATCCAGATGCAAGAACTCTAGAGCTCAGACATTTGAAGGATCATCCCATGGACCAGATCATAGGAGATCCCCGGGACGGTGTCAGAACTCGAAGAGGTACAACTAATGAGAATCTTTATTTAAGTTTTCTCTCGCAGGTTGAACCAAAGAAGTTTGAGGAAGCAAACTCAGATGCATCGTGGATATTGGCAATGGAAGAAGAGCTAAATCAGTTCAAGCGCTGCAATGTATAGAAGCGTATTCTAAGACCCAAAGGAAAGAACGTCATTGGAACAAAATGGGTCTACAGGAACAAGATGGACAAAGACGGGACGATCATAAAGAACAAGGCCAGACTTGTCGCTAAAGGCTATCGTCAAGAAGAAGGAATCGACTTCGACCAGACATATGCTCTAGTGGAAAGGCTGGAGGCAATAAGGTTGTTCCTAGCATATGCTGCATTCAAAGGCTTCACCGTCTATCAGATGGACGTGAAGTCTGCCTTCCAAAATGGTAACATAAAGGAGGAAGTGTATGTGGAACAACCACCATGTTTCATTGATCCTAACTTTTCTGATTATGTCTATTTCCTGCATAAAGCACTATATGGTCTGAAATAAGCTTCTCGAGCTTGGTATGAGACGATGTCTAGCTTTCTACTTAAGAACAGGTTCAAAAGGGGAAAGATAGACAAGACATTATTTCTTAGGAAAATTAAAGCCAAGCTTTTGCTAGTGCAAATCTATGTCGACGACATTATTTTTGGCTCTATAGACGACAACCACTGCAAAAAGTTCTCAAAACTTATGCAAGGGAAGTTCGAAATGAGCAGTATGGGCGAGCTGAAGTATTTCTTAGGGTTTTAGGTGAAACAATCTGAAGATGGAATTTTCATCTCGCAGACCAAGTTCACCAAAGTGCTGATTAAGAAATTCGGAATGGAGAACGCAACCTCTATGAGGACTCCAATGGGCTCAACTGTGTCTCTGGACAAGGATGAAAAAGGGAAACCTTTTGATGAAACCAAGTACATAAGCATAATTGGATCCTTGCTCTACCTTACTGCCAGTAGACCTGATATAATGTTTTCAACTTGTGTCTGTGCTAGATTTCAGGTGAACTCTAAGGAATCTCACTATGCTGCTGCAAAGCAGATTTTGAGATACCTTGAATGTACACTAAATCTTGGCTTATGGTACCCAAGAAGTAATGACAGCGAACTAATTGGTTTTTCAGATGCAGATTTTGCATGAAGCAAAGATGACAGGAAAAGCACCTCCGGGACGTGGCAATTATTTGGAAGAAGGCTAATCTCTTGGAGTAGTAAGAAGCAGAACTGTGTCGCAATCTCAACGGCCGAGTTAGAGTACATCTCTGCAGGCAGTTACTGCGCACAATTACTCTGGATAAAGAATCAATTTGAGGATTACAACTTGAAGTTCAAGAATGTCCCATTATTTTGCGACTCTTCCAGCGCAAATGCAATAGCCAACAATCCAGTCTCGCACAGCCGGACAAAGCATATCGAGCTAAGGTATCATTTCATCGTTGAGCATGTAGAGCATGGGGACATAGATCTCCAATATGTCTCCACAGACATGCAAGTTGCAGATATTTTCACGAAGCCGATGGACGAGACCAAGTTCTCATTCTTCAAAACTGAACTTGGGATGCTCAACAAGGAAGATTAAAGAAGTTTGGATTTCAAGAAAGCAAAGGAAAATAAAGGGTTAGTCAACTTGGCATTTCAATTTATTTTATAAACTTGACCTACTCGAGACATTAAAGGACCTACTCGAGTAGTCCATTCAACTTACTCAATTAAGGCAATTCATGTACTCGTGTAGTATACTTCATATACTCGAGTCAGTCAATTCTCCTACTCGAGTAACTCCTCATCTACTCGAGTACCTCCTCTCTCTCTCTCTCGTGTATGTGCCTCTTTGGTTTTCAAATTTTCTTATACACCACCCAAGGCTTATGCCGCCTTCTCCTTTTTAAGTTATTTCCTTCTAGATGATTAAACTTAAACCTAGGGTTTATAAATCCGAAAAAACAAATTCATTCTACACGAAATCATTTCCAATCTCTCGAGTACCTGTCTACCGCTTCATCTTCCTTCGAGAATTTGCAGAGCCGCTACTTTTCCTCTTCCCCCCGACAGAGCTTTTCTCAAATTTTGGATCATGGTCGCCGTCTCCAAGATCGGTGTAGGTTCGGAACTTGTTACCGCCGGGATTGCCGAGCTTTCAGATGATTTCCGCAACTTGCTGAATCTTCTAGACACCGCAGGGCTCTCCTTCATCCTGCAAGAACCCTGCGGGATCCTCTTCCCCGAGGTAGCAGAATTCTTCACCAATCTGAAGGTCAAATGACATGGACAAGTTCTGAAATCCACAGTGAGAGGTATGAAGATCAAACTCACCAAGACCATTGTCTCTCAACTTCTCCGATTACCGATAGTGGACGAATAAGATGACCTAGATGATGAAGATTCTGACCGAACAAGCTTATTCTGTGGTATTTCGGCTGATGCTCAGTATATCAAACGATCAGACATGAACGCAGAAGGAAAGTTCCTGGTTGATGTTATTGGAAAGATTTTGATGTGCAAGACCAACTCCATAAGAGACATTGCACTGTATTTCTTCGACATAATGCAATCCATTGTCTGCCGCAATAAATTCCAGTTTGGCATGCTGATTCTAGACAAAATCAAGGACAGCTTAAAATCCCCCAACTTCTCCAGGATAATCTCTCTGCTCCTCCATGAAACAAATCCTCAGGTATTTAACTTCTCCACAGGTACCCCTCTTCACCACATGAAGAAGGTCTCCATTTCTTCTATTCAGAGATGGGAGCTCAAACTGAAAAATTCTGCCCAAGCTGCTAAGACTTCAGAAATTACAGTATTAGAGGAAAGAACTCCATCTCCCTCTCCTCATCATGTGGCCAGCTCCTCTGGTGCACCAAGTGAGGGGGAGCCTGCTCCTTCTATCTCTGTAAGGATGCCCTCTCCACCAAAAACCACCTCATCTCCTCAGCCAACAACTTCTTCCCTACCTCATACTCCACAAACTCCAGCAACTCCTTCAGATCAAATACCTCAAGAATCTCTTCTCTCAACAGCTACTGCTATAGATGCAATGATTGCAGAACTCACTGAAGAAGTGCTGCTTATTCCTCCTCCTCTATCTCCTCCAACTCCATCCTCTGAAATTCACAAGGACTCAACTCCCGGACAATCTCCAGCCAATTCTCCAGCCAGGACTCCAGCAAAATCTCCTACTGCCCTCAAAGACCAGCAAGACAAAACTCTTATATCTAATGAGCCCTCTCCAGAGCTAGCAGAGGCTCCTCTCAGAAACCTAGATTTCTCTCTCCCTCATGTTACAGAAGAAGGGGTTGTTATCATTCATGCCATAAGAGCTCACGGCTCTGTGATCATTGCAGAAATTGCTCCATGGGTAGCTCCTCCTCTCTCACCTGCTGCTCCTTTAACTGCTGCTGCTGCTTCTACCTCACCAGATTTGCTGTCCCAGATCTCTCTCCTGCTGCAAGACTAGAGAAAATACTTTGATGAATCTCTAGCTATCATTATAGCCAATGTAACTGCTCTTGAGACTAAGATGAGCAGAGGGTTTGCTGAAATCCAGCACAACACTGACATGCTCAAGTACCTATTTCAACTTGGTGGAAAAGCCCTAGACCACACTATCACTAGTGTTGGAGAAGTTATGGAACAAGGTGTCACCCTTGCAAATAATCAAATAGAGCTGGACAAGAAAAATGAAGCAAACAAAGTGATAATCTGTGAAGAAGTTGGCCTTTTTAAAGAAGATGTTATAGAAAGGTTATCTGTTGAAATCAGAAAGGGGGAGAGCTTGGTCAAAGAACACTTAGAAACATCAGCTGCTCTGAAGTCAGATTTATGGGAAACTCATGTGAAGACAATTCATGATGATGTGCTAGCCCAGATATAGAGTGTCAAATTTCATACCTATGATACTGCTGTCTGGATGCACAGCCAGATTCTACCAGATCTTGCTGCTGACCCCAACATCATTCCTTATCATTTAAATCCTCTAGCTACAGATGTCTCTGCCCCAGCTGCTCCTCTGCAACCTACCTTCTCTCTCAGGCCTGGAGACTTAGTTTCTCCTCCAGACACCTATGTTCAAGGCTGGGAAGAAGATCCTGCTGACATTTTCCTTCATGCTCCTCTAGAGATCAAAACTTACAAGAAGAAAAGGAAATATGGTGAAGGTCCTTCTGCTAGCAAGACGGTTCCTGCTAAAGCTCCTGAATATGCTGAAGTTTGGTCTCCAACCTCCAAATCCCTGATTTTGGAAACTCTCAGATTAGTAATGGAATTCCATGAGAGCGGGAATATTCATTACAGCTCATATGAATGGGAACTTTATGAAAAATTGTTGGGTACATTGGAAAATGTGTACCAGATTTGAAGAAGCCTCACCTCACTCAATAATATGCATCAAGGTGTATTTGATGTTGTTTTGAGTTTATATGTGCAGGTTAAGAAAATGCAATAAAGCAGGAAAAAGTTTCTAAGTCCATATGTCGACACCAGAAGAAGCTGTGTCGACAACTATGAAGGCTTGTGTCCGCACTGGAGAAACGTTGTGTCGACACTTGGAGTTAATTGTGTCGACACTTGGAATGGCTGTGTCGACACCTGAATAAACTGTGTCGACATACAGAGGCAGTGT
Organism: Platanthera guangdongensis; assembly: GCA_039583875.1. Taxonomy (NCBI): domain Eukaryota; kingdom Viridiplantae; phylum Streptophyta; class Magnoliopsida; order Asparagales; family Orchidaceae; genus Platanthera; species Platanthera guangdongensis. Next base: position 89,884,919 of record CM077149.1, read on the forward strand.
CAACACACAGACAAGTTTAGTCGACATCAGCTGTGTCGACACATAGAGGCAGTGTCGACACATAAAAAAGGTTAGTCGACATCAACTGTGTCGACATACAGAGGCAGTGTCGACACACAGAAGACTTTATCGACATCAACTGAGTCGACACACAGAGGCAGTGTCGACACACAGTCCTTGTGTCAACACACAGCAGAGTTTCAACAAAGTTAAAGAAAAGAAGTGATTGTGTCGACACACAAAATCAGTGTCGACACATTCAACAAATGTTGTGTCGAGAAATAATGTCAACACCAAAGGAGCTTTGTCGACACCACCAATGCTTGTGTCGACACTTAGTCTACTTGTGTCGACACATGATGAAGTTCAGTCTTGACACTTTGCTGACAGAGACAAAGTTTCAAGAAGTAACTCGATGACTCGACAGCAGCCATTACCAACCGGTCTACTGCAACTGTCAGAGCTGTCAGAAGTTTGTTAGAAACCGGATCAGCCGGTTTCCATGGAGAATAAGGGCATTTTTACTTTGACAGAAGTGAGAGACGGGAAAGAATATATACACATACAGTTACACAAAAATTGTAGAAGATTTTCGTCAGAAGATCTAAGAAGAATTTGGAGAGAGAGAGCTCCATCTATTGAAGTGAAGTGCAGTTGCTGAACCAGGCTTCCAAGAAGGATTCAGATTGAGATCTGAATATCAAGAAAGAAGCTAATTGAAGATCAACTTCACAGGAGTTCAACCCTACTGAGTTCAGATTCAAGAAGCTTTGAACAAAGCTAAGAGAGGTTGTTCTCTGCCATTAGATTCTTCCAAGAACTGATCAAGAAGCCATCCATCCTTTCTCTCTCTACCAGGGTGGTGGTAAAATACATTGTTAAATCTATTTTTCGTAGGATCTTTATAAGATCTGAGTTGTAAGCCTGTGTTTATAAAGGCTGAGTTGTAGGAGAATATTTTCTCTGAGTGGTAGGCCTTGTTGTAGGCTGAGGTAGGGCTGTGAGCCTAAGTTGTAGGAGGTTGTTATCTCTGAGTTGTAGGCCTTGTTGAAGGCTGAGGTATGGCAGATTGCCTGAGCTGTAGGAGTGTGGATGCACTCTGAGTTGTAGGAACCTTGTTTGGGTTCTGAGCTGTAAGATCTGAGGATCTGAGGTGAAGAGAAGAAGTTAGGCCGAATCAAACACACTGCTAGGTAGGCGAAGGGGGAAAGTGGATGTAGCCATACCTTGCGGAATCACTATAAAATCTGTGTGCAATCTGTGACTGTATGATTCTGTGAATTCTGTGATGTGTTAGCTGTAGCATTATCTGTTTTTAAGTAATTAATTGAATAGATATTATGCCTTAGAAGAAAAAGGAATTACACCTATTCACCCCCCCCCCCTCTAGGTAGTTTGGCACTAATTTTTCAAGTGGTATCAGAGGGAGGTTTCTCAAAGTTAGACTTAACAGTCTGAGTGAGATCTGTAAGGCAGAATTTAGATCAAGAAGATGGGTTCAGGAGAAAACCATAAAGAACTTAGTTCAATGAAATTGCCCATTTGTAGGAAAGAGATATTTTGGAACATGGAAGGAATGGGTCAGATTATTTATGGTGGCATCTGATCCTAGAATTTACATAACAGTTAAGGAAGGACCATATGTTCCTATGAAGATTTCTGTTCTTGATGTCAATCAAAGAATTCCAAAGGATTTTTCAGAGATGACTAAGGATGAGATCATCTTGGCAACAATGGATAAAAGAGCCCAGAATATTATAGTAAGTGTCATTGATGATTCAACATTCCAGAATCTAATACACTGCAAAACCTCCAAGGAGATGTGGGACACATTGATTGTCTACATGGAGGGTTCTGAAGAGGTTAGGCAAGATAGAAAATCTATGCTTAATCAAGAATATGAGAGTTTCAGACAAGCCAAGTCTGAAAGTATTACTGAATGTTATAAGAAGTTCTATAGGATAGTCAATGAACTAATGTCTTATGAAAGAGTTTTCAGTACTTATGAGTTAAATGATAAATTCCTTAGGTCTTTGACTAAGGATTGGGATACAAAAATCTGTGCCATAAGGGAAGTGGCCAGACTGGCTGAGATTTCTCCTCCAACACTGTTTGGAAAATTGATGTCATATGAGATGCAGCTGTCATCCAGAAAGGAGGAAGAGAAAATTACAAAGGGTGACTATAAAGATAAGTCAGTGGCCTTCAAGGTAGAAGACATAAGGAAAAATAGGAGAATGTCTCCATCTTTTCCTAAGAGAGATGCAGAAATTATCTCAAAAAATTCAGATAATCCCAGTTTAGACAACAACAATTCAGATGAAGACTTTGCAGCATTTACAAGGCAGTTCCAGAGATTCTTGAAGAAGAAATCATGGAAATCAAAGCCTTCCACATCTCAGTCCACGGATGATTATTATCAGAAGAGGAAATCATCCAGGAAGGACAGGAATGGGACAAAGCCTAGCAAGTCAACTACATCCAAGATTATATATTATTGCTGCAACAAAGCTGGACATGTTATGGTTGACTGTCTAGATAAGAGAAAGGAGTCTTCTATTAGAAAGAAGTCTCAGTACAAGAGTAAGAAGGAGAAATCCTTGGTTGCTGAGAAAGAGAAAAGCTTGACAGATCAGTCAACTTCAGAGTCAGAATCTGAGGCTGAGGCATATATTGGTCTATTTGCAGAAGAAGAGGATGAGTTCATGCAATTACTGGACTCTATCTATGAGCAGGAAGACCATCAGTGCAAAGGACTGATGGCAATGTCTGAAGAAGACCAGTGTCAGGATCAGACTGGCCCCAGTAAGGTAAAATATGTATCTGTAGATTTTCATTACTTCACTGGGTCAGAATCAGATGCATCTCTATCAAGAGATGAAGATGGGTCTGATTCTGAAGGAGATATTCATCAATTGATAGATGAATATGGAGATTTATTGCAAGCACTTAAGAGAAGCAAAAACCTGGCAAAAACTCAGGCTAAGGAGATTGCAGCTCTTAAGTTGGCTGCATCTGATTCAGAGAAGATGCTGGATCAAAAATTGAATGAGATTGCCAGATTGAAGAACATAAATGTTATTCAAATGAGAACAGTCACATTCAAGAATGATCAAATTAAAAGTCTGGAAAACAGACTTCAGAAAGAGAAGGAGATTGTGGCTAGTTTTTCTAAGCCAAAATCTGTATTACCCTTGATTGATGAGTTTGTGCCTCAAATGGGTAAGATAGGAATAGGCTTTAAGAAAACTGCATGGGCTGCACAGTCCAATAAGAAAGGCAAAGCCCCAGTACAAAACAAAAGACCAGCTGTATACAATACAGCCAAGGATATACCTAAAAAGATGTATAATAAGTTTGAGTGCTGGTGCTGTGGCAAGATAGGCCATTATGCCTTAGACTGTTGGCACAATACCAGTGTCAAGAAGAGTAGCAGTCTGGCTGTTAGAAAAGTTGCAGGCAGATTTGTTAAGTTTCAAACTAACTTGAACCAAGGACCCAAAAGTTATTTGTGTTCTAAGGTTAAGTAATATTTGTTGCAGGTGAGTCCAAGTTGCCATGCCCCTATATGGTACTTGGACAGTGGATGTTCCAGGCATATGACAGGAATAAGGGGATTGTTGAAGGACTACTCACCTATGGTGAATAGGCCTAAAGTAATCTTTGGTGGTTCTGAAAAGGGAGTCATCAAAGGTTTTGGTAATATTTCTAACCACTCAATTACAATCACTCAAGTGGCCTATGTAAAGGGTTTGAAACATAACCTAATAAGCATAAGCCAGCTGAGTGATCTAGGATATGACATTTCATTTGTCAAGAATGAGTGTCATATCAAAATGTCAAGTGATCAAGAGGTCATATTGACTGGATATTGAAAAAGAAATGTATATTGCCTAGACTTTGTGTGTGAGAATAAAAATTCTCCTATTTGTCTTGTGTCTGATGAGAAAGTATCTCATTGTGTCAAATGGCACAAGAGGCTAGCTCATCTTAACTACAAGACCATTGGCTCACTCTTTAGCAAAGAGTTAGTGAGGAATGGTCCTCAAGTTAAGTGTTATAAGGATGGAATATGTTCAGCTTGTCAAAAAGGCAAGCAAACTAGATCCTCCTTTCATAGCCTTGAAACTAAGGATTCAGTGAGGTGCTTGTACCTCTTGCATATGAATTTATTTGGTCCTATGCCAGTTCAAAGCCTAGGTAGGAAGGTCTACACTTTTTTTGTTGTAGATGACTATTCTAGATTCTCATGGGTACTCTTTCTGAGACAGAAATCTGAAACCCCAAAGGTCTTCTACAATTTTTTCAAACAAATTCAGAATGAATTAAATAGTTTAGTGGTCAAAATCAGAAGTGACCATGGAACTGAATTCCAATCTGAAAGTATGACAAGGCTGTGTGAAGAGTTTGGGATTCATTAGGAATTCTCCTCACCTAGAACACCTCAGCAAAATGACATTGATGAGAGAAAGAATAGGGCATTGATTGAGGCTGGAAGAACACTATTGAGTGATACTTCTCTCCCAGAATATTTCTGGGCTGAGGCAGTTAACACTGCATGTCTTGTGCTCAATAGGTCTTCCATCACCAAAAGCCACAAAAAGACACCCTATGAGGTTGTGAAAGGCAGAAAACCAAACTTATCCTATTTTAGGATCTTTGGTTGCAAGTGCTATGTACTTAACAATGGCAAATCTCACCTATCTAAGTTTGCTTCCAAATCCCAATATGGGATATTTGTTGGGTACAGCAACAATAATAAAGCCTATAGGGTCAACAACTTGGTTACTCAAGTTGTAGAATAGTCAGTTCATGTCATCTTTAATGAAACTAGACTTATTAACAATGAGTTGCTAAGTAGTTCTTGTAGTTCTCTAGGTATACAGCAGAAGATTGATCAGCTTACTATCAGTGAAGTTCCAACTGCAAAGCAGGATATGGAAAATGGTAGTTGTTGTTCAGGGGGAGTACAAGACACTCAAGATGTTGATGAAGAACATGAGGTGCAACATATTGAAGAGATTGGAGAAGACCAAACTGTTGATAGATTACCTCCAGCAGTTAGACAGTTGAAGGATCATCCTGCACACCAAATCATTGGTGATCCAAGATAAGGAGTACAAACAAGGAGTTGGAACTTGAACACATTTCTTTTCTCTAGCTTCTTATCTCAAGTGGAACACAAGAGATTTGAAGAAGTTGTTAAGGACCCACACTGGATTGATGCCATACAGGAAGAGTTAAATCAGTTCAGAAGGTGCAAGGTCTGGGATTTGGTTCCAAAACCAAAAGGTCATAATTTCATAGGGACAAAGTGGATTTACAGAAATAAGCTTGATGAGAGTGGGATCATAGTGAAGAATAAGGCAAGACTAGTTGCCAAAGGATATAGACAGGAGGAGGGCATAGACTTTGATCAGACTTTTACTCCAGTGGCTAGTTTGGAAGCTATCAGGCTATTCCTAGCCTATACAGCATATCAAGGCTTCAAAGTGTTATAGATGGATGTTAAGTCTGCATTCTTAAATGGAGACGTAAAAGAGGAGGTCTATGTAGAGCAACCCTCAGGTTTTGTTGATCCACTCAATCCTACTTATGTCTACAGACTTAGGAAAGCTTTGTATGGGTTGAAACAAGCCCCAAGGGCTTGGTATGAAACCCTGTCTACTTTCCTCATTAAGAACAAATTCTCAAGGGGGAAAATAGATAAGACTCTATTCCTTAGGGAATCCAAAGGAAAGATCATCCTAGTCCAAATATATGTTGATGACATAATATTTGGTTCTACTGAAAGTAACCTTTGTAGAAAGTTTACAAAACTTATGCAAGGGAAATTTGAAATGAGCAGTATGGGAGAACTTAAGTTCTTCTTGGGTCTCCAAGTAAGACGGACTGATGATGGCTTGTCCATATCCCAGTCTAAGTTCACTCTAGAGTTAATTAAAAAGTATGATATGGAGTCATCCACTACCATGAGAAGTCCTATGGGGACAAGTGTATCTCTTAACAAAGATGATGCAGGGAAACATGTAGATGATACTTTGTATAGAGGAATAGTTGGCTCCCTCCTATATCTGACTGCTAGTAGACCAGATATCATGTATGCTACATGTGTCTGTGCTAGGTATTAATCATGCCCTAAAGAATCTCATCCTTCTGCTGTCAAAAGGATTTTGAGATATCTTAAGGGCACCCCTAATCTAGGCCTTTGGTATCCTAGGAATAGAGATTTTCTATTAATGGGCTATTCAGATGCAGACTTTGCAGGTTGCAAAGTAGATAAGAAAAGCACAACAGGCACCTGTCAATTTCTAGGAGGAAGATTGGTGTCTTGGAGCTGTAAGAAGCAGACCAGTGTGGTAATATCCACAGTTGTGTCTGAGTATGTTGTTGCTGGAAGTTGATGTGCACAGCTATTGTGGATAAAGAATCAGTTAGAAGATTATGGTATTCAGGTAAGTAGAACTCCATTATTATGTGATTCTACTAGTGCTTTTTCTATTGCTTATAATCTTGTTTCTCATAGTAGAACAAAGCATATAGAAATAAGATACCATTTTTTTAGACATCATGTAGAGAAAGAAGATATCTCTTTAGAATTTGTTAGTACTGATTTACAACTAGCTGACATGTTTACTAAGCCTTTAGATGAAACTAATTTCAACAATTTCAAAATTGAAATAGGTATGTTGAACATAAATAAGTTTACAAAATTTGGCTAAGTAAAATTGTGTCGACATCAGAAGTTATCTGTGTCGACACAGAGTAGATGGTGTTGACATTCCAGAGAAATGGTGTCGACACTCCAGGAAAGTGGTGTCGATACATCTAGAGAATCAGTGTCGACACTTCATGGAAGTGGTGTCGACACATCCAGAAGTGGTGTCGACACTTAGGATCAACACAGATTTCGTCGAGTGTAAATGGAATAAGTGTCGACACATAGATGTCAACACTTATGTCGAGACATTAGAAGTCTGTGTCGACACATTTCAACAGTGTTGACACATTAAGAGGATTTTGACGAGCCTTTTTTGACCTTCCTTATTTAGAAAGGTATAAATAGGTCAACAACATAGTATGTCGACACACTCTCCATAGTTTCGAGACCAAAACCTTATGTCGACAAATTCTCTCTTCTTAATCCAAGCTTTCTCTCAACCCTAATGGTGCCAAAGCTAGAAGATAATGTCAATAAAGGCTATGAGCTGGTACGCAGCATCTTTGATCATGCGGAACCGGAAATTAAAGCAATAGTAACCCTAATTGCTGAAAATGGGTTGGAATTTTTGGTATCTGAACCAACAATGCTTTGGAAGAAAGAAATTCTGGATTTCTATGGCGCAGCTTCTATAGATTCAACTGAACTTAAGATCAAATCTATAGTTCATGGTGCTCAAGTTAAACTAACTTTGAAGAGCTTGAGGAAAACTCTTCAACTACCAAGAATTCAAGAAGAAGTAGAAGTTACCTCATCCATGACAAGGGAAGCACTTCAATGGTGTGGATTGGATCCCACCATGAAGATTGGATTCTCAATGAATAGAAAAGGAATGAATCAGCAAGGAAAATTCCTTTCAGAAGTAGTTGGCAAAGTAATTCTCTGTAAACCAGGGGGCATGATAGGATTTTTGCCTATATGTTCAGCCTGATGACCAGGATTATCTACAGACTAAACAATGATTGGTCACCAATAGTTTTTGAAAAGATTAAGGAAAGTATTAAAAAGCCTAATCTGGGAAGAATTATGAGTCTGTACTTGGCTAGAACAATTCCTGAAGTAATGGAACAAACTGCTGGTTCAAAGATCAACCATATGAGAAGAATGGACATAAGGATCATCTCCAGATGGGATAGGGTCCTAACTAAGGATATGCCTAATGAAGAAAGGCAAGAGATTCCTGAAAAATATCCTGCACAAGATATTGGAGATAGTGCTCAAGTGCAGGGGGAGCCTCAACTTGAGGAAGTGCCAACCCACTTGGAAAGTGAAATAGCTACACAAACTATTCTTGAGGTAATTCAAGAGGTTAATCAATCAATTCTCATTGATAAAGACGAAACACTAACTGAATCTTTGATTGATGTTGACCAGCCAACTCAATTAAATAGTCAAGCATAAGATGTTATCATGGAGGATACATCTACTACTGATAATGCTCTAGAGATAAGAGTATCTCCAGTCCCAACTCAATAAGAGTTTACCCTTGAAGAGTTGTTCCCTGATCTAGGGCAAACTGAATTTGAGGGGGAGAAAGCAGACTTTGAGGGGGAGCAAGTTAACATTGAGAAGGAGCAAGTAAGTACTGTGGGGGAGGAGCAAGAGACTCAGGGGGAGCTACCAAGGACTGAACAGGAATTACCTCCTAGTCCTAAGGAAAGAGTTAATATAGATAGTACCTCGGCTTCTGAAGAGGAAGCAGAAATTCAAGCTAAGAAAAGAAAGCTCATGGTATTCAAAAGAAGAAGCCAGAGTTGTAAGAGGGCATTACAAACTGCTCCACAATCTGCCCCAGCTACAGATTATAGTTCCTTATTAGTCTCATTACAAGTAAAGCTAGATGAACAAAGGATCGCTATGGAGAAACATATGGATGAGACTCATAAGGATCTACAATTCTCCTTGGCTCAGGATATAAAAATCAATAAGATTTGAAGTGAATCAAAACAAAAAGGAAATGGCAGATTGTTTCCACAAAGGTGGCAATGTTGTTGTCTTTCTTGCAAAATGCCAAGAAGGAATAAAGAATCAAGTTGATGATATTACTGCTAAACAAGGCTATGTTCTAGAGAATCAAATTAGAATGAATGAAAATCTAACAGAATCACATAATGTGATTTTTACAGAAATAAATATTATTGCTACTGCCTAGATTGAAGTAAGGACTAAAGCTAAGGCAGATTTTGACAAGCAATTACAGGAAGGACTAGCTGTTGTCCAAACAGCTATTAAGGATTCTCAAAAGACTATTTCTGCACAGCTACTGAAGTTAAAGTCTTTTTATAAAGATGGTGTAAATTTTCTTGATGAACAAATCTGATTTCAAAAAAATGACCTCAGGGATCATGTTGCAAGAGAAGTCATAAAGGGGGAGAGAGTGTTAGTCAAAGTTGGCTCAGATCATGCTAAATGGATATCTAATAACATCAGAGCCACACTTGGATATCCACCCCTCTGTGATAATGACAATGTAGCTGAGTCAGGTATACACCCTGCCTATTTTGGGGGTGACCAACCTAAAGTTGCTCAAGTTATTTATCCTCCAACTGATTTTGAAATGATTCACCAAGAAGTACAGTCCATGTACAGCCCCCCAGAAGGTGCTCAAAATATTATCCTTGAGAAAGTAGAAATGCCAGTGCCAGAGGCAGTTTTGAAGAAAGAGTAAGAAGCTCTATTGTCTAAGAAATGATTCAGAGAACAGGTAGAGTTGAAGCCTGATTTTGAGCAGTGGAGTCCAACATCCAGGAACATTATACTGACTGCTTGGAAAGCTGTAAAGGATAAGACTCATGATAGGGGCAAATGGTACTCTAAGAAAGAATGGCTAAAGCATGAAGCCAGGCAAGAAGCCATTGTTCAATATAGAAGAAAGGCTAAAGCTGGGAAGCTACCTCCTAATACTTAGGAGCCTAGCAAATATTTCTCAAAGCCCTTTCACTACTTTGAAAGGCAACGAATAAGGGCTGAAGAGCAAAAGAAGAAAGATCTAAAGGACAAGAAGCCAGCTGATGATACAGATGCTCCTGTACAAGACAAGATCAAATCAGGCAAAGGCATAGTCATCAAGGAACCTGAGCAGCCTTAGGATAGATTTTCTAGATTTTATAACTTTGTAAATTTTGGTGTTAAAAATCTATGTAAACTATTACTATAGAAACTTTTGAAAGTTGAAACAAAATATTGATTGATGCTCATTGTATTAACATTATTATTCTGTGATGATATCTTATATATGTTTTGTTTTAAAGTTACCCTGTCATATAATGTTTTTGTACATCATCATATGTGTTTGTTATGAATGGTGTATATCATTGACTAAGGGTTATGGCTTCTCCAAATAGGGGGAGATTGTTGGATACATTGGAAAATGTGTACCAGATTTTAAGAAGCCTCGCCTTACTCAATGATATGTATCAAGGTGTATTTGATGTTGTTTTGAGTTTATATGTGCAGGTTAAGAAAATGCAAGAATGCAGGAAAAAGTTTCTAAGTCCATATGTCGACACCAGAAGAAGCTGTGTCGACACTTATGAAGGCTTGTGTCCATACTAGAGAAAAGCTGTGTTGACACTTGGAGTTAATTGTGTCGACACTTGGAATGGCTGTGTCGACACCTAAAGAAACTGTGTCGACATATTGAGGCATTGTTGACACACAGAGAAGTTTAGTCGACATCAGCTGTGTCAACACACAGAGGCAGCGTCGACACATAGAAAAGCTTAGTCGACATCAACTGTGTTGACATATAGAGGCAGTGTCCACAGACAAAAGACTTTGTCGACATCAACTGAGTCGACACATAGAGGCAGTGTCGACACACAGGACTTGTGTCGACACACAACAGAGTTTCAACAAAGTTAAAGAAAAGAAGTGATTGTGTCGACACACAGAATCAGTGTCGACACATTCTACTGATGTTGTGTCGAGAAGTAGTGTCAACACCAAAGGAGCTATGTCAACACCACCAAGGCTTGTGTCGACACTTAGTCTACTTGTGTCGACACATGATGAAGTTCAGTCTCGACACTTTGCTGACAGAGACAGAGTTTCAAGAAGTAACTGGATGACTCGACAACTGCCATTACCAACCGTTCTACTGCAACTGTCAGAGCTATCAAAAGTTTGTTAGAAACCGGATCAGCCGGTTACCATGGAGAAAGTCTATATAAAGGCATTTTTCCTTGGACAGAAGTGAGAGACAGGAAATAATATATACACATACAGTTACACAAAAACTGTAGAAGATTTTCGTCATAAGATCTAAGAAGAATTTAAAGAGAGAGAGCTCCATCTATTGAAGTGAAGTGTAGTTGCTGAACAAGGCTTCCAAGAAGGATTCAGATTGAGATCTGAATATCAAGAAAGAAGCTGATTGAAGATCAACTTCACAGGAGTTCAACCCTACTGAGTTCAGATTCAAGAAGCTTTGAAGAAAGCTAAGAGAGGTTGTTCTCTTCCATCAGATTCTTCCAAGAACTGATCAAGAAGCCATCCATCCTTTCTCTCTCCACCAGGGTGGTGGTAAAATACATTGTTAAATCTATTTTCTATAGGATCTTTATAAGATCTGAGTTGTAATCCTGTGTTTATAAAGGCCGAGTTGTAGGAGAATATTTTATCTGAGTGGTAGGCCTTGTTTTGGTTTAAGGTATGGTTGTAAGCCTGAGTTGTAGGAGGTTGTTATCTCTAAGCTGTAGGACTTGTTGAAGGCTTAGGTAGGGCAGATTGCCTGAGCTGTAGGAGTGTGGATGCACTCTGAGTTGTAGGAGCCTTGTTTGGGTCCTAAGTTGTAAGATCTGAGGATCTGAGGTGAAGAGAAGAAGTTAGGCCGAATCAAACACACTGCTAGATAGGCGAAGGGGGAAGTGGATGTACCCAGACCTTGGGGAACCACTATAAAAACTGTGTGCAATCTGTGACTGTATGATTCTGTGAATTTTGTGTTGTGTTAGCTGTAGCATTATCTATTTTTAAGTAAATAATTGAATAGATATTCTTCCTTAGAAGAAAAAGGAGTTACACCTATTCACCCCCCCCCCCCCTCCTCTAGGTGGTTAGGCACTAATTCTTTCAAAAATCCATGACCAAATGGAGAATCTATGATAGAGAATATGGGAGAAACAACCCTGCAGCCCCTCCTAGACCTCCCAAGTATTATCCAAAACCTTTTTGTTACCATAGGAGACAACAAGAGAAACTGTACAAACAACAACATCAAGGCTGATTTTCAAGGATATTTGAGAGTGTGAAATGATTGACTGTAGAACTGATAATTTTGGATATTCATATTTATATAATTCTAAGTTTTTGCTCTTATTATCGTTTCTCATAGTGTATTGCTTGCTTGCACTAATTTTTCTACTTAGCTTCTTTTTATGTCTTTAATTCACCTTAGTGTAAAGGGTTCTGACTTCAACAAATAGGGGGAGATTGTTGGGACCTATGTCCATATTAACCCAGATTTGATGAAGTCATCCTGGAACTAAGATGAATTAGGTTGTATTTGATGCTTTGTTTGAGTTATGTGGTTGCAGGATTCCAATTGTAAGTGTAGACCAATGTCAGTCTACAATGGGTCACCAAACACAGGACCATACAATGTAATCCCTCATTATATGACCCAAGGTGTTGACTCATATGTAGCCTCTTTATTGGGATACACTTCATATTCAAGCACTTGGACTATGTGAATAGAGTTGGATGTTGATTTCTCCAAAGAAGAAAGAATTTCCACCTTGAAAAGTTTTCTAAGTATTCTACTCGTGTAGGTCATTAACTACTCGAGTGAAATACTTGCTTCATACTCGAGTAGAATGTCACATACTCGAGTAGCTTACTTAACTACTCGAGTAGATCATCCTTCTCACTCGAGTAATATAGATTTCTTTGTCCAAGTCATTTACTCGAGTAAGTCTTTTCATATACTCAAGTAAACTATATCCTATGGAGTAGATCAGTCTGATTACTCGAGTAGCTCACTTTTCCAGTGTTCAGAAATTTTTCTAAGTACTATCACTCGAGTAGTTCATCAAACCACTCGAGTAGTTCTTCTCACCTACTTGAGTACTACAACTTGTACTCGAGTAGTTCAACTGCACTTCCCGTGAAATTTTCTTTATACTCGAGTAGATCTTTCTAGTACTCGAGTATTTGATTACATGCACTCGAGTAGTTCTCTTCAAACCTACTCGAGTAATCATGAATTATATTCCCGAGTATTTTCCTTCACTTACTCGAGTAGTCCTTTACCTACTCGAGTAGTTATATACCCACTCGTGTATATCTCTTCCTTTTCTCCAGAATTTCTTCTAAATCCATATTTGACAGATTTTCAAATTCCGCGACATGATTGGTCCACGTGAACGCCATTAAAACCAATTATGACTGTTATTATTAGTATTCTTATATAAAGGTCTGTCTAATCGACAGACCCTAATAAGAAGAATACAAGCTTTCAAGATAAATTATTATTGGAAAAATTTCTGCAGGAGTCTCTCTCTCTCTCTCTAAGTCGCTGTTTCCTCTCTCTCTCTCTTCACGGAATCAAAGTCGCCGCAGTCGTTGTTCTTCTCCGGCAAGGGCTTCGATTTTCAGAGAAAATAGACTGAAGAAGTTTTACAGATCGAGACCGTTTCTCAACTATTGAAATTTGTGAAGTGGAAGTGGTTGACGGGACAGGTCGGGCGGCCTGGGCGGACAGCATTGGCAGACTAGGCAGACTGGGCGGACTGTGATGTGCGGCCTGGTGGAAAGTCTAGAGGAAGCCGGCTGTCTTCTGAGCGGGTTGTTTGCATGGAGTCCGCGGACTGTGCGGCCTGGTTTCTGCGAATAGGCTGTTTGCTGTTTGGCTTTGCCAAGGAGCGGCCTGAGCGGATGGGGGCTTGCGGACTGATGCATTGCTCAGTGGTCGTGGGTGCAAGCTTGTGCTGATAGGCGGTTTGGCTCGTGTCCACGGGAAGCTTGCGGACTGGTGCGTCCACGGTATCGGCTGTTGCGGACTGGGCTTAGAGCTTGGCTGAGGCCTTGTCGAGCTCTAGAGGTACAGCAGGTGCTTTGCTGTGGAGGTCTTTGGCGGACTGTTTTTGGAGTCCGAGAGATGGCTGCTACGATGGGGCAGGAGTGCGAGGAGCCTGCGGACTGCTGGCGGTCTGTGCTTCGGTGTTTGGCGGACGGGGGTTTGCGTCCGCCATGCTCACATTTGCCTTTGATGGTTTTGGACTTGGTCACACTCTGTGCCAAGACCATGGTGTCCGCGGTATCCTCCAAGTCCGCTGTGACCGGTCGGACTGTTGCTATCTACCTTTGGTCGTGGACTTATGGCGGATTGAGGTGTGAGTCTTGCGGACTGCCTCGGGTTGGTGCGGACAGCCATTGAAGGGGGTTGTTGTCCTGCAGTGGTCAGAAGCTTTGCGGGCTGATGCCTTGTCCGCATAGCTTGGGCGGACTGGAGAGGGTTCGCCAATGTTTGCCTTCCTCCTGGCGGTTTTCCTTGGTGTCCGGCTAAGTCCTTGCGGACTCGGCGGACAGTGTTTTGCTATCGCGCGGGCTGGGGTGGTGTCTCTGTCTCTAGGGCGGTGACCACACTCCTCACCTCGCCTATAAATAGGACCCCCCTGGCAGGTCTACAGTAACTAGAAAAAACTTGAGTGAACAGTCGCGCGGGTAGCTTCAAGGAGCCAGGAGTTTGGCTGTGACTTCGGTCAAGTACTTGGAAGTATGCGGTCTCTACGGACTCAGCAGGAGGTCGCTCTGCGGCTTGTCAGCTCTGTTTCATCTTTACCAACTTCAATAACCTGTCCGCCGGCTTCAGGAGGGTAGGGGGTGTTCCTCAATTCAGCCTCAGCAGGAGACGAATAATGGTGTGTCCGCGCAGCCTCGCGGCTTCGGCGGATTCCGTGGCTATTCGGCGGACTGCAGCTAAGTGCGGGCGATCTCAGCGGACTCGGCGACCTCGGCGACCTCGCGGTCTCGACAGACTCCGGTGCTGTCCGCCCGGCTTGGTTTTTGGTGCTTTCTGTTTACAGCTGTTATACTAGCGAAATCATGTCTCGCTATGTATGGCTCGTGTTGTAAAGAAGTGAATGAATAAAAGACCTGCTTGTGCTTCCATTGTTTGTTGGGATTAACCTTTGTTCCTTGGTTTTTTCCGCTGGTTCAACGTGAGAACTGGGTAGTTCCGAAGATATTAATTTGGCATTTGGGCTATCTTGCTGACCACGTTGAGAAAATTTAACATGGTATCAGAGGGAGGTTCAGTTGCGTGAGCGGAAGTCAGCCAGTATTGTTACTCAGTGCTTGAGTGGTGATCAACCTGTGTTGGTGCTCGGAGCTTCTGAAAGGTTGCCAACAGGTGTTGCAATGGAAGGAAGTTTTGCAAGAGGTCTGGGCATTGAACTCTTAACGCCGACTAACTTCAAGAAATGGAAGTCGTGCATGAAGAGTTATCTTCTTGGCGAGGAGCTGTGGGAAGTTGTCGGTGGTGACGACAGGCAGGAAGTCACTGCTGTTTTCGGTACTACTGAGCAGGTTAGGCTCTGGAGAAGAACAAATGCTAAGGCGGAGTTCATTCTGAAGAGAGCCGTGTCTCCGGAACTGTTTGATCACATCGTTGGGTTTGAGTCGGCTGCTGATATTTGGACAACCATTGATGAGTTGTTCAATAGGAAGAATGTGGCGTGGCTTCAGTTCCTGGAGAATGAGTTGGCAAGGGTAACTCAGGGAGACCTTTCCATTTCCAAGTACTTCTTAAAGATGAAGAGCTTGTGCACTGAGATGTCGGCACTGGATCCTGATGAGCCTATCTCTGAGGCAAAGATGAAAAGGCACATTATCCGCGGCTTGCGGAAGGAGTATGTGGCCTTTGTGACATCTGTTCAAGGGTGGGCTACTCAGCCGTCTTTGCTGGAGCTGGAGAATCTGCTTGCATCGCAAGAGAGCTTGGAAAGGCAGATGGCTGGAGTGAACTTGAATCAGGAAGGCAGCGAAGCTCTCTTCTCAGGAAAGAAGAAAGGATGGGAAGGGAAGAAGAAGAAGGTGCAGGTCGTTGATGAGAAGGAGACTTCAACTTCATATCCGCCGGAGAGGAGCAATGCTCCTACGGACTGGAAGAAGAATCTGAAGTGCTACCGGTGTCATCAGCGAGGGCACTTCAAGCGGGACTGCAAGGTCAAACTGCATCCTGGGCATGCTGCGGGAAAGGAGGAAGCTTGCTTGAGAAGTGAAGAAGCAGGATGGGGCGGAGCTTTTATGACGGGCACTTGTGTCCGGGCCTTGTCTGCTGAGGACTTCAACAGTGAGTGGACCGTGGACTCCGTGTGTGGTCATTACCTCACCGGAGATAAGTTGAAGTTTACCTCCATGCAGGCGTACTCAGGTAATGAAGCTATTATCACTGTTGATAATACTGTTTATGCAGTAGAGAAAGAGGGGTTCGTGACTTTGGGTAGTGATCAGGGGCCACTCACGTTAAGGAGTGTGTATCACGTGTCGGGCATGAAGAAGAACCTCTTCTCGGTGAC
This sequence comes from Platanthera guangdongensis, assembly GCA_039583875.1. Lineage (NCBI taxonomy): Eukaryota > Viridiplantae > Streptophyta > Magnoliopsida > Asparagales > Orchidaceae > Platanthera > Platanthera guangdongensis. The sequence continues at coordinate 89,901,161 of CM077149.1, forward strand.
CAATGCGGTGGACGCTGGGTATCACGTTCTGTTTGGGCCAACATACGTGAGGTTCCTTCGCAACGTATCAGTGGTAAAGGCTGATGTTGCTCATGTTGGGAGGAGGGTGAACAACTTGTTTGTTCTTTCCACCAATGCTTATGTTGATAGAATGAGGGTCAATGATAGCACTGCTATCTGGCATGACAGGCTGGGACATGTTGGCATGGACAAGCTGAAGGCGATGGCTAGTAGAAGTTTGGTGAGGGGGTTGCCGAAGTTGTCCTCCTTTGGTGATGGGCATGTTTGCGCGGGCTGTCAATACGGTAAGGCACATCGCCTTCCGTTTGATAAATCACAAATAAGGAGCAAGAAACCATTGGAGTGTATTCATGGCGACCTGATGGGACTGATGGTTACTGTCAGCCTTGGTGGAAGCAGATACATGCTTGTCCTGGTTGATGACTACTCAAGGTATACTTGGGTGTACTTCTTAAAGGAGAAGTCGGAATCCTTCCGTTTGTTTATGGAGTTCAAGGAGTTGGTAGATGTCCGGCTTGGCTTGCGGATTAAGAAGCTTAGAACTGATAACGGGGGTGAGTTTGTCTCCTCTGAGTTTTCTAACTTCTGCAGGAAGCACGGGATCCAACGGGAGCTTACTTGTTCTCACACTCCACAACAAAATGGGGTAGCGGAGCGGAAGATCCGTCATTTGACGGAGACCTGCAAATGCTAGCTTCATGCGAATGATATCCCAAGGTCCTTTTGGGCGGAGGGAATGTCTTGTGCTGCTTATGTTATCAACCGGATGCCACTCAGCCCTATCAACATGAAGACTCCTATTGAGTTGTTGCTGAAGGAGAAGCTGAGTGTTGGACACCTTAGGGTGTTCGTTTCAACTTGCTACGTGCATGTCCCGGATGCTTCACGGACAAAGCTGGATGCAAAGGCAAGGAAACTTGTCTTTGTTGGCTACGATGAGCGGAAGAAGGGATGTAAATGCATGGACCCTGTGACGAAGAAGTTCGTGTTATCAAGAGACGTTGTCTTTGACGAGCTGACGTCATATGGAGGTGGCTCGGTGGAGCTAACCGAAAGTAGCAAGGTTGATGAAGCACCGGTGGTGGCTGCTGAAGGCTTGGAAGAGGAGCTTGTTGTTTCACCAGCAGCTCCTGTTGCTTCAAACTCCGAGGCTTAGCCTTTTGGCTCAGGAAGCTAGGGGAGCACTGCTCAATGCTTGCCCCAGGTAGGAGTGGAGCCCGAAGAAGCAACAGAAGCCGTGAGTAAGGAGCCGATTCTTCGGAGATCGAAGAGGGTGGTTATGCCACCAGCTCGGTACTGTGATAGGAATGCAGTGAGCTTTGTCTCCTGCTTCTTTGCAGATCCTCTAGATGAGCGAGAGCCTGCAAACTTCAACGAGGCCACTGGAGTGAAGGAGTGGGAAGGTGCCATGAAAGAAGAGATTGATGCTCTGAAGAAGAATGAAACCTGGGATCTTGTGCCCAAGGTTGATGGCATTACTTCGGTTACTTGCAAGTGGGTGTATAAGTTGAAGAAGAAGGCTGATGGGAGCATTGATAGGTTCAAGGCTCGCCTGGTTGCTAGAGGATTCTCACAGTAGTATGGAGAAGACTATGAGGAGACATTCAGTCCAGTTGCGAAGATGACTTCAGTAAGAGTGGTGATCGCCTTGGCTGCTAGCAAGGGATGGAGGTTGTGGCAACTCGATGTGAAGAATTCTTTTCTTTACGGAGAGATTGACAAGGACATCTTCATGGATCAGCCGCTTGGTTTTGTCTCTGAAAAGCATCCGGACTATGTCTGCAAACTCAGGAAGGCTCTCTATGGGTTGAAGCAGGCTTCTAGAGCGTGGTATGGGAAGATTGCAGAGTATTTGCAATTCTGTGGATACCTTGCTTCTAACTTGGATTCAAGTTTGTTCGTCAATAAGAAGGGAGAGCTATGAGTCTTGGTCCTGCTGTATGTGGATGACATGATCATCACAGGGAATTCGGAGGGGGAAGTAGCAAGGCTCAGGGCTGAGCTTGTTATATGCTTCGAGATGAAAGACTTGGGAGAGTTGCATCACTTTCTCGGTCTGGAAGTGGAGAGGAAGGAGTGAGGGGTTCTCATTTGCCAGAAAGGGTATGCTGATCGCATTGTGAAGAGGTTCGGCATGGGAGAATGGAAGAAGTGCTCTACTCCACTGGAACCTGGGCAGAAGCTTCGACGAGATGAGGGAAGGGTTCTTCATGATCCATTACTGTTCAGGGCTCTTGTTGGGAGCTTGATTTACCTGACGATTACAAGGCCGGACATTGCTTTTGTTGTTGGCCGAGTAAGTCGATATATGGCTGAACCAAGGCAATCTCATCTAGTGGCGGCAAAGGGAATTCTGAAGTATGTCAAGGCTTCTTCTGACATGGGACTCCTCTATGGAAGGGACTCGGAGTTTGCGTTGCTCGGGTACACGGATGCTGACTATGGTGGTGATTCAGATGATCGGAGGTCTACTTCAGGTTATATGTTCACTTGCGGTTCAGCTAGCATCTCGTGGTGTAGCAAGAAGCAGGACTCAGTGTCGGTTTCAACCATGGAGGCGGAGTATAAGGCTTCTGCCTTGGCTGCTCGGGAAGCCGTTTGGTTGAGGAGGCTTATAGAGGATGTTCATGAAGAAGTGCAAGGGCCTACTTTACTCCGGGGTGACAATGAGAGTTCTCTCAAACTGGTTAACAATCCAGTGTGTCATGCCAGGACCAAGCATATAGAGATTCATCACCATTTCATCAGGGAGAAGGTGTTGGAAGGATCTCTGCTAGTCGGGCATGTTCGGAGTGAAGATAGTCTTGCTGACATCTTCACGAAGCCACTGTCGAAGTGGCCCTTTGAACTCTTGCGCAGCTTGCTGGGCTTGATCACCACTTCCCACTTCAAGGGGGAGTGTTGAAATTTGTGAAGTGGAAGTGGTTGACGGGACAGGCCGGGCGACCTGAGCGTACAGCATTGGCGGACTAGGCGGACTGGGCGGACTGTGATGTGCGGCCTGGTGGAAAGTCTAGTGGAAGCTGGCTATCTTCTGAGCGGGTTGTTTGCATGGAGTCCGCGGACTGTGCGGCCTGGTTTCTGCGGATAGGGTGTTTGCTGATTGGCTTTGCCAAGGAGCGGCCTGAGCGGATGGAGGCTTGAGGACTGATGCAGTGCTCAGTGGCCATGGGTGCAAGCTTGTGCTGATAGGCGGTTTGGCTCGTGTCCGCGGGAAGCTTGCGGACTGGTGCGTCTGTGGTATCGGCTGTTGCGGACTGGGCTTAGAGCTTGGCTGAGGCCTTGTTGAGCTCTGGAGGTACTGCAGGTGCTTTGCTGTGGAGGTATTTGGCGGACTGTTTATGGAGTCCGGTAGATGGCTGCTGCGATGGGGCAGGAGTGCGAGGAGTCTGCGGACTGCTGGCGGTCTGTGCTTCGGTGTTTGGCGGATGGGGGTTTGCGTCCGCCATGCTCGCATTTGCCTTTGATGGTTTTGGACTTGGTCACACTCTGTGCCAAGACCATGGTGTCCGTGGTATCCGCCAAGTCCGATGTGACCGGGCGGACTGTTGCTATCTGCCTTTGGTCGTGGACTTGTGGTGGATTGAGGTGTGAGTCTTGCGGACTGCCTCAGGTTGGTGCGGACAGCCATTGAAGGGGGTTGCTGTCCTGCAGTGGTCAGAAGCTTTGTTGGCTGATGCCTTGTCCGCATAGCTTGGGCGTACTGGAGAGGGTTCGCCAATGTTTTCCTTGCTCCTGGCGGTTTTCCTTGGTGTCCGGCTAAGTCCTTGCGGACTCGGCGGACGGTGTTTTGCTATCGCGCGGGCTGGGGTGGTGTCTCTATCTCTAGGGCGGTGACTACACTCCTCACCTCGCCTATAAATAGGACCCCCCTGGCAGGTCTGAAAGTGCAACTAGATCTGATATACTCTAGAGGGGGGTGAATAGAGTATATGGTGTTTTAGTACTTTTAAAAACTTTTACAACAATTGTTGTAATAAGTGTGAACAGGGAAGCAAATATAAATCTAATCACAGAACTAAACTATGCAAAAGCTAAGCACAGACAAATCAAGGCCAGAAACAAAAGAAAACAAGCAGAACCAGATGACACAAGGAAATATAGTGGTTCCCCAAACTTGGGTACATCCACTCTTCTACCACCCTAGGTAGGAATCCACTGCAGGATGAGTTGATCAGGTGTCCTGGGCACCAATGAGCTTTTGATAAGGTGCTCAAAAACCAAAGCAGATTTTTTGATCAGGTGTCTTGCCACCAATGAGCTTTTGACAAGATGCTCAAAAACCAGATTCAAACTTTTGAAGGGAGTTTGAGAAACCCTTTACAGAGTGGGGGTGAGAGAGTGATGGCAGTCTTCTCTTTCTCAAACAACTGAGAAGACTATGTGGATTGATGTCAAAGCTCCCCCTGAATCCTTGAAATCTTCAGGAAGAAAAGATTTGCTGAGGGTGATAGGCCTTCAAAGGTAGAACTCCAGCAAAAGATGATTTCAGCAATGGCTGAAATGTTGAGTGTCTGGAGTCTTGAAATGATGTTGGCCTTGAACACTTTGAGAGCTGAAGAGATCTGATGATTTTTGAAAGCTTGATCTCTCTGATGAGTGTTCTTCAGAATTCTTTTTGACAGAAGATTTTGAAGGAGACCCAGTAATCTGTGTTGTGTGTCCTCTCCTTGTTAATCTCTGTATATCATCTATATTGATTTAAAAACATTCTATCTTTTTATTCTCTGTTCCAGAATAGAATATCATTCTCTGTCAAAGATAGCCGTTGATCTGCATTGATTGCATCTTTAATTGCATAATCTCTTCTGGAGGAAAGTCCACAGAAATATTCCTTGAAAAATCCCTTGAAACTTGCTCCAGAAGTAAATGAAAACGGCTAGCAAATCTCTGAATTAATTGCATAATAACTCATGTCTGATTTGAATTTGAATTCTGGAAGTTAACTGAAAACGTCGAACTGAGCTCTGCTATCGTCGAGCTGAGCTCAGCGAACTGGAAAACTCAAGCAGCAAGATAATCGTCAATTTGAGCTCAAAGATCGTCGAACTGAGCTCAGAGATAAAGATCCAATGCAGAGTCAAAATCGTCGAACTGAGCTCACAGATCATCGAATGGAGTTCGACGATATTATGAAGTTGAGCTCAGCGATCGTCGAGTGGAGCTCGACGATCTGCCGAAGTTGAGCTCGACGATCAGACTTGGTCTCCAGACAGAAAAACTTGGTCTTCAGGGCAACTTCCAATCCTAGACTTCTAACCCTTAGACTCAATTCTAATTGACCTATTAAGCTATACAGAAGGTCAAACAAAGGTTCCTAGAGACATAGTGATCCTGACCCAAATTAGTAATAAGGTGTTCCAACAATCTCCCCCTATTTGGGTTAGGATTACTACTTACAGACTTTGGAAAATTCAAGCAACAACATATAATCAGAAAAGCATAAAAACAACAGCAGCTAGACATGCAGAAACATCACAGATATATATATATATATATATGTGCATATGGCATCCAGATAGCAGTCAGAAAATCCAAAGATTGTCACCTTACAAAATCACTTCTTCTCTTTGTCTTTAACCATCTTGATTTCTCTGTTTGGATTTTGGGCTTCCTTGTTGGATCTGGTGTCATCTGCTGCACCCAAGTAAGTTTGCTTTGAAGTCCTGGGAACCACAGCAGCAGGATGCAATTCCATATATCTGTCTGCATCAAAGAATTTGCTGGAAGCATATCTCTCTAATTCCTTCTGTCTCTGCTCTGACATAGTAGAAATATTGGAAGTGTCTAGCCCTTGTTCTTTGGCTTTCTTTATCTGGTCTAATGCAGCCAACTCCTTCATCCTAGCAGTCCAAGCAACTGGATTCTTTTCAGGGTCCTCAAATGGTACAGGTGGCTCATACCTGTTGGAAGAATTATCTTGAAGAGGCCTAGCAGACACTGTCTCTCTTAGCTTGTAGGGGAATGGACCAGAAGTAGTATCAGATGAAGCATGTCCTCCCCTGGAGTAAGGGTGCTGCCTGGAATGCCCTTTAGAATAAACCTGAATATCTCTTTGACTACCCCTGTATCCTCCTCTCCTGGAATAAGAACCCCTAGATTGGCTTTCCCTTTCATAGGATCTGGCATGGGTTGATAGGGAGCCTGGCTTCTAGATGGGGCTTGACTTGCAGAGCTGCCACCTGCACCTGCATCAGGAGGACGTGGTGGAGGAGGATGAGGGTGCTGGAACTGGGAGGAGCCCTTCTCATACTTTCTCTTCTTTTTCATTGCTTTCAGCTGATTTTTGGAATACTGCATCCAATGTTCAGTAATTTGGCAGTTATGCAGAATATAATAGGGAATATCATTATCATCCTTTACTTTTGCAGGAGGAACCCTTTTCATAGCCTTGCTTCTAGCTTTCCTTTTCCTGGCAATAGTGGCAGCAGAGTCATCAGAGTCTGTCTTGAACTCATCAGAGTCAGAACTCTGGTCATCATATACAGCATCTATTTTCTTCATCAATTCTTTCTTCAACTGAGCAGCAGCAGATGAGGCAGAAGCAGAAGGAGCAGCAGCAGGGACATCAGCAGAGACAGCAGCAAAAACAACAACAGATTCAGCAGCAGATACAGTAACAGATTCAGTAGCAGATACAGAAGGAGAAGCAGAAACAACAACAGTAACTTCAGGAGTGATGGCAGCAGCAACTTCAGTAACATCAACAAAATCTTCAGCAGGCTCAAAATCAGTGGCCTCTGACATCAGAAAATCCTTGGATGTTGGCTCATCAGGAACAATTGGGATTTCAGCAGCAGTGAGAACCTTTTCAGCAGCAGCAAAAACAGTTTCAGAAGCAGATTCAGTCTTTTCTTCAACAGCAGCAGCAGCAATCACTGAGTGTGCAAAAGAAGAAATAATGCTGGGGTCACAGCCAGAGAAAGGCACCAATGCCTTAGATAGGTCTTCTGAGGACTGGACAGCATTAACTCCTGGGAGATAGCTGAAGAAGGCAGGGTCAAAGGCAGAAAGCAAAGACTGTAGGTCTATTGCCAGAACTGGAGTAGGAGGCACAGCAGCAAGATCAGAAGCAGCAGAAACAGAAATCTCAGCAGCAGCAGCAGTATCATCAACAGCAAGAGCAGAGACAGCAACAGCAACAGCATGAAGGCTTGCTTCATATGGCATCTCCCCCTGCCTAGATGCAGATACATCTGTATCAAGGCATACTGCTGGAGGTGCTGCCTGAGGAAGGAGGGAGGAAAGCCTGGCAGATAGAGCTGCCACTGACTGTTGTAGAGGAGCTAAGGAGGCCTCCATGAGAAGAGAGAGCCTGGGGGCAAGTAGCTCATACAACTTGTCAGCTAAGGCTGAGAGATCTACATGCTCAATAGAAGGAGCAGAGGTAGATGGAATAGGGATGGCTGAGGATGCTGGAAGTGGAGGGCTGGAGAGTGGAGGGATGGGTGGCTGAGGTGTGGGGATGGTGGATATGGAGGACAAGGGGATGGATGTGGATGGGGTGAAAGTTGGTTGGTCAATGATATGGTGGAGGAGATCTTGGAATGAGGTTGAGGAGAAGGGTAACTCTGGAGGAGAAGAGGGGGAATCATCCATGTAGGAGTCATCCAGAATGGTGAAGGATGGTATGGATGGGGAAGATGTGACATCTGGTGGTGGATATGAGAACAATGGGTGGAATTGGTCTACTGGATGTGATGAAATGGTTGCTGGAGATGGAATTGATGTTGGAGAAGGGCTAGAGATGGTAATGGTGGATGGAGCTGGAGTGGTGGATGGTAGAGGTAAGGTTGGACTTGGAGGAGGAGGAGAGGCAGCAACAGCAGCAGCCAGGTCTTCTGTAGGAGCAGAGACCTGTGGGAGAGTGACTCTGTGAGTCCTGGTGCCTGAAGGAGCATTAGAGGAGGGCCTGCTGGGCTTGCTGATTTGCCTGTCCCACTTGCCAAAGAGGGCACAGGTGAGTCTCTTGGAGGCATTTATGTGCACTCCAGAGGAGACCAGCAAGGTAGGGCACTTGTTCTGCAGGAAGACTCCAATAATCCTTCCAAAATTAACAAAGCTTTTATTTATTTTCTTCTTTATTAGGTCAAAGAAGACCTCTCCCCAGTTCAAACTTTTCTTATCTACCAGAGCTCCCATGAGGCAGAGCTGATGTCTGGAGATAGTGTCATGTGCAGAGTGCTTTGCCAACAGCACTTTTCCTACAACATCTGCTAGGAACCTGTACTCAACAGACAAGTTCCTTTTGAATAACTTGCTAGGGTTTCCCTCAGGATGACCCATCTTGGCAAGTATGTCAGAAAACTCTTCTCCAGATAATTCAGCAGTTTCTTCTCCATTTCTCAAACCAAAAACCTCTGTTAAAACTGTGGGGGTCAGAGGTACCTGAGTTCCAGCAATAGAGCCAACTATAGTAGAGTTGTCCAGATTGTGAGCAGTATAAACCCATTCCTTTATTTCATCTGAGGCCAGCTTTATCCTGGTGGTCATGAGGGCAGACAAGTTTTGATCCTTGAATAAGCTCAGAATGTCTTGGAATATTTGATCAGTGGTGTTGAACGATTCCAGATCAATGTCGAAGCCGGCATCAAACTTCATGGTGGCTAGAACAGCAATTGATACGGCCATTGTACCTGCAAAAACTTAACAAACAAAACGACCAAGTGTAGAGCTGTTTGGAGGGAAGAAGATTCTTGCAGAGAAATTGAAAGCGCAAGAGAGAACGACGACGAAAAATGAGTTTTATATTAGGGTTCGACGCAGAATTGGAAAGATCGTTGAACTCAGTTCGACGATCGAGGCTGCTAAAGGAATCTGAAGAGACTCCAACATCGTCGATCTCCGTTCGACGATCTTGAAGAGCGTCGAACTCCGTTCGACGATCGTTCAGGGAACAAAATCGTCGAGTGCCGTTCGACGATCGTTGACCGGAAGAGATAGTTCATACTATCTGAGAGGCGCTGAACTCAGTTCGACGATTCTGGAAATCGTCGATCTCCGTTCGACGATCTGTGGGGAAATCGTCGAGCGCACTTCAGAGATCAGAAAATTCTAGACACTAAGAAAAAAATCAGAATTTTTGCCTAGTCTTGGTCAATTTTTAGCTTTCAAAATCTTGGATATTATTTAAGGCTTCCTCCATCTAACATTCCTAACTGATTTAGGAAAAAATTGTGTTTCTTTTCATCCAAAGGCTTGGTGAAAATATCTCCCCTTTGTAAATCAGTTGGGATATATTGTAGTTCAATTTTATTCTTTTCAACATTGTCCCTTAAGAAATGATGCCTAATCTCTATGTGTTTTGTCCTACTATGGAGGACTGGATTTTGAGCTATGGAAATAGCACTTGTATTGTCACAAAAGATTTTTGACTTCTCTAAGTTGTAACCATAGTCTAGGAGTTGATTTTGAATCCACAGTATTTGTGAACAACAACTGCCTGCAGCCATATATTCAGCTTCAGCAGTTGAAGTTGACACAGATGTTTGTTTCTTGCAAAACCAAGAGACAAGTCTATCACCAAGGAACTGACAAGTTCCACTGGTGCTTTTCCTGACAATTCTGCATCCAGCATAATCAGCATCAGAGAATCCAGTTAACTCAAATGCTGAATCTTTTGGATACCAGAGACCTAGATTTGGACAACTTTTAACATACCTAAGAATCCTCTTTACTAAAGTGAGGTGTGACTCTCTAGGGCTAACTTGGAACCTAGCACATACCAAAAGGATAGAGGTAGATGAGCATCTGACAACAATGTAGTGGCAGATTCAATAAGGGTTCTATTTTTCCTTTCAGCTACCCCATTATGTTGAGGAGTTCTAGGAGCTGAGAAAGTATGCCTGATCCCTTCACTCTGACAGAACTCTTGCATAAGAAGAGAATCAAACTCTGTCCCATGATCACTTCTGATCAGGGCAATGTGAGTATTGAACTCAATCTGTATACATTTGAGAAACTCTGTCAGACACTTAAAGTTATCAGACTTCTTCCTTAGAAAGAACACCCAAGTGAATCTAGAGAAGTCATCTACAATTACTAAAGTGTAGGATTTCCCTCATAGGCTTTGTACTGTGATGGGTCCAAATAGATCCATGTGTAACAGATACAATATCCTAGGTGAATCACTCTTATTAAGTGACTTAAAACTGTTTTTAGTTTGCTTGCCTAATTGACAAGCCTTGCATAGTCCTTCCTTCTTGTAGGGGCCAGGAGGTAGTCCTCTAACAAGGTTGTCCTTGGATAGCCTAGCAATAGTTCTAAGGTTTAGGTGTCCTAATCTCTTATGCCATAAAACATTTGGTCTACAGACTGAATTAAACAAGCAGATATCTATATCAGTTGAAAGAAAATCTACTAAGTAGATGTTACCTTTCCTTTTACCTGCCAACACAGTTGTGTTGTCCTCTGACTTGATTTTGCATAAGGTTTTGCTGAAGGTCACCTGGTAGCCTTCATCACATAGCTGACTGATGCTGATTAGGTTGTGCTTCAGTCCTTCCACATAGGCTACCTTCTTGAAGGTTACTGATCCAATCTATACTGCACCATATCCCTTAGTTTGTCCAAAGTTGGAATCACCAAAGATAACTTTAGGTCCAAGCTTGGCTCTGAAGGATGTGAGGTTGTCCTTATTCCCTGTCATGTGCTTAGAGCACTCACTATCCAAATACCATTGCTGGTTAGATGTTGGATAGGTCTTCACCTGCACATGAAACAATTTACTTGTTTTTGACCCAGTTTACCTTGGGCCTAGGTTGATAACCTCTAAATTCAGAAATAAAAGACATCCCTGGCTGACTCTTATATCCTTCAGGATGATATCTCCTTGGAGGTAAAATCCATTCAGTATAAGGGTTGAAGGTTTGGGATGAAGAACCCTTAGGATTCAATCTTGACTTGCCTTTGAAAGAGTTTCCAGAGCTCTGACCTCTGTTCGACGATCTTGGAGCTGCGTTCGACGATCGTGGATCAGATCGTCGAGCTCCGTTCGACGGTCGACTATGGCTGAGGTCAGGTATATGAGATCGTCAACCTGCGTTCGACGACTTTGGCTGAGATCGTCGATCTGCGTTCGACGATTTGTCCTGAGATCGTCGAGCTGCGTTCGGCGATCGTCGATCTTCATTCAGCGATCGTCGATCTCCGTTCGACGATTTTTGCTGGGACTTAGTTTTCTGAGGCAGATCAGAATTTTTCCTAGCAACCTCTACAACTCCCTTTCCCTTGCTAGAAATAAACTTGATGGGAGTTGTTAGGACTATAGGTTGGCTAGATGAAGCACCCAAGCCCAGTGTACTGTTGAATCTTGAGTTCACTATGCTTGTGATGTCCATCAGCTTGATGCTTCTCCCATTAAGGGATTCTTCAAGCTTCTTGGCCTTAGAGAGCTCACTTTTCAGTGTAGCTATCTATTCCCTATAGTTCTCCAACTCCTGAGAGAGTTTGAGGTTTTCTGACTTTAAAACATTATGTTCAGATAATTAATTTCTGAGAGAGATAATCTCTTTCTCAGACTTTAGTAGGTCTGACTCCTCTTCAGTCTCACTCCAAGATTCAGCAACAAACCCTTTTCTTGTATGCTTATTCCTGCTTGAAGAAGGTTTGCCACTTCCATTCCTTTTGGGGTCCTTCTCCTTTCTTCTTTCTTTTCTGTCCCTTCTGTCCTTATTCTTGTTCTCTGGACAGTCAGGAACTATATGCCCTAGTTTCCTGCAACCAAAGCAAATAATGTCTTTGTTATTGCCAATGGACTTGTCATACCTTGGCTTATCCTGCTCCTTGTATGATCTTCTTCTGAAGTCCTTTCTGGCCATCTTGTAGAATCTTTTGGCCAACAAGCTGAGTAGTTCATCATTGCCTGTGCTCTTATCTTCAGGCAGATCCTCAGTTGCCTTGAAGGCTATGGTTTTCTCTTTCCTTGTGGCTGGTGAAGCAGCCTTCTGTTCTTCCTCTCTATTCTTGATGAGTAGCTCATAAGATTTGAGCTTACCCAACAAGGCTTCAGTGGTGATCTCATTTAGACTTCTGGCATCCTTAATTGGCCAGATTCTTGAGTCCCAAGTGCTGGGGAAGCACATTAGGATCTTGTCATTAAGTTCTGTCAGAAAAATCTCTTTGTCCAATGTCCTTAGCTCACTGACAATTTGACTCAATCTGTTGTACATGTCTCCCACTGACTCAGTCTCTCCCTTCTTGAAGTTCTCATATTGGGAGATGAGATGGGATCTTCTGTCCTTTCTCTCATCAGCTGAGCCTGAGACAATTTCTGAGAGCTTGTCCCAAATCTCCTTGGCTGAGTTGCATTCAGCTACCTTTTGGAATATGTCATCTGACATTGTCTGGGCTAGGATGTTCATAGCCTTGGCATCAGCTACTTTCCATTTTTTGATGTCAGCATATGTTCCTGATGGAGGTGGAACAACATTTGTGCTTGTGCTCTCTGAGGGTCTTGGACACACTGTCAAAACAGAATTAAATATATCTTCGTCAATAGAATTCATGTAGAGTCTAATCCTTGCTTTCCAAAGTGCAAACTTTGACAGATTGCACACTGGAGGTCTGGTGCTGGCATAGTCTTTGTTTTGGGCCATGATTCGTGCAAACAAAATCTAATAATAAAATACAAAAGAAAAACAGATCTAGTGTAGGATCTTGGGGTTCAGGTGTTAGCCTGTACAACCAACCAGATATGGTATGTTTAACCAACCTCGCCTCTGATACCAATTGAAAGTGCAACTAGATCTGATATACTCTAGAGGGGGGTGAATAGAGTATATGGTGTTTTAGTACTTTTAAAAACTTTTACAACAATTGTTGTAATAAGTGTGAACAGGGAAGCAAATATAAACCTAATCACAGAACTAAACTATGCAAAAGCTAAGCACAGACAAATCAAGGCCAGAAACAAAAAGAAAACAAGCAGAACCAGATGACACAAGGAAATATAGTGGTTCCCCAAACTTGGGTACATCCACTCTTCTACCACCCTAGGTAGGAATCCACTGCAGGATGAGTTGATCAGGTGTCCTGGGCACCAATGAGCTTTTGATAAGGTGCTCAAAAACCAAAGCAGATTTTTTGATCAGGTGTCTTGCCACCAATGAGCTTTTGACAAGGTGCTCAAAAACCAGATTCAAACTTTTGAAGGGAGTTTGAGAAACCCTTTACAGAGTGGGGGTGAGCGAGTGATGGCAGTCTTCTCTTTCTCAAACAACTGAGAAGACTATGTGGATTGATGTCAAAGCTCCCCCTGAATCCTTGAAATCTTCAGGAAGAAAAGCTTTGCTGAGGGTGATAGGCCTTCAAAGGTAGAACTCCAGCAAAAGATGATTTCAGCAATGGCTGAAATGTTGATTGTCTGGAGTCTTGAAATGATGTTGGCCTTGAACACTTTGAGAGCTGAAGAGATCTGATGATTTTTGAAAGCTTGATCTCTCTGATGAGTGTTCTTCAGAATTATTTTTGACAGAAGATTTTGAAGGAGACCCAGTAATCTGTGTTGTGTGTCCTCTCCTTGTTAATCTCTATATATCATCTATATTGATTCAAAAACATTCTATCTTTTTATTCTCTGTTCCAGAATAGAATATCATTCTCTGTCAAAGATAGCCGTTGATCTGCATTGATTGCATCTTTAATTGCATAATCTCTTCTGGAGGAAAGTCCACAGAAATATTCCTTGAAAAATCCCTTGAAACTTGGTGCAGAAGTAAATGAAAACGGCTAGCAAATCTCTGAATTAATTGCATAATAACTCCTGTCTGATTTGAATTTGAATTCTGGAAGTTAACTGAAAACGTCAAACTGAGCTCTGCTATCGTCGAGCTGAGCTCAGCGAACTGGAAAACTCAAGCAGCAAGATAATCGTCGATCTGAGCTCAAAGATCGTCGAACTGAGCTCAGAGATAAAGATCCAATGCAGAGTCAAAATCGTCGAACTGAGCTCACCGATCATCGAATGGAGTTCGACGATATTATGAAGTTGAGCTCAGCGATCGTCGAGTGGAGCTCAACGATCTGCCGAAGTTGAGCTCGACGATCAGACTTGGTCTCCAGACAGAAAAACTTGGTCTTCAGGGCAGCTTCCAATCCTAGACTTCTAACCCTTAGACTCAATTCTAATTGACCTATTAAGCTATACAGAAGGTCAAACAAAGGTTCCTAGAGACATAGTGATCCTGACCCAAATTAGTAATAGGGTGTTCCAACAAGGTCTACAGTAACCAGAAAAAAACTTGAGTGAACAGTCGTGCGGGTAGCTTCAAGGAGCCAGGAGTTTGGCTGTGACTTCGGTCAAGTACTTGGAAGTGTGCGGTCTCTGCGGACTCAGCACAAGGTCGCTCTGCGTCTTGTCAGCTCTGTTTCATCTTTGCCAGCTTCAATAACCTGTCCGCCGGCTTCAGGCGGGTAGGGGAGTTCCTCAGTTCAGGTTCAGCAGGAGACGAATAACGGTGTGTCCGCGCGGCCTCGCGGCTTCGGCAGACTGCGTGGCTATTCGGCGAATTGCAGCTTATTTCGGGCGATCTCAGCAGACTCGGCGACCTCGGCGACCTCGCGGTCTTGGCGGACTCCGGTGCTATCCGCCCGGCTTGGTTTTTGGTGCTTTTTGTTTACAGCTGTTATACTAGCGAAATCATGTCTCGCTATGTATGCCTCGTGTTGTAAAGAAGTGAATGAATAAAAGACCTGCTTGTGCTTCCATTGTTTGTTGGGATTAACCTTTGTTCCTTGGTTTTTTCCGCTGGTTCAATGTAAGAACTGGGTAGTTCTGAAGATATTAATTTGGCGTTTGGGCTATCTTGCTGACCACGTTGAGAAAATTTAACATCAACTGCTCATCCTCTTTTCGATCGTGTAAGACAAGGAAGATTCCAGATCTGTTGCCGAGATTTTCTTCATCTTTTCTGAAAGTGCCGCAAAGCTTACAAGAAGAAGATCCTGGTTGCTGTTTGCAGATCTGACAGAAAAATCATTGTTTGTATTTTCTTAAACAATTTTTTATTCTTGTAGGAGAAGTTTTCTCCGAGTGTAGGAGTTTTCAACTCTGAGTTTGTAGGAAGTTTTGCCTTCCGAGTTGTAGATCCAGTTGGTTGGATTGAGTTTGTAGGAACTTTGTTCCAAGGGTAGGATTGATTTTCAATCCGAGATAGTGGAGTAGACGAGTCTAGTATATTGCTAGATCGGTGAGGGAAAGTGGATGTACCCAAGATCGGGGAACCACTATAAATCTGTCTCGTCTGTGATAATTTGGTAGATAGATCTGTGCTTTGTTCTGAGATTTTTTTATTCCACAAAAGACGCACAACTCACCTATTCACCCCCTCTAGGTGATTTAGGTTGACAACTATTATCTTTCAAAACCATACCCGCTCTATGAGGTTCTGTTAACAAGACCTAAGGTACGTGGCACTTATCGATGGCATAGAGGGCGAGTCTTAGGCTTCGGCCGGAAAGACTATAATGCTCATGATGTTGCCGTCCTGGGGGCGGTGGTGGACCGAGTTCACCGAGAATGTGCCCAGAGAGCACGGGGTGTGTGGCTGTGCGTACCTACGCTTGTGGTGAACTGTGCTTAAATTATACGTTCGCTATTATGTTTGATTACACTAATGAAATGCAGGGAAGGAGCATCGCTGACCCGATTAAGGGGTGGGGTCGTTATAATTTTGTCAGCTTTAGCTGACCGTTGCTTTTGTTTTTCACCCCTGCGGTGGAATTTTGATTGTAGGTGCTGCGGAGCCTAGTAACAAGTAGCGGGCTGAAGCCCTTGTTGCTGAGCCGGCCCTTGAAGGCCAAAGCGAATGTTTGCTTTTTATGCTAAAGTATGTCCGGACTGCGTGTCGATGTATGGAAGACATTTATTGTTTAAGTAAACTCTTGTAAGGCCATAAGGTCAACTATTTGGTGTATTTGTACTGTCATTCCTACTTTGGGTTTTAGTGTACATTCATGCTTTGGTTTCGGTTCTTATAACTGTTTTAAAAAGCTTCCGCTAGAATGCTATAAGTTAGGATGCGTGTTTCCTTTGGCGGTAATTTGGTATTAATACGTACCTCCACTAGCTGTCCGTGGTATATGGCGTGGGGCCCCGGCCGGACCTTCTGTTATATCACATGTGACGGATGGGGGTATTACAATTTGGTATTAGACTATGGCATCGGTCTTGCTTATTTGAGTTTGTGGGCGAATTCTTTTAAGGGGTGGTGAGCACAAGTATGTGCGTCATTGTTATAACATGAAACGAACCCATGAATGTCCACTTAGGAATGAAAATACACATGTTTGAGTAACTTCGTGTTCCTATAATTGCTTTTTGCAATTTTGTTTGTCACATAATGGTGTGTTGTATGACTATAGGTGAGCAGGAGTGGCATAGGGCAGGCAGAACACCCGCTTTCTGAGGCAAGCAGTGCACCTAATGATGTGCATGCAACCCCTCCTTCAGCAGAAACTATAAGACTTGTAGCGGAGGCAGTGTTTGCGATGATAAATGCCCAGCAAGGAGCGCAAGTGCAGCACCTTGCCCCTACAGTGGAGCAGGTACCGATTCGAGAAGCAGAACACAAAAGGGTGGAACAAGTGGTGGTAGAGCCGTTGATGCCTAGAAGAGCGACAGAGAAGAAGATCAAACATGTAATGGGCTTTAACCCTCCGTTATTTTCGGGAACTGGAACTCCAACCCAGGCTGAAGATTGGCTCTCTCGGGTGAAGAAATTCTTGACAGCCACAGAAACGGAGGTATGGCAGAAGACCACCATAGGCACATTTCTATCGTGTGGAGAGGTGAGGTTGTGGTGGGAAGGGTTGGAGCTGCATCACTTGGTTGGAAGGCAACTCATGGATGTCTCGATGGAGGAGTTCTCGAGGTTATTCTTGGCAAGATACCTCCCCTCGACAAAGAGGATCACTATGGAGAATGAGTTCCAGAGATAGACGGAGGGAGATAGTAGCGTGGATGAGTACCTCCATGATTTTACATTGTTCGGTCGTTATGCTAGCTCTACTTTGGCTGATGAGGAGTGTAAGACCAACCTGTTCTACGAGGGTCTGCGTGATGACCTAAGGCTACTACTCTCGGGGCTTATGACGCAGTGTTTCCTAACCCCAGTCAATACAGCCAGATCACTGGAGAAAGATCTGAAGAATGTCCAAGGAAATAAGAACTCTAGTGAAAAGAAGACAGAGTTCAAGGTGCTGACCTCCTCAATGTCGGGGTTCCGTAAGTGGAATAAGAAGGCTAGGAATTCGGGTCCGGCCACTTCTTCTGGTGCATCTGGGCCAACTACAGCCCGAACCACGGGTGCATGTTACAACTGTGGAAAGACGGGGGATTTTGCCCGAGATTGTTGGATCGGACGTCCAAAGTCCGAGTGGAAGCCTAGAGCAACATACGAGGAAAAGTGGAAGGCGGTGGAGTCAACTGCATCCCACTATGCTCCAGCTCCATCTCAACTTAGAGTGTACAATCTTGGCCTTCAGGAGGCCATAAAGCAGAGTGACGTGGTGACAAATATGAGTTAATTAAAAGCAGATTAGCTTTACATATTTGTTATCTTTTGCGTGTTAGCTTATGACTGCTTGTGCTAGGCTTTGTTTTGATTTTCGATTATCCGGTGAGAGCATTGTTCGATACGGGAGCTTCACATTCCTTTTTGTCTGAAGGATTTGTATCGCACATCGGAGTACCTTCTTTGATTTCAAGGGACAAATTGGATGCGTTGTTGCCTAATGGGTGTTCAATGCGCGCGGATTGAGTTTGTTGCGTAAAGATACAGATTGGGAGTCAAGAGTTTGACTTGCAAGCGTCGCTACTGCCATTAGTGGAGTTCGACGTGATCTTTGGGATGGACTGGCTCTTGGAGCAGCGGGCATACATTAATTGCAACCGCAAGGAGGTCAAATTGGGAATTGATCGTGAGATGACATTTGCGGGAATGAAAGTGTCGAGCAAGACTTTGATGTCTGCTCTCTAGGTGGTTAAGGTAGTTCGTGCTGGTGCAGAGCTGTTTTTCACTTTAGTGGAGGCTTCAAAGCCTAAGCCTAGTATGGATAGTATACCAGTTGTATCTGAGTATCCTGATGTGTTCTCTGACGATCTCCCTGGAGCCCCGCCTCAGCAAGAGATCGACTTCACCATTGAGCTGTTGTCAGGTGCCAAACCTGTGTCATGCTCTTTGTATCGGTTAGCGCCTAATGAGATGGCAGAATTGAAAGTACAGCTTCAAGAGCTGTTGGAGCAAGGTTATGTGCGCCCAAGTCCGTCTCCTTGGAGTGCGCCAGTCCTCTTTGTTAAGAAGAAGGACAGAAGTTTAAGACTTTGTATCGATTACTAGGAGTTGAATAAGCTAACAGAGAAGAATAAGTATCTGATCACAAGGATTGACGATTTGTTCGACCAGCTATTGGGGTGTACTCAAAGTTGGATCTAAAATCCGGATACTATCAGCTGTGGATAAGGGAAAGTGACATCCCTAAGACAACTTTCAGCACAAGGTATGGGCATTATGAGTTCACCGTCATGTCGTTTGGGCTGACTAATGCGCCATCCGTGTTTATGGATTTGATGAACAAAACATTCAGATAGTACCTGGAACACATCGTGATATTCTTTATCGACGATATATTGGTGTACTCGTAGTGTGAGGAGGATCATTTCAAGCATCTGCATATGGTGTTGGAGACATTGAGGGGGAATCAACTTTATGCCAAATTCTCCAAATGCGAATTCTGGTTATCCTCGGTAGCATTCCTTGGTCATATAGTTAGTGGTGAAGGGATTGCGGTATATTCGGCGAAGATAGTTGCGATATAGGAGTGGCCTGCGTTATCTACAGTAGCAGAAATCCGGAGTTTCCTTGGACTTGTCGGCTACTGCAGGCGCTTCGTAGAGAACTTCTCACAGATAGCGTTACCCCTCACAACTTTGATGAGGAAAGATCAAAAGTTTGTGTGGTTGCTGGAGTGTGCGCAATCCTTCGAAGAACTGAAAATTTGGTTGACCACGGCACCTATTCGATGTTCGTTGAGTGGGACCGAAGGATTTGAGATTTACAGTGATGCTTTGGGTTGTGGCTTAGGTTGTGTTCTACTACAACATGGGAGTGTAATAGCTTATGGCTCATGTTAGCTGAAGGTACATGAGAGGAATTATTTGGTCCATGACTTGGATTTAGCGGACGTGATATTTGCCCTGAAGCTGTGGATGCATTACCTGTATGGTGTAAAGGTCGATATCTATACCGATCACAAGAGTCTGAAGTACTTGTTGGATCAAAAGGACCTAAACATGTGACAGCGGTGGTGGATGGAGTTCCTGGGTGACTACACTTTCAAGATACATTATGTTCCTGGGAAAGGCAATGCGATTGCGGATGCGTTGAGTCGCAGGGCTCCTGCACAGGCTAACTGGTTATTAATACATGATGAGCATTTAGTTCGCGATTTGGAGGCACTAGAGATCTCTTATGTTGACAAGCAGACTAGTGCCGAAGCGTAATTGAACTGGACTGAGTTGCAGTATGACCTTACAGATAGGATTTAGCAAGCTCTGGATGGGGATAACAGCATGAAGCAGATCATGTATGAGGCTTTGGATGGGTCAAATTCCCAATTTATTGTTAAGGATGGACTGTTATGGAGGGACAGTCGTCTCTGCATCCCAAGTGTGGGTAAACAACTGGAGGAGTTGATGTACGAGACTCATCATACCAAGTACTCGATTCACCAGGGGAGCACAAAAATGTTTAGAGATATGAAAAAGTTGTTCTTGTGGCCAGGACTTAAAAATGACGTAGCACTTTATGTAGCGAAGTGTCAAACATGCGCCTTGGTGAAGGCGGAGTGCCGGAAGCCTGGAGGTTTCTTGAAGTCCTTACCTATCCCGGAGTGGAAGTTCGATGATATTTCAATGGATTTTGTGCATGGGTTGCCAAGGTCGCAGAATGGAAATGACACCATCTTTGTGATCGTAGATAGATTGACGAAGGTGTCGCACTTCATTCCTATTAGGAAGGATGATTCGGTGGATAAACTGGCAAAACTTTATGTAGATAACATTGTTCGACTACACGGTGTGCCCTGCAGCATCGTGAGTGACCGAGATGGGCGCTTCATGTCCAACAACTGGAGGTTAGTGCATCAATTATTGGGAACCAAGCTGAGTTTCAGCACGGCCTTTCATCCGCAGATGGATGGTCAGACCGAGAGGGTCAATAGGATGATGGAGGACATGCTTCATATGTGCATCTTGGATTTCGGAAAGTGTTGATAAGATCACTTGTACATGGTGGAGTTTGCTTATAACAACAGCTACCAAGCGAGTATTCAAATGGCACCCTTCGAGGCCCTATACATTAAAAAATGTCGCACACCGTTGTCATGGTTGGAGACGGGTGACTCGAAACTGTACAAACGAGAAGAAGTGGAAGATGCCACTTCGTTGGTACAAATAATACGAGAACGATTGCAGATCACTCAGGACATGCAGGCTAAATACTATAATGCCAAGCATAGGAATGTTGAGTTCGTTGTTGGCGACTGGGTATATTTGAAAATTAAGTCGTTCAAGGGTGGCTCACGTGTACGACGCTTGAAGAAGCTGAGTCCGAGGTACCTTGGACCGTTTGAGATACTAGAGAGAATTAGTGAAGCGGCTTATCGACTGAAGTTATCAGTGGAATTGAGTGGTCTACACGACGTATTCCATATATCGGTGTAGCGGAAGGCAGTACAAGAGCCTACGCAAGTGATTGTGGTCGATCAGGTACCTGTTAACAATGTGTTGATGACGAAGGTCAAGCCCGTTCGTATTGAGGACTTTGAAGTCAAGCAACTTTGTAGAAAAGACATCAGGATGGTCAAAGTCTATTAGGACAACTGTGGTTGGGAGGAGCTTTCGTAAGAGCGAGAGCAGACCATGCTTGAGGGGTATCACGAGCTATTCAGCTCATGTACTATTTAATTTTGTGTACCTTTCCATTCTATAATTTCGGGACAAAATTCATTTCAGGGGGGGTGGAATTGTAACGCCCCAAAACTCAAAACAGAATGGATAGCGCTATATGGCCAATTTGGTGCCTGAATATGTTCACACGGACTGTGACACGGGCGTGTCCAGGGCCGTGCCCTTTTTGTGTTTGGCCAGCCTGTGTATATTGATGAACACGGGCTAGAACACGGGCATGTCCTATGTCGTGTCTGGCACATGGCCTGTGATAGGGGCGTATCATAGGGTCGTGTCCTGGTCATGACGCAGCGGTTTCCTGTGTCGCTTGAGGAATACGCCTTGTGTCACGGGCGTGTCAAAAGCTGAAACGGGCGTATCAAGCAGTAACACGGGCATGTCTGAGCCCGTTTCCTGCTCTTTATTCGATGATCGTGTTCAGATCGTGAGACACAGCCTGTGACACAGGCGTCCAGGTCACAAGGTGTTTTCGGCACAGGAAAGTGATTTTCAGGACGATTTGTGGCCGTTCATTTCCTTCAAATAGGATCCAATGGTCCAGAAATCTCCCTACTATTTTTAAGGCGGGGAGTTGAGGGTTAAATCCTCATTTCTCTTAGGACTTTCTCTTTCTAAAGAGTTAGAGAGAAGGTAGAGCAAGGAAGAATAAGAAGGAGGAATACGGCCTCCAGTGGAGCTTCGGAGCCCCAAATCACGAATCGAGTCCAGATCCGCGGAGGCGAGTCTGTTGCGGTGCTTTTCATCCGGTTAGTTATCCATGGCACCAAAGCGAACCTCTAGGCTAATGATTATCTTCTTGAACATGTGAAGTCATCTTCTGTTTTGCATTGGAAACTCTCTCCCGCGATTGGGCAGTGAGTATGAGGTATTCCTTCGGGTACATATGGTTTATCCCCGTCGTTTTGAATTTAGAGTCTGGAATCGAAGAACGGACGTAGGCAAGGTGTGTGAAGCCTATCCAGACAAGTTGGTTTGGATCGGTGATGTTTTCATTATGCTTGTTTTGCTGGAGAAGACTCAGTGCCGTTTGTTTTTCGGGTTTTTCTACGTGCTAGATTATAATAGGGAGCCTTGGGGACTAACCCCAAGGTGCACCCGAAAAACTAGGCAGATGCGTGGTTTTGCCATCTTAGTGGCCTGGGAGCCAACCTGTACATAACTGGGTTATGTAAAATTGTGTGATTGGTTTGAGACTCGGGGATGCTTGACCCGCGCCTATGGATTAAATTGACGTGCAGTGTGAGCAACGGGTTGAGTGGAACCGTACCCGCTCTATGCGGTTAGGTTAAAGAGACCTAAGGTATGTGACACTTACTGATGGCATAGAGGGCGAGTCTTGCGCTTCGGCTGGAAAGATTATAATGCTCACGATATTGCCGTCTTGTGGGAGGTCATGGACCGAGTTCACCGAGAATGTGCCCTGAGTGCACGGGGTGTGTGGCCATGCATACCTACGCCTGTGGTGAAGTGTGCTTAAATTGTACGTTCACTATTATGCTTGATTATACTAATGAAATGCAGGGAAGGAGAACCGTTGCCTCGATTAAGGGGTGGGGTCATTATAATTTGGTCAGATTTCGCTGACCATTGCTTTTATTTGCCACTACTGCGGTGGAATGTTGATTGCAGGTGTTGCGGAGCCTAGTGGCAAGTAGCGGGCTGAAGCCCTTGTTGCTGAGCCAGCCCTTAAAGGCCAAAGTGAATGTTTGCTCTTTATGCTCATGTGTGTCCGGCCTGCGTGCCGATGTATGGAAGACATTTATTGTTTAAGTAAACTCTTGAAAGGCCATAAGGCCAACTATTTGGTGTATTTGTATTGTCATTCCTACTTTGGGTTCTAGTGGACATTCATGCTTTGGTTTGGGTTCTAATAACTATTTTAAAAAGCTTCTGCTAGAATGCTCTGAGTTAGGATGCGTGTTTCCATTGGCGGTAATTTGGTATTAATATGTAACTCCACTAGCTGTTTGTGGTATATGGTGTGGGGCCCCGACCGGACCTTCTGTTATATCCCATGTGACGGATGGGGGTGTTACAATTAAGCCTTCCAGTAACTCAGATCCCAGCTCAGATCCACTTGGATCCTACCACAGGGAGATAAACTCTATAGCCTCAGGCTATTAAGCCTTCCAGCAGCTTAGATCCACTTGGATCATAACACAGAGAGATAAACTCTGCAGACTCAGACTATTAAGCCTTCCACCAGCTCAGATCCACTTGGATCCTACCATAGAGAGATAAACTCTTCAGCCTCAGGCTATTAAGCCTTACAGCAGCTCAGATCTAGGAAACCTGAGTCCTACAGTAAAGTGGTTATTGTTGATGCGCGAAAATGACACCGCCTAGTTAACACTGAGGGAGTGTTCGGTCTCACGGTCAAGGTGAAGAAGTTAAAGGTTGTGGGGAGAGGAGGAAGCTTCTGAGTGCTCGAGAGTAGAGCAAGCGCTTGATCAAGGGTTGCAGGGATAGAGGAGAGGTTTGCTGAGAGCAGCCGGGAAGGCTGATAATTAGTGGAGGAGGTTGATCAGGAGCTGTCAAGCAGACGCTTACTTTGTCGGTTGTACTTGCAGGTTGACGCCGAGAGATGTAAGCTGAGCTGAGAAGAAGAGGAGGGGGGCTAGCAGCTGCAACAGCAGACTTCGCCCGCCGCGGCTTAAATGCTACTCTTGCGACGGGCTTTCCTTTGATTAATATTGAGAGTTACAGCTTGCTTATACACCTTTACAAGAAAGCAATAAAGGGTTACAAAGTGAAGCTGGCGGCTAAGGGAGGAATGCCAGAAGAGGCCGCGTGGACTAAGCTAGGAGGCCGGCAGACTGCGCGTGGTTAAGGGAAGAAAAGAGATCATGCGGACTAGGGAACCAGGTCGGTAGACCGTGTGACTAAGTGCAGAGAGACGGCAGACTGGGAAATGGAGTCCGCATGAGTTGAGCTTGTTGGGGGATGCCTTCGAACATAAGAGCGATGAGATTGTCCCCGACCATCCTTCGTCCCTAAAATAGGATGCATGTGGGTCTATTTATAGGCCTGAGGAGGTAACGGCTTGCGGTGACGTTACCCCCGGTGAGATGGTAACTTGAGCGAGAAGAGGCAGGAGTCCGCCGAGTCCGCCACAAACCACGCGGACTGGAACTGGCTTCTGGAGCTGGTCCTGCTGATGGCAAACTAGAAGACTGAGGGGGCGGACTGCAAGGAGAGTCCATGGAGGCCGCCGCTGTTGAGCTGAGATTGTCTGCCTACTGCTGGGGAGGCAGATGCCAGAGGCTAAGTGGCGGACTGCGAGGGGGAATCCGCGGAGTCCGCCACTGCTGAACTGTGCATGCACTAAGGGTGCGAGCTGAAGAATATCCGACGAGGCCGCAGAGTTTGCACAATACTGGACGGTTTGGGACTGCCTTGAGGAGGTTCTGCTGCCTGGCAGACTGGAGGAGTCCGCTACTACGAATCGAGCCCGCGCCAAGATTACGGGCCGAGGAGGGTTGACCTTGCTTCTGGGGAGCAGATGGAGGCTAGATGAAATGCGGGCTGCATAGCGAATCCGCTGCGTCCGCAGAGTCCGCCACTACTGGCGAGCTGAGTTCGCCTCTGCCGAATATAAGGCCTGCTGTGGAGCTGGAGTTGGGGTTCACCAACATAGGCGGACTGGAAGGCTTGATAGCACTTCGAGTGCACCCAGATCGTGGTGAATTGGACGCGCTGATCTCTGTGGGTAACCGAAGAGCTGGAGTCCACCACTGTTGAACGGAACTTACCTCACCTGCTGGGTAACAAAGGGATGGGCGACCTACCGGACTGACGAGGCAGGTCGCGCATGTTGGCGAGGAGGAAAGTGGGGTAACTGGCTGGCGGCCTAGGTTCTGGTCGCCACCTTTTCTTGGCGATTTGAGCCGATAAGAATTCGAGTCCGTCAATATTGGACAACACCCATCAGGAGAGAGCTAAGTAGCTGCTTGTTGCCGGCCTGGGCGGATAGACTTCCGAGTCCGGCAACGGGATACCTGTTGAGATAAGCTTGCGGTTAAGCTGACAAGGCAGGCGGCCTGCAGGGGCGGACTGAAGAAACGGCCCGTGGCCCCTGCCAAACAAGAGAACAACGTGCAGCCTGGGCAGTCAGACCGCTCAGACCGCCCAAGTCGTGCGGACTGAGCGGACAGAGAAGTCTGCCTGCCCACACTAAGGCGTCGCGACCTCCAGGAAGAATCTGGAGCAGGCCATGACTAGCGAGCTGACTACCTTGGGAAGGATCGATAATTTCGGGGTTAACATAATCCCCACACTTTTTTAAGTTCAGAGAGGAACTTCGAAAAAGTTGGAGACCCACAAAAATCGTGATCCACCCCAAAGAAAGAGGAGATAAGGAGAGATATAACCTGATGTCTCTCCTAAGGAGGTGGCTACTGCCTGTATTTTTCCTGCAAAGGAAAAGTGAGTATAGGCATGTTTGGGAGGTAAACCTTACGCGTACCTGGGTTTTGCTTTTACAAACGAAGAAGATATGTCTCCTACTGAATTCTGCAAAATGATAGTGAGAGGAAAAAATAGGACCCTAATAACTTGCAAGTACCTGAAAGAGGCTTGCAAGCACCTGTTATCCTTTGCAAAAGGAAGAGTAAGGAGTATGCAAGAAAGAAAAACAAGCTCCAAGTACCTGAATGGGAGCTTGCAAGCGTTCGTTGCTTTCTACAAAAGAGATGTTAGGAGCAGATATGGGATTTGAAAGTAGCTTGCAAGTATCTGTGAAGAAACTTGCAAGTGTCTGTTTGTCTCTACAAGAAAAGAGTTAGAAGCATACATAACAGGTGAAAGAGGCTTGCAAGTACCTGTGAAGAAATTTGCAAGTGTATGCTGATCTCTGCAAGAAAAGAGTTAGAAGCAGACATAATGTGTGATAGAGGCTTGCAAGTACCTGTGAAGAAACTTGCAAGTGTCTACTGATCTCTGCAAGAAAAGAGATAAAGTAGACATAATATGTGAAAGAAGCTTGAAAGTACATGTGAAGAAACTTGCAAGTGTCTGCTGATCTCTGCAATAAAAGAGTTAGAAGCTGACATAATATGTGAAAGAAGCTTGCAAGTACCTGTGAAGAAACTTGCAAGTGTCTGTTGATCTCTGCAAGAAAGGAGTTAGAAGCAGACATAATATGTGAAAGAGGCTTGCAAGTACCTGTGAAGAAACTTGCAAGTGTCTGCTGATCTCTGCAATAAAAGAGTTAAAAACAGACATAATATGTGAAAAAAGCTTGCAAGTACCTGTGAAGAAACATGCAAGTGCTTGTTGATCTCTGCAAGAGAAGAGTTAGGAGCAGACAAAATATTAAAATATCTTGCAAGTATGTGGATATGACTTGCAGGTGCCTGCTAATCACTACAAAGAGAAGAGTGAGCAACAGAAATAATATAGTGAGCTTAAGCGGCAAGTACCTGAGCGGAACTTGTGAATGCTAACTATTGATGAGATAAGGTGGACATGAGCAAACAAAAGAAGAAGTGCCTGGTGTACTCTGGTGATAACTGAATGAAGATCAAACCAGAATAGTGATCTTCTACTAGATTAGAGATATCTTTAACATGAAGCCCAGATCAATAAGTCGAGTGTTGACTGTTGATATGATAGGTTGGATATGATCGGATTAGCAGAGGAGAAGCCTGACAAATTTTGCCAATCTTAACTAAATTCCAACAATAAGGTTTGATGATCAAGGAGAGCTAGACTCTTTGATCAATGTTTGATGCCATTTGCATTTTAATAAGAGTAGTGAAGAGCTTATTAGTGATCATCTAATAGAGCTTTGAGCAAGCAATGCATATAAGATGAGCATAAGTCGCGTGAATGTTTGCTAATCCTTTTGGTATGTTGGATTTAACCTGTTCACCTATAAAAGAGGCAGTTGATAAAAAAAGGTCTCTACTTGGAGAAGACTAAGAAAGACTGGATGCTGCCACAGGAGATCACCCGTGGGCCATAGGCATTACTTGCCTGAGAAAGGTCATCACGAGTATAGTCCTACTAAGAGCGGGCTAGCCGCGCATCCTTTGGAAGGGCACGAAATAGAAGCATGGGAAATCCTGAGAAGGATCGCTAGATACACTGCTCTTATTCCTCGGGTTATAACATCACTGATCAATGAGACTAGTTGCGGCAAGTGGCCTAAAGCATTGCTTGTCTGTGGAAAGATCAGTGGAGTTGTGGACCCCGCGAAAGCATGGTTTAAGAGCACCATAGAGTGTTTGGCCATCAGAGTTGTGAGATGATTGAAGAGACAAGGCTACGCTTGGTCACCATTTCTTGTCAAGCAAAGATCACCGTAACTGTAATGTATCCTTAGCAAAGCACATCAGATCTAACACATGGGGCCTCCCTACCAAACACACTCTATGTCAGATGCCGACTAGGATCCAAAGTCCCGTATTCCTCCGCATGTGAGTTGGATAACGCCCACTGCACATATGCGGAAACTCCCTGCGATATGTGGTCGTTGTGGCATTATGCCGGAATCTAATCTCGAGGGGGCCTATAGCAACACTCTGTGATAACTCAGTGGCTCAGTGATCTCTTTGGCAAAGAGAAAATGTAGAGGAGGAAACACTCTATAAAGGGAAATGTGTCAGTACAGGATCCCTGAAGAAAAATTTATTGAAAAGCAGGAATGAACACTTAGAAGTGTTTTGCAAAGAGAAGGTTTGAAAAGTAAGGGTAAGAGTAACCAATAATGGTTGTGAAAACATTTGAAGGACTATGAAGTCCTTTTCCGGCTTAGAATAGTCTTCCAAGCACGCCTCATCATCGGCATCGAAGCATTCAACATGATTGTTGACAACGAGGGGAGGGTAATTTTTGATTTGGCTCACTCCACTTGAGGAACAAGGAATGTCTGCAACTACTTTGCCCTTTGAGGTTGCAGGATCAGGGCGATCATCTTTGGGAAGCAGATCACCCATCTTACCCTACTGGAGCATCCTTTGCACTAGTTGGCGGAGTGCTCGGCAGTTCTCAGTCAAGTGGCCTGACTCTTTGTGGAACTCGCAATATGGTTCAGAGTCTTTTGATCTTTGATCTGGTGGTCGGTAAGGCTTCTTGTAGTTAGCCCTATCTTTCATAACTTTGCTCACTTCTTGCATGGCCTCGTCGAGTTCAGACTCATGCATGTGATCATCTTGCTGCTAATGAATTGCAGCTGTTTGGGAAGAAGGAGCTGGTGGCAGTAACGACTGATCTTGAACACGATCACGGCTCGGGAAAGGTTACCGATGGCGCTGAAACCTTATTCCTTCCTTGAGGGAGTTGGGAAATCATTGCGAGGGGACCTCGGAGGCTTCTTGTGAGAAGGATATTTCTTTGATGTAAGGTTGGAGACAAAACCTGGGTTGCTCTTTTCGCCTCGGATGTATGAGTTAGCTAAGGTAATTAACTCTTGCTATGTTCTTGGCGCTCGGACATTGGCTTCAAATTTGAGTGGCCCTTCACGGAGACCGTTGATAAGAGCCACTCCATATATCTCTTGATCAGCAATCTCGATGTCCATGATTTCTCTTCGTAATCGATCAACAGACTGAGACCAAGTTTCATTTCCACGTTGCTTAATCTCAAAGAGGGCTTCAGGACCGCCCTTTCTCTTTGTTGAAGTAGAGAATCTGAGGAAGAACTCCATTTGCAGATCAGCAAAGGAAGTGATGGAGTGAGGGAGAATACCATAGAACCAATCCACAACTTTGCTATCGAAGGTTGTGATACGGTGTAATACCCCAAATCTCAGGATGGGAAAAAGTTGGGTGACACGGCCTAGGACACGGGCGTGTCCCAGGGCGTGTCGTTCCTGGGTGAACAGTCGACGAGTGGTCAACAAAATTTGGTCGACGATCGTCGAGTTCATAGGACACGGCCTATGACACGGGCGTGTCACAGGGCGTGTCAGCGTGGTCGACGAACTCAACTTGAGCTAGGGCATGTCTGGTGCCATGTATAGGCACACGGCCTGAGACACGGGCGTGTCACAGGTCGTGTGAGTCTCGGGTTGATTTCAATTTTTTGCAGCCTGATGTACACGACCACAGACACGGGCATGTTTCAAGGCGTGTCGGGTGATATGGCCCGTGACACGGGCGTGTCACATGGGCGTGTACTGGACTAGATAAGTCAGTTGAGCACCGCTTTGGGAACATGGCCCGTGACACATCACGGGCGTGTCACAGGCCGTGTCAGGCAAAAATTATGCTTTTGTGGCAAAATTATGGTCATCCGTTCCTACAACTAGGATTTGAGGGCTGAGCTGCCTCCATGCTTCCTTAAGGCCATAGATTGAGATGAAAGAACTCATTTTATACTTGGTTTTCATCTTTCTAAATCCTAGAGAGAGAAAGGGAGAGGAAGAAGGAGGAGGAGGAAAGGGCTGGTCACTGGTGGTGTTGCTGTTTTCCGACGAGAGATCTGAGGCTAGCGTTGCGGAGGAAAAGCTGTTGTGGTTCTTCCTAGCCAGTTTGGAGCTCATGGCACTGAAGCGGTCTTCGAGGGTAACGACCTTTCTTCCTAGCCATGTGAAGTCTTCCTTTTTGGCATATGCATATGATTCCCCCACCAGAGGGGAGTTTGTTGTTGGAGTCTTTGGGTTGATTCATGGAGTCCCCAATTCGTTTGCATATAGATCTGGAATTGGAGTACGGAATAGGCATGCTGTGTGAAGCCCATCTGGACAGGTTTTTCTGGATTGGTGATGTTGTATACAAACTGGAGAAGACTCTATGATAAACACGTACGTTAGGAGTCGACGGGTTGGACCTATGAAGGGAGGTAGCATGAAGTACTAGAGTGGTAGTCCAGGAAAATACCCGTATAATGTGTGTGCTGCTTGTGCTGTTGGGTTCTACCTATGAAGGAAGTAGCAGGAAGTACTGGATTGGAAGTCCATGAAAAGCCCTTTGTAATGCTTAATGTTCATAGGTGGTACCTGTGAAATGGAGTAACAAGAAGTACTGGCGTGGTAGCCAGGAAAGACCCCTGACATTGGTGATATTTGCAGTGTCATACCTGTGAAGAGAGTAGCAGGAAGTACTGGTGTGCCCAGGAAAGACCCGCTGATGTGTGATACAAAATGGGTGTAATGGTAAGTACTGGTTCGCCCAGGAAAACACCCAGGCTTTAATGCCAAATAGGATCGGTGAAACCGACCCACGCCTTTTCTTTAGTCATGAGTACGTTGTGCTAGGCGATGGTAAGGCGGGTTGGGCAACGGGGGGTGGATGATCTGACATGCATTATGTCCATCCGACGTGAGACCTGAAATTGCGGTATGTTGGAGCGCATAGCGAGAGTCTTAAGCCTACACGCCATGACACAATGGGGGGCTACGGGCCAATCCCGGTGTCTTAAGACTAGAACTCCGACTGCACGCCATGGAGTCAATGCTCAAGTGATTTGTCGTTGGGTTGCGACCCGGATACGGTGGTGGGAACTGGTTTGCTGATACACCAAGAATGTGCCCTGAGTTCATGGATCGTCGGGCTGCGTGGCTGACGATTGTGATGATATGTATGTGTGTGAGAGCACATTGTATGATATATATATATATGCTTGTAAGATGCTATGCCTACAGGGAAGAAGACCGATTCCCCCGAAAAGGGGTAGGGTTGTTATAATTTGGTCAGCTGAATGCTGACCGTTGCCTCTGTTTACCACTGTTGGGTGGACTGTCCCTGTGCAGGTGCTGGAGAGCCAAGAGGGATGCAAAAATGTTGATGTCCATGCTGCTTTTGCTGCTGCTGCCGCTGCAAGCCCTTGAAGGCTAAATGACATGCAAATGTTGCGTGTCTTTTGATGTGGCCGGCCTGCATGCCAATGTTTGAGGTCACTGTTCTGAAAGCCCGGTAAGTCCATAAGACCAACTATTTGTATTTGTAAGACATTCCTATGCTATATAAAATGTGGAGCTTTTATATGTTGGACATTCAGGTGTGGAGTTCAAGTGTTAGTGTTAGGCTTCCGCTAGAATGCAATGTGTTAGGGTACGCTGCACTACTCAGGTATCACTCCGTAACTTCACCGCCTGTTTTGTGGTATATGCTGTGAGCCCCTGGCCGGACCTTCTAGTATATAATATGTGAACGAATGGGGTTGTTACATTTTTGGTATCAGCTGTCTTGGTCTTTCCCTCTCGAAGTTGTTGTCGACTTCTTTTGTAGGGTGGCGAGCACGTGTTTGTGCAAACCAAGTTAACACGAATGAACTCCTGAATGTCCATTGTAGGAATGCAAATACATGTGTTTGGGGAACCTGTGTGTTCCTAGTATTGCTTTTAGCAATATGTTTGTTGCTTACTTGTGTAATTTTACAACTGTAGGCGACGAGTGTGACTGCGTGGCAGTAGGAAACCCAACACTCGATGGGAAGCATGACATCAACTGTGGTACCAACATCTCCTCCATCTATAGAGACGGCTGACTGATTTCTAATGTGGTTTTTGCAATGCTCAAGGCTTAACATGAGGGACAAGTTCAACCCTCTGATCTGGTAATGCATCCCATGCCGGTTAGTGAAATTGAGCAGACAACAAGGGGAAGCACATCAACTTCGTCGATGAACGTGTGTTTGAGCCAAGGAGAGGACATGGTTGAGGACTATTTTCATGCATTTGTTGCAATAAGACAACAACCCGAGTTTGTGTTTGAACCGAGGGGATGAAGATCAATCGGTTGTACGACGGGCTACGTCAGGAACTCTGTTTCTTGTTGATGGGTCGTAAGCTATTAGGATTCCAACCACTGGTGGAATCAACTAGACTATTGAAGATGGACTTGACAAGAGCCCAGCAGATGCCTGGGACCAGGAAAGTAAGAACTCCAAAGGTTGGAAAGTCTGTTCACCTCAAGAGGCAGAGACTCGAGACTCGTACTTGTTATGCTTGTGGCCAGGTAGGACACATTGCTCGTGACTGTTGGGATGGTGTTCAGCAGCCAAAGAAGCAATACAAGTGCTATTTGTGAGGTAAAGCAGGACATAAAGCCCGAGATTTCCGCGTTGGCTCTTAGCGGGCAATAAAGGAGAAGGAAATGATGGTGGACTATTCATATATTATATGTACAGTAAGCCGTTTTGCATGGTAGTTCTAAGATGACGTTTATGCTATATGAGTACAATACATGTATGTGTGGGATCAACGTGTTTGCACGTTGCTCCTTTATTCCATGATTGTTGATGCATTATTACTTGGGGACAATTTTGCCCATCCTTATCAGGAGTTGTCGACGTCTGGTTGAGCAGAAGATAGGAGCGTCTTATGTGGAGATGGGAAAAGCAGTAGTGGAGTCCTCTGCGTCCCAGGAGCAATCCTAAGTGCTACAAGTGCGCGATAACCGTATTGATTGCTTTTTGTTTGCATCTTGTGTATGTAGCTTGTGTGTATTGTGTACACCACAGGCTTTGCGATGATTCGGAACACGCTGACACAAGCACTATTTTATAATGGTGCTTCGTATTTCTTTCTGTCTAAAGATTTCCAAGCGCAACTTGGGTAGACATAGAGCGTCCGGGTGGTGTTGTCGAATGTTGTATGGTACTTGCTATTAAGGCTTGCGATGTGGCGGTGCAATTAGGAAGTCGGGATGTCTGTTTGGCTGCATCTGTATTGTCGGTATCGGAATGTGCAGGTGTGTTTCCCAAGGATCTCCCTGGGCTACCACCCCAGTGAGAGATTGACTTCTCGATCAAGTTGGTTACTAGGTGTGAAACCTGTGGCCCGCTCGCCATATCACGTCGCGCCGAAGAAGATGGCGGAGTGGAAAGTCCAACTGCAAGAATTGTTGGAGCAGGGTTATATACACCCAAGCATGTCTCCTTGGAGCGCCCCTATGCGTTTTGTGAAAAAGAAAGACGGGAGTTTGCGGTTATGTGATGAGTTGTAAATATACCTATTTTGATGTACATTAAATAAGTCGTTTTACTTTATTTTTGTTATTTCTACTTACTTTTCTGTCATAAATTGCTCCTATTTTGTAAATATTTTTTAACTTAGTTTTTTTTTTGATTTTCTGAAATTTTTCAGGAAATGTCAAATTTTGTATAGTACACGCTCGTGTACTTTGGGTCACGCCCGTGACCAGGGCGTCATACGTTAATTTCCAGTGAATCAGCATTTTTTTCGAAGAAAACGTGTGACATGCCCGGCCACACGCCCGTGTCAAAAGTGACACGGCCGTGACCTGACCCGTGTCAGCCAGCTCGACGATTTTCCGTTCGACGATCGTCGACCAACCTGACAAGCTCGTGTCCCATGAGTGACACGCCCGTGGCATGTGACACGCCCCGTGTCAAATCCCGTGACCATCTCTCGACATTTTTCACTCGACATTCGTCGACTCAACCCGACACGCCCGTGTCAAGATGCGACACGGGCGTGTACTACTCCACCTGGCCTGACAAACCGCCGCCATCGACTTTCGACGCAAACGACGCCCAGTTCAACCTCCCTGACATGCCCACCGTCACGCCCGTGACCTGGGGCATGACCGCCGCAATTTCAACCGCCAAGTCAAATCTCAAATCAAATCAACGGCCGTCATTTGAACAGTGTCAAAACGCCCCATGACACGCCCATGTCAGAGGGCGTGTACCATGAAATTTTTCCTTATAAATTCCCCACTTCTGTTAGGGTTCCACTTTTTGGTACCATTTTGTATAGGGGCCGGCTGTTAGATGATTTCCTAAGCTATGTAAAGTGACTTTCTCCCCCTCTCCTATGTTTGTTTTTAGCTTTCTGTAACTCTCATTTTAGCTTAATAAATGTTTAAATTTATGTCTCTTTTTGTGGTTTTTGAATGGATCTAAGCCTCTCCTATGCAATCTTATTCTTTCTTTGTTTTAACTTTGATTTTCATTTACTTTTTTGTACGTGTGTGTGTGTGTATGAGATTAATTTTCATGCTTCTATACTTAGTTATTTGTACTTAGATTTGGTTAGACTTAGGTTTTTCTAGATTTTTATTGAAAGTCCACTTAGTGTCAACTACCTTCACCTATGGGGGGGGAATAGGTGTCTTGCAGCGTTTTTGCGGAATTAAAATCGTACCTGCACAAGAAAGCAAAACAACACAGCACAGAAAGGACACAAGCAAATTATAGTGGTTCCCTGATTTGGGTACATCCACTTTCCCCCTTCGACCTATCTCCCAACCAGGGACGACTCGGTCACTTCACCAACAGGATTGAAATCCAATCCTTGCACTAACGGAAGGAACCCTTCCACACGTAGGAGTCACCACTCCCACACCCGGGTTGCACCCAACCTTACAAATAGGAACCAACGTTCCTTTACAACAAAATAGAAATTGGAGTGTATTAGAAATACAAACTACTTATGGAGAATAAGGTGTCCCTCTTCGTTCGACGACGTGTTCTTGAAGTCAACGAAGAGTTCACAACCCTAAATCTCACTTAGAGAGAATCTCTCCCGAAACCGGCGGCGGCAAGAAGGGCGGTGGCTTGGTTCTCGGGATCGGCGGTGACAACAGAGTGCTGCGGCTGTTCTTTGGAGATTCAATCTTCGTAGCAAAGCTAGCAAGATCTTCCAACAGACACACTAGGATCGATCGTCTCGATCGATTCGGAAGGGGAAGGTTTTCCCGATTTACGAATTAAGAGACAAAGGATCTCTGGTTAGATGCGTGAGACGCAGTGCTTGGCTGAGCTTCTGCCGCCGGGAGATCTAGAAGAAACCATGATCAAAGACGGCGATCAACTGACACGAGCGGCGACGGCGGTGGAGCAGGATTTCTCGATCTAGGTCACGTCGGCGGCTCGGCTTCTTCCTTTTTCAAAATCTTCCGATGGACTGTTCAAAAATATGCGAGTATTTATACAGTAGAATACTTCTTTATGACCGTTGTGAGTCCCACCAGAAGAAACCCTAAAACCGGTTCAAAACAGCGCCAGCGGCTGAGTCCGGTCCAGCGGGTTCCAGAAATTCGCCCAAGTCAAAATCGGCGAGAATCGAAGGTCATTCTCGACGATTCGGCGAGAATCAGCCAGTGATTCTCGACGATTTTGACTTAGCGACAGATTTGCACGCTCTGATTTAGCCGGATAGAGACGACGAGAATCAGCCAGTGATTCTCGACGAATCGACGAGAATCACTTGGTGATTCTCGTCGATTATTACTTAGACGATTTTTCGTCTTTCCACCCATGAGCTGCTCTTTGACCCCGAATCAGCGAGAATCACTTGGTGATTCTCGTCGATTATTACTTAGACGATTATCCGTCCTTCCACCCATGAGCTTCTCTTTGACCCAGAATCGGCAAGAATCACTTGGTAATTCTTGTCGATTTTTACTTAGACGATTTTTCGTCTTTCCACTCATGAGCTGCTCTTAGACCCATCCTTTCTCCTTGTCTGCTCTTGCATTATCACAGCCCTGTACTTGAAAATAAGTACACTCCAATAGAGAGAGTACACGTAGGCCAACACACTAATCTGCTCAACGAGGGATTACGTCGCGCAGACCCGTGTATATTGACCTACTGCACCCTGACATTGGTGTGTACTTAGCGTGGAATAACTGCAAGCACAACTTAAAAGATTTCATCAAATACATTGTCTATTTACCTTAGCTTGTTCAGGGGCTTCTTCAAATCAGGTACGTTGTGGATACAATACCCAACATTTATGCATTCCTATCAATCTGTAAAAGTATTTTCAAAGTGGTTTTTGATTTTTTTCACTAACTTAGATTTTCCTTTTTATGTTGTAAAACTTTTCATTCTTTTCACTTTATTGTCACTTTTTAACCACTTTTACGGAGTTTTAGGAATGTATATATAGTTGTTTTAATTTTTCAAGCACTTCATTTTACCTTTTATTTTCAAAAACTTTTTGTTCTTTTTATTTTTCTGACTTCATTTTATTCATTTCTACCGTATTCTATCGGTAGAAATGTAATCATTTTAATTTTTCGAGCACTTGCACTTTGCGTTTATTTGTAAACTTTTTTGCTCCTTTAAATTTTATTTTCACTTTTTATGCATTTCTATCGCATTCTAGAGGTAGAAATGTAGTTGTTTTAATTTTTTAGGAACTTAGTTTTTCCTATTTTTTATACGTGTGCGTGCGTGTATGAGTTAGTTTAAATTGCTTTCTTTCAATTCTGTAGAGTGTGTGCGTGTGTTGCATTTATTTTCTCCTACTCGTTAAGAGTTAAATGGCGTTCTTTATTTTTCTCCTACTCATTTGAGTAGAACTTGTGTGCGTGTGTTTTCAATTTACTGTTGTGTACGTGTGTTTTACTTTCAAGTAGAGTGTGTAAGTGTTAGCATTTATTTCCGCCTACTCGCTAGGAGTTAAATGGCAGGATTTTATTTACCGCCTACTCATTTGAGTTAAATGACAGGTCTTTATTTGTCTGTAATTATTTGAGTACTAGCATTTATTTATCGCCTACTCATTTGACTTAAATGGCAGGTCTGTGTATGTATTTACTTTTATGTAGAGTGCGTACGTGGATGCATTTATTTTCTCCTACTCGTTTGAGTAGGACTTGCTTTATTTTCTCCCGCCCACTCATTTGAGCCGGGACTTGTAATTTTTCTGCTTTCATTTCAGTCCTACTCGTTTGAGTAGGAGTTGCACTTTACTGCTTTATTTTACTGCTTTATTTCATGCTTTATTTACTGCTTTATTTATCGCTTTCGCCGCAAGCCGTCCCCATTCCGATGAGTGGCTAGCCGTTCTTAGCCCTCAGTATCGAAGAGCATTGGGACAAATAAAATTACTTTAAATAATAAAAGGTCATGTTTTTCTAATTAATTAAAATTAACTTAAGGTTTGCCTAGGATTTACGACGCGTAGGACCACATAATCGATCTGTGGGCCCTATTTCCGTTGTCCATATGCTAGCTAGCCGAGACGCCGTGCGTATGGACCGATCGTCCCTTAGTAAAGAGAGTTCTACACTAACCCTCGAGAGAGGAGGCGCGCCAACTCTACCGGATTGGGTTCCCCACCCAATAGCGGGGTTCTTAGCGTAATGCGTACGTTAAGAGGAATCCTTCGTCGGACAAGAGCCCGATCGAATAGTCTTAGCATTCAGGTGAGCGATATTCCTATAGCTAGGTGAGCTCATTTTAGTGGAACCTCCATGACCAAGTCTCCGCCTTAATTAATTTGAAACTTTGGATCTCTTTTTATTCAAAGTTTATTTTAGTTCAATTTTATTCGGTACCCTCGAGCTAAGCTCTTCATCAGCTCCACCCTTTTTATGCGTTCATTTGCTGCCCTTTTATTTATATAAATATTCATTTGCTACCCTTTTTCATTTATCGGTAAAATAATAGTCCCCTCCAGGGAAGAGTAGAAATAATCGAACTGACCCCGAGAACAATACGACCTCGATATTCCACACCGGAATATCCCGTACTACACACGATAGGTTCACTTGCCTCCTTTCGTTAAAACTCGATTTCACGTGTTTTATATCCAAATAATAAATCCGCGCGCCCCATTTTCTAAATAAAACCAATCACCCGCTTTTCTTAAATAACACCTCCCAGGGATTTATAATTCTCCTTGGCTCAAGATATAAAATCAATTTGATTTGAGATTTACCAGAATAAGAAGGAGATGACAGATTGCTTCCATAAAGGAGGTAATGCTATAGTTTTTCTGGCAAAACAGCAACAAGAGGCAAGGACACAAATTGATGATATAGTGGTCAAGCAAGGCTATGTCCTTGAAAATCAACTAAGGATGAATGACAATCTTACTGAATCACACAATATGATTGTTATAGAATTAAATAATACTGCAACTACACTGACTGAGGCAAGGGCTAAAGAGAAATCCGAGTTTGATAAGAAACTTCAAGAGGATTTAGCCACTTTTCAATCTGCACTTCAAGCCTCTTAGAAGATTATATCTGCTCAGCTTCAAAAGTTTAAAGACTATTATACAGAGGGAACAAATTATCTGGTTAATCAAATAAGGCTCCAAAAGAATGATCTCAGGGATCATATTAAAAGAGAAGTCATAAAGGGGAAGAGGTTGATAGTCAATGCCAGCTCAGAGCATGCCAAATGGAAAACAAATGTTGTTAGAGCAACTCTGGGATATCCACCCCTATGTGATGATGACAACACAGTTGAGTCAGGAATTAAAGCTGCAGGAAATGAAGGGGGTCAGCAGGAAGTAGCTCAAATCATATATCCCCCTTCTAACTTTGAGGAAATTCAACACCTGGTTCATCAGATGTACAGCCCTCCAGAGGCTACTAAGAATGTTATCATTGAGAAAATAGAAATGTCAGAGGCAGCTTTGCATAAAGAGCAATAAGCTCAACTCTCAAAGAAAAGGTTTAGAGAACAAGCAGAGTTGAAGCCTGATTTTGAGCAATGGAGTCCTACCTCCAGAAACATTATATTGACTGCCTGGAAAGCTGTGAAGGACAAGACCCATGAAAGGGGTAAATGGTACACTGAGCAAGAATGGAACAAGTATGAAGCCAGGCAGGAAGCCATTCTTCAATACAGAAGGAAAGCAAAAGCTAGGAAGTT
The DNA here is from genome assembly GCA_039583875.1 of Platanthera guangdongensis. Taxonomy (NCBI): domain Eukaryota; kingdom Viridiplantae; phylum Streptophyta; class Magnoliopsida; order Asparagales; family Orchidaceae; genus Platanthera; species Platanthera guangdongensis. The sequence goes on from CM077149.1 coordinate 89,939,679, forward strand.
ACCTGCTAATGCTCTGGAGCCTAGCAAGAACCTCCCCAAGCCTTTTCATTATTTTGAAAGGCAAAAGATTATGGATGAAGAACAAAAAAAGAAAGAACTCAAAGGCAAGAAGCCAGCTGAAGATACTGGAGCTTTAGTTCAAGCAAGGGTCCAGTCTGGAAAAGGCATAGTGATCAAGGAGCCTGATCAGCCTTAGGATAAATTGACTAGATTCTTATAACATTATAATCTTTAGTTTTTAACTCCATGTAATCTGTTAACAACACACTTTTGTGAAGTTTAAACAAAACAATGATTTGTGCTTATTAAGTTAGTATCATATTTTGTGATGATATTATTAACCTGTTTTGTTTATATGTTACCCTGCCATTGAATGTTCTTTATACATCATATTGTTATTTTATTATAAGTGATGTATATCATTGACTAAGGGTTATGACTTCTCCAAATAGGGGGAGATTGTTGGGTACATTGGAAAATGTGTACCAGATTTGGAGAAGCCTCACGTAACTCAGTGATATGCATCAACTTGTATTTGCTGTTGTATTGAGTTATCATGTGCAGGTTAAGTAAATGGAAGAAATATTTTTCTAAGTACAAGTGTCGATACATGGGAATGGATGTGTCGACACCAAGGGCTAGATTGTGTCGACACCCAGAATTTATGTCGACACACAGAAAATTTGTCGACAACGCTATGCCGACACCAAGGGCCAGATTGTGTCGACATCAACAAGACTTGTGTCGACACACAGAGAAGCTGTCGACACATTCCAGAATTCTGTAGACAATGACTGTGTCAACACATAGAACTTGTGTCGACACACACCAGAATTCTGTCGACACCCAGAAGTTATGTCGACAGTGAAAGCAGAAGCTATGTCAATACCCAGAAGTTATGTCGACACTGAAAGCAGAAGCTGTGTCAATACCCAGAAGTTATGTCGACACTGGAAGCAGAAGCTGTGTTGACACACAGGACTTATGTCGACACATTTAACAAATGTTGTGTCGAGTACCAGAAGAATGATTATGTCGACATATGGAGTGTTGTGTCGACATCATCAAGACTTGTGTCGACACTTAGTCTATTTGTGTCGACACATATGAAGCAGTTTGCTGAGTGGTTCATGCTGAGTTGGAAAACCTTAACCAAACGATCTAACACTTTTGTCAGAACTGTCAGAAGACTGTTAAAAACCGGATCAGCCGGTAATCAGGAGGAAACTCTATATAAAGGACTGGCTCGATACAACAATAAATTAATTAATGAAGTGAAGTAGTTGAAAAATAGAGAAGAGAAGCAAGGATCACTACATTAAGAAGTGAATTCTTCAGAAGTTTTCTACAACAAGAAAAGGGGAAACCCTTACGAAGGCAGATTCAGATCAGTCTGCAAGGAAGATTCAGATTTCATTCTGAATTCAAGAACGAAGCTATCTGAAGATCAACTTCTACATCAAGTGAAGATCAACCTTATTTTGTTCTATCAAGAAGCTTTGAAACGGCTAAGTCAGGTTGGATCTGAAGATCAGTCCATTCAAGAACTGATCAAGAAGCTCACTAATGAAGAGATTCATCTGGTGCAATTTCTGTATCACAATATCAAACTATTTTTGGTAGGATCTGTTGTTAGATCTGAGTTGTAAGCCTATAATTATAAAGGATGAGGTAGGGCTTTTGCCTGAGCTGTAGGAGTGGGTGTCACTCTGAGTTGTAGGCCTGTGAAAGAGGCTGAGGTAGGGCTGTTGCCTGAGTTGTAGGAGTGTTGTTTCACTCTGAGTTGTAGGCCTGTGAAAGAGGTTGAGGTAGGGCTTGTGCCTGAGTTGTAGGAGTGTGTATTCACTCTGAGTTGTAGGAACCATTCTTGGTTCTGAGCTGTAAGATCTGCAGATCTGAGAAGTGGAAGGAAGTTAGGCTAAATCCAGTTCATTATTGGATAGGCGAAGGGGGAAGTGGATGTACCCAGACCTTGGGGAACCACTATAAATCTGGTGTATAATGTGTTGTGTTCATTATTCTATGATTTGAATTAATGTAGTGCTGAGAGAAATTTTGTTATTTGCCTAAAGTTTTTGAAGAAAAATTTAGAACCTATTCACCCCCCCCCCCCTCTAGGTTTCTAGTCTCTTGAAATCAAGTCTTTCACGAACGTCGAACTCATTTTCTGAACTTGATTTTCTTCTAAGTCTTGAGTCTTCTGCTGTCTTCTGTTGACTGGTCCATGTAAGGTTGAATCTAAGGACTTAGCCTAAACTCTAGGACACAGACATGACCCTGGCTATACATGGTGGGTCAATCATCCTAGTTAGTGAACCTAGCTCAAATCCAACTAGGGATCCATCAATCTCCCCCTATTTGGGTGAGGTAACTAATAATAGAAAAACATTCACAAACCAGGAAAAATATATCTGGCAGAAAACTGAAACATTCAGCAGATATTTACAATCAGTAGCTTTGTGACAGTAAACAAATATAAAGTTTAGACAAACAGAAACTAAACAAAATATGTCATTTCTTCTTCAGCTTTTCCTTTTGCTTATCATCTTTCTCTTTCTCAGAGGGCTATGTAAATCTAATTTCTCTATTTGGATTAGCTGCTTGCCTCTTGGACATTGTCATATCAGCAGCTCCAATTATATTAAGAGAGGTAGCTCTGGGCACAACAACCTCTGGATGTAGATTCATGTAAGCATCTACATTAAAGAATTTATTAGCCTTTTCATACCTTTTTAACTCTTCTTTTCTGTAGGTAGACATTGTAGAGTATTGGGATGAATCTCTTCCTTCAGCTTTAGCTTTATTGATCATTGATAATCCAACAAGATCCTGGAACCCATCCATTCTAGAAGTTGTCTCAGTTTCTGGATCCATAAAGGGAATAGGTGGAGACTATGGCCTTTTAGGATTTTTAGCTTTATCTGTTTCAGGAGCTTGTTATTGCTGCTGCTATTGTTGATGTTGTTGTTGCTGATGTTGATGTTGATGTTGCTGATGTTGCTGTTATTTATGTTGTTGTTGCTGATATTGCTGTTGTTGATGTTGCTTGCTGGAGGAATACCTCTGATGGCTGCTTCCTTAAGATGTTGAGAATCTACCTTGATGTATATGATAGGTTTGAGCATAAGAGGTTGACCTCTGAGAAGTGTTGCCTGAAGCACCAATAGTAAGTGGAGGAGGAGGAGGAGGATCTCTCCAGTTCCTTTGAGGAGGAGGTGGGGAGTATCTCCTACTTTTCTTTCTGTCTTTTTGTTCATTCTTTGAAAGCCACATCCAAGATGGCATCCCAGGATATGGAGTGATTTTCTGTAGGATATAATATGTTGTATCATGTGTAGGATTTGGTTTGGGAGCAGCAATGGGAGCAGCCTTTTTCTTCTAGGAAATTTTCTTCTTAGCAGTAGAGGTATTATCAGAATCATCATCCTCATATTCATCATCAGAAGATCCTTGAGGATTATCATATAAGGCATTAATGGCCTTCAGAAGTTCTTTGGAAATTGGCTCTTCAGCCTGAAGCCGTGCTTGAGATTCTGGAAGAGCTGGAGCAACTGTTTTAGCAATATTTTCAGTAACTAATGATTTTTCTTGTTCTATATCTGCCATAATGATCTCATTCAGATCTGGTAAAGGACTATCATCCATCTTGTATGTTAGAGCTGAAATAGCTTCTGAAGAAGAACTATCCTTGGAAGGGGATGGTAAAACTGGTGTCTTTGTTACTGCAAAACTAGGCTTAAGTTGCTTGGCAACTGCGGGGCTTATTAGTGCAGTGTATGGAACTATAGCCAAGGATTATTGATAATAAGAATTGTGTAGAATATCTCTGTAGACAAAATTGAAGAAATATAATAAAGAATTTAGATTAACTGTGGGACTTATAATATAATCACAAACAGTATTTATTTAAGCTATAACTGACTCATCCATATATTTACCAGAATCAATTAAATCTATGAGTTCAGTAGGAGTGGCCGCTTCTTCTGAAGAATCTGACATTACTGAGTCTGCTGCTTCTTTTGATGCTGCTGTCACCACTGGAGCTTCCTCATCACAGAGCATATCCACCTGACTGGTTTAAGGAGGTTCTAAAGGCAGTCCCCTAGAAGAAGGGACAGGGGTCAAAGCAGTAATTTTGGAAGAAAGTGATGTGATGGAAGCAGTAAGGGGAGATAGAGAATTAGTTATGAGCTTATTAAGGGTGGGAGAGATGAATGCTAGAAGGTCTTTAGCAATGTCAGAGAAGTTGAGATAAAGAGATTCTGGAGCAGTGGAGGAGTATGAAGTGTGATGACCATAATTTGAACAAAGAGTGAATGCACTGGACATATATATATGTGTGTAGTCAGGTACAGTAAAGGGAATATCAGTTTGGGTGAGTGGAGGGATGGGAGTAGAGGGAGTTACAGTTATAGAAAGGGGAACTATTATTGTGGGGGAGGAGATGGGTTCCCGATGTGGAGATGGTGGAGGAAACAGTAGATTGAAGGTGTGGGATGAGATAAATGTGTCAGGGTGTGTGTCATTTAAATAAGGTGGAAGTGGAGATTGAGGTGGAGTGATGTGCTCAGGAGATGGAACTGGGGTTGATGTAGGTGTGGGTTGATGGTGTTGGTGAGTTGGTGAGGTAGGAACTAGAGATTGAAATGGTGATGGAGCTGGTGTGGGTAGATGATGTTGTTGTTATTGTTGTTGTGGTTGAGGTTGAGGAGGAGAAGGAATGTTGGTGGAGGAAGGAACTTCTTATGGAGGTGGAGGAGCGGCTGTTATGACCCTGGTACTCTCAGAAGATCTTGTGGAGGATGAATCCTTGGATGGCTTGGTGATATTCTTCTCCCATCTGCCAAACAGTGCAGATGTAAGGCTTTTGGAGGCATTTATGAACACTATCGAGGAGACCAGATGTTCAGGAGTGTTTTCATGAAGAAATATTCCTAATATCCTTCCAAAACAGAACTCTTTCTTATTATTCTTCTTCTTAATTAAATCAAAGAGCAGTTTGCTCCAGTTTATTGCTTTCTTCACTACCAGAGCACCCATCACCAGGAACTGGTGCCTGGTGATGTAATCGTGGGCGGTGTGTTTGCCCAGCAGCACTTTGCCGACTACATCAGCTAAGAACTTATACTCAACAGATAAATTCTTCTTTAATAGCTTGTTTGGGTTATCTCTAGAATGACCCATCTTAATCAGCATATTCTCATATTCTTCATTATCCATTTTGATTGCTTCATCACCATTCAGTAGACCAAAAACTTCAGTTAGTACAGTGGGGGAAAGGGAAACGTTGTTACTAGATATTGTTCCCATCATAGTATCTTCTGATGTTGTAGATGTAAATACCCATTCCTTTATCTCTGTCATGGCTATCTTGATTATGTGTGTCAGGAACTGCTTCAGATTTTGTTCTTCAAATAATTTCAGAATTTCCTATAGATCGGGTTAGAATACTGAAAGGAGACGAAGTCAATATCAAAACCCATGTCAAATTTCATTGCAGAAAGAGTGGTCGCCAGAATCGCCATGAATTCACCTGCAACAAAAGCAAAGAGATCAAGTGCAAGAGAACTGAAAGCACAGGATGGAGCTCGAAGAAAACCTAGATATTAGGTTTTCAGAATATGAACCGGAAACTCCGTTCGATGAAATAATAAAAATTCTTCGATCTGAGGCCGATGAAATACTTTATATTCAAAAGAATTCATCGATCTTAGACAGAAGATGTGAAAACATTTCGTCGAGTTCAGTTCGACGAAAATTTTCTGAAGCAAATTCGTCGATCTCCGGTCGATGAAAATAGCTTCACTCACAGAGAGTTTGTCGATCTCCGTTCGATGAATTTCTCTAGAACTTTTCCCAGTTCATCGATCTCCGTACAACGGACTATAAAAAATTCGTGGACCATAGATAGAAATTAAATTAAGGCTTCTTCATTTATCATACCAAGCTAATTTATGAAGAACTGATGGTTCCTCTCATCTAAAGGTTTGGTCAAGATATCTGCTCTTTGCAAATCAGTTTATATATAGACAAGCTTAATTTTATTTTTGTCCACAGACACTCTAATGAAATGATGCCGAATATCTATATGCTTAGTCCTACTGTGATGGAATGGATTTTGTGTAATGAAAATTGCACTTGTGTTGTCACATAGTAGAGTTGAATTATTTAAGTTGAACTCATAGTCTAGAAGTTGGTTCTTAATCCACAGCATCTGGGAATAGTAATTGTCAGTTGCTATGTATTCTGCTTCAGCAGTTGATGTAGACATAGATGACTACTTTTTGCAAAACCAAGAGACTAATCTCATACCAAGGAACTGGCATGTTCCAGAGGTGCTTTTTTTGTCTACTCTGCATCCAGCAAAGTCAGCATCTGAGTATCCGGTTAACTCAAACTCTGACTTAGTGGGATACCAAAGTCCTAGACTAGGACAACTCATTATATATCTCAAAATATTTTTTAAGAAAATTAGGTGAGATTCTTTAGGGTTCACCTGGAACCTAGCACAAAGACATGTAGCAAACATTATATCTGGTCTGCTTGTTGTAAGGTATAACAGGGACCCAATAATGGGCCTATATAATTTCTAATCAACAAGTTTCCCATGTTCATTAGAGTCAATTACAGCATTAAAAGCCATGGGTGTTTTCTTTGTTGAGGCATCAGCCATCCCAAACTTTTTGATAAGCTCCTTAGCATACTTAGCCTGGGATATGAAGATGTCATCAGGTAGCTGCTTCACTTGAAGACCAAGGAAGTAGGAAAACTCACCCATGCTACTCATTTCAAACTTTGAATGCATGAGGTCAGAGAACCTCTTGCATAGTTTGGAATCTGTAGAACAAAAATAATATAATCTACATAAATTTGTACTAACAAAATTTGATACTTATGGTGTCAAGTGAATAATATTCTATCTACAATGCCCCTAGATAATTTATGCTCTATGGGAAAGCTTGTTAAGGATTCATACCAAGCTCTTGGAGCTTGCTTTAGACCATAGAGAGCTTTATGCAATTTAAAGACATATGAGGGATGAGTTGGAGAGATGAAACCTGGAGGTTGTTCAACATAAATCTCTTCTTTAAGTTCTCCATTCAGAAAAGCACTTTTGACATCCATTTGATAAACCTTGAATTTCTTGTAGGTAGCATATACAAGGAAGATCCTGATTGCTTCCAGCCTTGCAACCGGAGCAAAAGTCTGGTCATAGTCAGTCCCTTACTCTTGCCTATAACCTTGAGCAACAAACCTTGTTTTATTCCTTATGATGACACCTTGGGCATCCAGTTTTTTTCTATATACCCATTTAGTTCCAATGAATGGGTAGTCTTTTCATCTTAGAACTAAATCCCAAACTCTGTATCTCTCAAATTGATTGAGCTCCTCTTGCATTGCAACAATCCAGTGGGGATCTTACTCTGCATCTTTAATGGATTGGGGCTCAATTTGAGATATGAAGCAGGCATGTATCAAGTCTTGGTTGAGTTGATGTCTGGTATGCACACCAACTAAAATGTCTCCAATCACTTGAGATACAGGGTGATCTCTAAGTGTGACAAATTCAGTAGGAGGAGTTGGTTGTTCAACAGTTTGGAGAATAAATTCCTCTTGTGGAATTATATTAGTTATAGGAGGTTCTTCATTGATTTCACTGTCTTCATCTTCACTTTCTTCAGCTTCATTGCCTTCAATAATTTGTGGAGAAAGATAACTAACAACCTCATTAGTGAGGATCAGTTCATTTAATTTCTCACACAAGTTTGGTTCCTGCCAAGAATTATTGGTAGAAGGAATCTTCTCCTTGTAAAACATATTAGTTTCATCAAAAGAAACATGGATAAATTCTTCAATTTTCAAAGTTGATTTATTATAGATCCTATAAGCCTTGCTTACTTGGGAATATCCAAGAAAAATTCTCATTTCAGCCTTGTCTTCAAACTTTCTAATGTGTTTCTTATTATTATTGTGAATATAACACAAACAACCAAATGTTTTAAAGTAGTCTACTTTAGGTTTCTTCCCTTTAAGTAGCTCATAAGGAGTCTTATTATTAAGTTTGTGTATAAACTTCTATTCAGTACATAATTTGTTGTGCTCACAGCCTCTACCCAAAAGGATAGGGCATATAAGCATCTACAAGGAATGTGCATGTTGATTCAATTATTGTTCTATTCTTCCTTTCAGCAACCCCATTTTGTTCAGGTGTTCTAGGAGCTGAGAAGCAGTGCTTGATACCTTCCTTCCTACAGAACTGTTGCATAAGAAGAGACTCAAACTCAGTACCATGATCACTTCTGATCAATGCAACTGGAGTAGAGTACTCAATCCGTATGTTCTTGAGAAAATCTGTAAGAACCTTGAAGCTATCAGACTTAGATCTCAGAAAGAAAACCCAAATGAAACTAGAGAAGTCATCTACAGTCACTAAAGTATATGATTTCTCTCCTAGACTTTGTACTGCAATAGGGCCAAAATGGTTCATATGTAGTAAGTACAATATCCTAGGTGAGTCACTTTTATTTAATGATTTAAAACTACTTTTATTTTGCTTGCCTAATTGACAAGCCCTGCAAAGGCTTTCCTTCTTATAGGGGCAAGAAGGCAATCCTCTGACAAGGTTGTCCCTAGATAGTTTGGCAATATTTTTCATATTAACATGACCTAATCTCCTATGCCAAAGGTCATTATTGTTGATAGTTGAATTAAATAAACAGATTTCTGTTTTGGCAAATTCAAAATTAACTAAGTAAATATTTCATATTCTAGTGCCAGTCAAAACTACATGGTTTTCTAAAGAAGTAATAATACAGCAAGTGTTAGTGAATGATACCTGATACCTTTCATCACATAATTGACTTATGGAGATAAGATTATGCTTCAGTCCACTCACATAAGCTACATTCCTGAAGGTGATAGCTCCAATCATGACTTTTCCATAGCCTTTAGTCTGACCATAATTGGAGTCACCAAATATTACTTTTGGTCCTAGCTTTTCCTTGTAATGAGTAAAGTTGGCCTTGTTTCTAGTCATATGCTTAGAACAACCACTATCCAAATATCATTGTTGCTCTGTGGTAGGATAATCTTTCACCTGTCAAAAAACAGATTACTCAATCCTGACCCAGGTTACCTCGGGTCCTTCTTTCTTTACATAGTTAAAACTGAAAATAAATGAATATTCAGGTTGACATTTGTAACCTAAGGGGTGATATCTTCTAGATGGTATAATCCATTGATTAAATTGATTGATAGTGGATCTTGGTTGGTTATAAGTTTTAGAAGATTTAGAATTTATGTTATACTGAACTGCGTTCGACGAATTCTGGTGCGTTCGTTGACCTGAGTTTGACGAATTGGGATGAGTTCGTCGAACTCCACTCAGAGAATGAAAGCAGTCATTTTCTAAGCCCCAAAATCATAGATCTCTGGTCGACGAACCATACTGGTTTCATCGATCATAGTTCAACGAATAATTATAATATAAATCTGCGTTCGGAGTTCGTCGACTGGATTTCGATGAACTGTACATATTTCATCGATCTGCGCTCGATGAAATCTGTTGAACATTGTTAAAGTTAGGATTTTTCTTTTTATTTTTACTTTTCTTATTCTTAGGTTTTATTTTAGTTTGATTTGAATTATTTTCTATCTTCTCTTTTTCTTTTTCAGAAACAAATTTAATTGGAGTTGTTAACATGTTTTCTGAATCAGTGTGTAACACCCCCTATCCGTCACATAGCATATAGCAGTAGGTTCCGACCGGGGCCCGACGCCGTATGCCACAGACAGACCGGGTGGTTACTTATGGAAACCATCCAACCAATCTCAACGTCCTACACAGAGCATTCTAGCGGAAGCAGATTTATAAAGGTTGTAAACAAGAACCCAGCAACAAGCATGAATGTCCACTAATACGAAAATAGGAATGTTATTACAAAATACTCAAAACAAGCCTTAAGGCCTTACAAAATGTTTCACTTGACTGTTACATGATTTACAAACCACGGCACGCAGGCCGGTCATACATGAATAAAGCAATAAACATTTCCATTCGGGCCTTCGAGGGCCGGCTTCGCAAAAAGGGCTTTAGCCCGCTATTGACCGCTTGGTCCAGCAGCACCTGCAAGCAACAAACCACCGCACGGTGGCAAAACAAGGCAACGGTCAGCAATGCTGACCAAATTATAACGATCCCGCCCCCAACTCGGGGCGGCGATGCTCCTTCCCTGCATTTCATTAGCATAAGCGAGCAATGTAAATATAGCCATTTCATCACAGGCGGAGGCTCAACGGCCACACACCCCGTGCACTCAGGGCACATTCTTGGTGAACGCAGTCTAAGTCTGCCGACTCACCACCCATCCCCTTTGGACGGCCAAACAATGAGCAGTTTGTCTTCCTGGCATGGGTCACGGTAATTAAAACCATAGACCGCCGAAGACCCTCATCTATGCCAACGGCCCTAATCCGAACGACATAGAGTGGGTACGGTTCCATCTAACCCGTGCTCACAACGCAACGGTAATTTAAACCATATGCGCCCGCAACGGTAATTTAAACCATATGCGCAGGTCAAACTTCTCCCGAGTCCCATTTCCATCACAAGTCACATAACCCGGTTATGTTCAAGTTGGCTTTCAAGCCACCAAGTTGGCAAGATCTCGTATCCGCCCAGTTTTCCGGGTGCACCTTTGGGTTAGTCCTCAAGGCTCCCTGCTGCAATCTACCGCGTAGAAAACCCGAAAAACAACCAATAGCACGGAGTCTTCTCCGGCCTTATGCAATGCAACATCACCGATCCAGACTAACATGTCCGGGTAGGCTTCACACATCATGCATATGTCCGTTCTCGCATACGGACTCTAAACAACGGGGACTTCACATATCTACCCGAAGGAACGCCTCTAACTCTCCGCAAACTCGCGAGAGCGGGCTTCCTATGCTAAGAAAGAGAGCGACTCATGGTCAAGATGAGGATCGTTACCCTTGCGTTCCTCTTTGGCGCCATCGGAAAGTAATCGGATGGAAATGACCGCACTAGCGTTGCCTCCGCAGATCCGGAGTCGGCTTGCGATTCGGAGCTCCGAAGCTCCTCCAATGGCGGATCTAGCTCCTTCTTCTTCACTTAGCTCTCCTCTCTCTCTAAGACTTTAGAAAGAGATCACTTAAGAAAAAGTGAGGGTTTTCTAAGTCAAAACCTGGGTATATCCCTTCAGGAACAACCCCCAGCCGTTGGATCTTCAGTCAAAGAAATGAACGGCTTTGATTCGGGACTGAAATGCCCAATCTGGACCGAACACGGCCTGGCACACGCCCGTGTCCAGGGCCGTGTGCCTCATTCGCCGTCAAAATCGGATCACCTGGAACCTCACACGGGTATCAAACACGCCCGTGTTCGAGCTGACACGCCGTGTTCCACCGGACACGGCCTTGTAGCTGGCCGTGTACCCCATGATTTTTCCCCATTTTCAACCCGAGCACTGCACGGGTTCTAGGACACACCCGTGTCCCTACCCGTGTCACCTTGACACGCCTGGGCTCCAAGCCGTATACACGGTCTCGACACTTCGCGGCTAAGTGTCGACACGGGTCGACACGCCCTGCGACACGCCCGTGTCGCAGGCCGTGTGCCATGTCTCGACACATTGTCGACACCAAAGTGTCGACTTCGCGGGACGAGTGTCGACACAAGCTTGACACGCCCTGCGACACGCCCGTGTCGCAGGCCGTGTGCCATGTCTCGACACAATATCACAGCACAGTGTCGACTTCGCGGCTAAGTGTCGACACGGGTCGACACGCCCTGCGACACGCCCGTGTCGCAGGCCGTGTGCCCAGTCTCGACACAATGTCGAGACCAAAGTGTCGACTTCGCGCCTTAGTATCGACACAGGCTTGACACGCCCTGGGACACGCCCGTGTCCCAGGCTGTGTGCCTGCAGCCAGAACTCAAACTGGCCCAAAATGTCCCCCTTTGCTCCTTTGAGATTCGGGGCGTTACAACTCTACCCCTCTTAAAAGAATTTCGCCCACGAAATTACATAAAGGAAAGACACGTACAAAACCAAAATTTGTACCTGAGCGGAACAACTCCGGATATTCGTCAAGCATAGTCTGCTCTCGCTCCCAAGAGAGCTCCTCACGACCGCAATTGTCCCACCGGACCTTGACCATCCTGATCTCTTTATTGCGTAGCCGCTTGACCTCCGAGTCTCAATCCGCACGGGCTTGACCTTTGTCGTTAGCCCACTTTCCACCGGCACTTGATCGACCGCGATCACTTGCGTAGGCTCCTGCACCGCCTTCCGAAGCACCGAAATATGGAATACATCGTGTAAACCACTAAGCTCCACTGAAAGCTTCAACCTATAGGCCGCATCTCCAACTCTCTCCAGAACCTCAAACGGTCCAAGTTACCTCGGGCTTAGCTTTTTCAATCGTCGCACCCGCGAGACACCCTTGAACAGCTTGATCTTTAAGTATACATAATCGCCCACAGCGAACTCCACGTTCCTGTGCTTGGCATTATAGTACTTTGCTTGTCGGTCCTGAGCGATAAGCAACCTCTCCCGAATGGTTCTCACCAAAGAAGTAGCATCCTCCACTTCCGATCGCTTATATAACTTTGACTCACCCGTTTCTAACCAAGACAACGGCGTGCGACATCTTCTACCATATAGGGCCTCGAAAGGCGCCATCTGAATACTCGTTGGTAGCTGTTGTTGTATGCGAACTCCACCAAATAAAGGTGGTCTTCCCATTGCTTTCCAAATCCAAGACACACATGCGAAGCATGTCTTCCATGGTTCTATTGACCCTCTCGGTCTGCCCATCTGTTTGCGGATGGAAGGCTGTGCTAAACTTCAGCTTTGTTCCCAACATTTGCTGCACAAGCCTCCAATCGTTGGACGTGAACCGCCCATCTCGGTCACTCACGATGCTGCGGGGCACACCATGAAGCCGTACTATATTATCCACATAAAGCTTTGCCAGCTTCTCCACCGGATCGTCCTTCCTATGCGGAATAAAATGCGACACCTTCGTTAGTCGATCAACAACCACCCAAATGGCGTCGTTCCCCTTTTGCGACCTTGGCAAACCGTGCATAAAGTCCATAGAGATGTCGTCAAATTTCCACTCCGGAATAGGCAAGGACTTAAGAAATCCTCCCGGCTTTTGGCACTCCGCCTTTACCAAGGCGCAGGTTTGGCACTTCGCTATGTATAGCGCAACATCCTTCTTCAAACCCGGCCACCAAAACAGTTTCTTTACATCGCGGTACATCTTCGTGCTCCCCGGGTGAATCGAGTACTTGGTATGGTGCGCCTCGTACAACAACTCCACCCGTAAATTGCCTACACTTGGGACGCACAGACGACCGTCTTTCCAAAGCAATCCATCCTCCACGACGAATTGGGAATTTGACCCATCCAGAGCCTCTATCATGAACTGCTTCATATGAGCATCCATATCCAAAGCCTGCCGAATCCGATCAGCCAGGTCATATTGGACTTCAGTCCAATTCAGAACTGCTTCAACACTAGATTGTCTATCCACGCAAACAATCTCCACGCCTTCAACTCCCGCACCAACCGCTCATCATGCACTGATAGCCAATTGGCTTGAGCTGGGGCTCGGCGACTCAACGCGTCCGCAACCGCATTCCCTTTGCCGGGCACGTAGTGGATCTTGAATGTATAGTCCCCCCAGGAACTCCATCCACCTACGCTGCCGCATATTCAGATCCTTCTGATCAATTAGATACTTTAGGCTCTTGTGATCGGTGTAGATATCAATCTTCACACCGTACAAATAGTGTCCTCCACAGCTTCAAGGCAAAAAACGGCCGCTAACTCCAAGTCATGGACCGGATAATTCCTCTCGTGCACTTTTAGCTGTCTCGAGCCATAAGCTATCACGCTTCCGTGCTGCAGTAGCACGCAACCCAAACCGCTGCCCGAAGCATCGCTATATATCTCATAGCCTTCGGTTCCACATGGCGAACTCAGCACAGGCGTCGTGGTCAACCGACACTTCAGTTCCTCAAAAGCTCGCGCGCACTCCGGCGTCCAAACGAGCTTATGCTCCTTCCTCGTCAAAGTAGTGAGAGGTAACGCTATCCGCGAGAAGTCTCTACGAAGCGCCTATAATAGCCGGCAAGCCCCAAAAAGCTCCGGACTTCTGCTACCGTAGCAAGCTCAGGCCACTCCCGTATCGCAACAATCTTCGCCGGATCCACAGCAATACCCTCTCCACTTACTATATGCCCGAGGAACGCCACTGAGGATAGCCAAAACTCGCACTTCGAGAACTTGGCATACAACTGATTTCTCCTTAGCGTCTCCAACACCAAATGAAGATGCTTGAAGTGATCTTCCTCACTTTGCGAGTACACCAAAATATCGTCGATGAAGACGATCACAAAATGGTCCAAGTACTCCCTGAACGTCCTGTTCATCAAATCCATGAACACTAACGGCGCATTCGTCAGCCCAAACGGCATGACCGTAAACTCATAATGCCCGTACCTCGTACTAAACGCTGTCTTCGGGATATCACTCTCCCTTATCTGCAGCTGATAGTACCCAGCCTTGAGATCCAACTTCGAGTACACCGTCGACCCGACTAACTGAGCAAAGAGATCATCAATCTGAGGGATCGGTACTTGTTCTTCTCAGTTAGCTTGTTTAGCTCCCGATAATCAATACAAAGCCTCAAGCTTCCGTCCTTCTTCTTAACAAAGAGGACCGGTGCGCTCCAAGGCGAAGAACTCGGGCGCACATACCCTTGCTCCAACAACTCTTGCAATTGAACTTTCAGCTCCGCCATTTTCTTAGGCGCTAGCCGATACGGAGATCGTGACACAGGCTTTGCACCTGGCACTAGCTCGATTGTAAAATCTATCTCCCGCTGAGGCGGGGCTCCAGGAAGATCTGCGGGAACACATCAGGGTATTCCGATACCACTGAAATACAATCCAACGCGGGCTTCGGCTTTGCAACCTCCACTAGTGTAAAGAACAGTTCTGCTCCAGCACGAACCGCCTTCACCACCTGAAGAGCAGACATCAACGTCTTGCTCGACCTCTTTAAGCCCGTAAAAGTCATCTCACGACTTGCTCCCAGCTTGACTTCCTTGTTACCACAATCTATATGGGCCTGCTGCTCCGAGAGCCAGTCCATGCCAAAAATGACGTCGAACTCCGCCAACGGAAGTAAAGACGCCTGCAGGTCGAACTCCTGCTCCCCAATACGAACTTTAACGTCGCAGATCCTATCCACTCGCATCGAACACCCATTGGGCAACAACACATCCAACTTATCCTTCGCCATCGAAGAAGGGACTCCGATGCATGATATAAATCCTTCGGACAAGAAGGAGTGTGAGGCTCCCGTATCGAAGAGTGCTTGTGCCAGATTTTCACAAATCAATACAAATCCTAAACAAGTAGTGGTAAGGTAACATGTGCATAACAAGTTTTAAATAAATTGACTTGCTATAAATTAAACCGTACCTGTCACCACATCAGCTTGTTTAATGGCCTCATGTTGGCCAAGATTGTAGACCCTTGGTTGGGCCAGAGCATAACGGGATGCGGTCGACTCCACCGCCTTGCCCTTCTCTTCATAAGTAGCTCCCGGCTTCCTCTCGGACTTAGGACGTCCGCTCCAACAGTCACGGGCGAAATGCCCCGTCTTTCCACATGTAAAGCACGTGCCCGGGGTCCGACTCGTAGTCGCCCCAGAAGCACCAGAAGGAGCTGGACCCGAAGTCCTATGCTTCTTAAAGAATCTTTGATAGCCAGACTTTGAAGTTGTCGGCACTTTGAACCCAGATTTCTTCTCGCCCAAGCTTTTCTTTGCCTGCACATTCTTCATATCCTTCTCCAAGGACCGGGTAGTATTGACCAAGGTTAAGAAACCCTGCGTCATCGGCCCCGAGAGTAGCAACCGCAACTCGTCTCTCAACCCTTCATAGAAGCGATTAGTCTTGCGCTCCTCATCCATGATGGTGGCGCTAGCATAACGACTTAGACGAGTAAACTCGTGGAGATATTCATCCACGCTCCTCTCACCCTGTACCAACTTCAGAAACTCATTCTCCAACGCTATCTTCTTCGTCGAAGGGAGGTATCTAGCCAAAAATAATCTCGAGAACTCCTCCATCGAGACATCACCAAGTTGTCTACCCCTCAGTAAGTGCAGCTCCAATCCTTCCCACCACATCCTCGCTTCACCGTCCAGAAGGAACGTAGCGATGGTGGTCATTTGCCACTCCTCCGTCTCCGTCGCTGTCATGACTCTCTTTACCCTGGAGAGCCAGTCTTCAGCCTGAGATGGGGTTCCCAACCCCGAGAATAGCGGAGGGTTAAAGCTCATTACATGCTTTAGCTGCCTCTCAGTTGCACTCCTTGGCACTATTGGTTCAACAACCACTTGCTCCACTCTCCTCGGCTCAGCCTCTTGCAGAGGTACTTGCTCCATCACAGGAGCGGGCTGCTGCGTTTGCCTTCCAGGCTGCGCATTAATCACGGCCAACACCGCTTTAGCCACCAATCGAATATTCTCAGCCGATAGAGGTGTTGCAGGAGCAACATCCGGTGCACTACTTGCCTCAGAAACTCGGCGTTCTGACGGCCCAACACCACTTCGGGTCACCTATAGTGGTACAAAACACCGTTAAGCGACCAAATAAATTGCAAACAGTAATTATAGGAACACGCATGTTCCTCAAACACGAGTATTTTCATTCCTAAGTGGACATTCATGGGTTCTTTTTACTGTTATTACGATGACGCACACAATGTGCTCACCACCCCTGAAAAAGAATTCGTCCACGAATTCAGTTTAAGCCCAACCAAAACCAGTAGTCTGATACCAAATTGTAACACCCCCTATCCGTCACATAGCATATAGCAGTAGGTCCGGCCGGGGCCCGACGCCGTATGCCACAGACAGACCGGGTGGTTACTTATGGAAACCATCCAACCAATCTCAACGTCCTACACAGAGCATTCTAGCGGAAGCAGTTTATAAAGGTTGTAAACAAGAACCCAGCAACAAGCATGAATGTCCACTAATACGAAAATAGGAATGTTATTACAAAATACTCAAAACAAGCCTTAATGCCTTACAAAATGTTTCACTTGACTGTTACATGATTTACAAACCACGGCATGCAGGCCGGTCATACATGAATAAAGCAATAAACATTTCCATTCGGGCCTTCGAGGGTCGGATTCGCAAAAAGGGCTTTAGCCCGCTATTGACTGCTTGGTCCAGCAGCACCTGCAAGCAACAAACCACCGCACGGTGGCAAAACAAGGCAACGGTCAGCAATGCTGACCAAATTATAACGATCCCGCCCCCAACTCGGGGCGGCGATGCTCCTTCCCTGCATTTCATTAGCATAAGCGAGCAATGTAAATATAGCCATTTCATCACAGGCGGAGGCTCACCGGCCACACACCCCGTGCACTCAGGGCACATTCTTGGTGAACGCAGTCTAAGTCTGCCGACTCACCACCATCCCCTTTGGACGGCCAAACAATGAGTAGTTTGTCTTCCTGGCATGGGTCACGGTAATTAAAACCATAGACCGCTGAAGACCCTCATCTATGCCAACGGCCCTAATCCGAACGACATAGAGTGGGTACGGTTCCATCTAACCCGTGCTCACAACGCAACGGTAATTTAAACCATATGCGCCCGCAACGGTAATTTAAACCATATGCGCAGGTCAAACTTCTCCCGAGTCCCATTTCCATCACAAGTCACATAACCCGGTTATGTTCAAGTTGGCTTTCAAGCCACCAAGTTGGCAAGATCTCGTATCCGCCCAGTTTTCCGGGTGCACCTTTGGGTTAGTCCCCAAGGCTCCCTACTGCAATCTACCGCGTAGAAAACCCAAAAAACAACCAATAGCACGGAGTCTTCTCCGGCCTTATGCAATGTAACATCACCGATCCGGACTAACATGTCCGGGTAGGCTTCACACATCATGCCTATGTCCGTTCTCGCATACGGACTCTAAACAACGGGGACTTCACATATCTACCCGAAGGAACGCCTCCAACTCTCTGCAAACTCGCGAGAGCGGGCTTCCTATGCTAAGAAAGAGAGCGACTCATGCTCAAGATGAGGATCGTTACCCTTGCGTTCCTCTTTGGCGCCATCGGAAAGTAATCGGATGGAAATGACCGCACTAGCGTTGCCTCCGCAGATCCGGAGTCGGCTTGCGATTCGGAGCTCCGAAGCTCCTCCAATGGCGGATCTAGCTCCTTCTTCTTCACTTAGCTCTCCTCTCTCTCTAAGACTTTAGAAAGAGATCACTTAAGAAAAAGTGAGGGTTTTCTAAGTCAAAACCCGGGTATATCCCTTCAGGAGCAACCCCCAGCCGTTGGATCTTCAGTCAAAGAAATGAATGGCTTTGATTCGGGACTGAAATGCCCAATCTGGACCGAACACGGCCTGGCACACGCCCGTGTCCAGGGCCATGTGCCTCATTCGCCGTCAAAATCGGATCACCTGGATCCTCACACGGGTATCAAACACGCCCGTGTTCAAGCTGACATGCCCGTGTTCCACCGGACACGGCCTTGTAGTTGGCCGTGTACCCCATGATTTTTCCCCATTTTCAACCCGAGCACTGCACGGGTTCTAGGACAGGCCCGTGTCCCTACCCGTGTCACCTTGACACGCCTGGGCTCCAAGCCGTGTACACGGTCTCGACACTTCGCGGCTAAGTGTCGACACGGGTCGACACGCCCTGCGACACGCCCGTGTCGCAGGCCGTGTGCCATGTCTCGACACATTGTCGACACAAAAGTGTCGACTTCGCGGGACGAGTGTCGACACAAGCTTGACACGCCCTGCGACATGCCCGTGTCGCAGGCCGTGTGCCATGTCTCGACACAATATCACAGCACAGTATCGACTTCGCGGCTAAGTGTCGACACGGGTCGACACGCCCGTGTCGCAGGCCGTGTGCCCAGTCTCGACACAATGTCGAGACCAAAGTGTCGACTTCACGCCTTAGTGTCGACACAGGCTTGACACGCCCTGGGACACGCCCGTGTCCCAGGCCGTGTGCCTGCAGCCAGAACTCAAACTGGCCCAAAATGTCCCTCTTTGCTCCTTTGAGATTCGGGGCGTTACACAGTGAGGGTTGGATTGATGATGCACCTAAGCACAGCTTGCCATTTAATCTGGCATTTACTGTGCTTGTGATGTCCATCAACTTGATGCTTCTCCCATTTAGGGATTCTTCAAGTTTCCTAGCCTTAGCTAACTCAGTCTTTAATGAAATTATCTGCTCTTGAGCTAGTGTTAATTCATCTTTTAATTTAATGTTTTCTGAAATAGAGTTTTCTTGTTCAGATATTTTTTCTCTAAGTGTCTTAATTTCTTTTTCAGAATTTATTAAGTCTATACACATGGACTTCAATTCAATTTTAAAATTATCAAAACTATAATCAAATGAAGATAGTACCTGATCAGCTTCAGATTTAGATTCTTTATTGTTAGATTATTATTCAGCATCTGATGGGCTGCAAGAGGCATTAATAGCCATGAGGCAGACTTCCCTTGCCTTTGCCTGTTCTTCCTCTTCACTAGAGCTAGAGGATGTAGATTCATCTTCTGTATCACTCCAAGTTTCAGCAACAAAACCCTTCTCCTTCTTCTTATACTTGTTGGAGGAAGGCATGTTGTATTGCTGTCTTCTCGAGTCTTTCTCTCTTCTCCTTTCTTTCTTTTGATTTTCAGGACACTCTGAGATGAAGTGTTGTAGTTTCCTGCACCCAAAACACACTATTTCTTTAGCGGGTGTTTTATCATACCTCGGTTTGTCATCCTGCCTGGATGACTTTCACCTGAAGTCCTTCCTAGCCATCTTGTCGAATCTTTTGGCTAAGAGAATTAGGAGTTCTTCATTTGGTATTGGAGATTCAATTTCTTCAGCAGCTTTGAAAGCTATATTCTGCTCCTTTCTTGTTGGTGGAGAAGTCCTTTGTTCTGCATCATCCCAGGACTTGATCAACAGCTCATAAGATTTGATATTTCCCATGAGAGATTTTGTGGAAATCTCATTCAAACTTCTGGCCTCCTTAATGTGTCAAATCCTGGAATCCCATGAGCTTGGGAAGCACATGAGGATCTTATCATTGATCTCAGTGAGAGAGATGTCTTTGTCCAAGGTCTTCAATTCATTGATAATGGAACTTAATCTGTTGTACATGTCACTAACAAATTCAGATTCATCCTTCTTGAAGTTTTCATACTGGGAGATGAGAGTTGATCTTCTATCTTTTCTCTCATCTGCTGAACCAGCAACCATCTGGTTGAGTGAGTCCCAGATTGCCTTTGTAGATGTGCACTCAGCCAACTTCTAGAATATGTCATCTGACATGGTCTGGGCTAAGATATTAATGGCCTTTGCATCTGCAATCTTTGCCTTTTTCTGTGCATCTATCCACTTAGGTGGTGGAACAACATAAGTGCTTGATGTTGATGTAAATGTAAATGTTGTAGGTTGAGGAGGACCTGTCAAAATAGAATTGTAGATGTCCTCATCAATTGAATTTATATACGGCCTTATTCTTGCCTTCTAGATAGCAAATTTATACAAATTGCAGACTAGAGGTCTGGTTCTTGCATAATCCGTGTTATGTGTCATACTGTGAACTAAATAACCCTAAGAGAAATAGAGATCAGATCTAACACATGATCTTTTGGTTTAAGGGTTATCTTGTACAACCAAAGGAACACTGCTCTGATATTAATTAAAGATGGGATTAGAACTGATTTACTCTAAATGGGGGGTGAATAGAGTAATCTAAAATCTTTTTGTTATTTTAAATATTATCAGAGTAATGAAAAAGAGAGATACCAAGATTAAAAGAAAGCAAAAGCAATCTAAGTCTATCTAATCTAACACAATACAACTAGCCTAATCTATCACAGCAACAACAAGAACAACTAGAAAAAGGGCAACCAGACAACACAAGAAATTTTATAGTGGTTCCCTAACCTGGGTACATCCACTCTTCTACCACCTTGGTAGGAATCCACTAGCAAGTTTTGATCAGGTGACTACCACCTTTGAGCTTTTGATCAGGTGCACAAAAACCAAAATAAACTTTTGAAGGGAGTTAATAAACCCTTTATACGGTGGGGGAGAGTGATTGATGATGTCTTCTCTTTCTCTATTCTATAGAGAAGACTAGTGGATTTGTTGTTATCAAGAACTCCTTTCAATATCACTTGGAGTCTTGCACAGGGTGTAGGTCTTCAGTCTTCAGCCGTGACTTGAAAATGATGATCCAGGAACTTCTGACAGATATGAATATGTTGTCCTTGAAAGCTCCTGGAGTGATAGTTGAAGAAGACTCTTGATTTGTATTTGTTGTTCTTCTTCTTCTTTAGTAAGGTCAAGGAGAAAACAAAATGTTTTCTGTACAGAGAAGCAGATGATCTTGAGTGTTACTGTCAATCTTCTCTGTGTACTAAGAGCTCTATATATCCTATGAAGAAAAAAATAAATCTCTTTTATATCTTCAGTCAAATTCTCCTTTGAATTTTGAATTCCATTGCATTGAATGCTGACCGCCTGGAGAATGAAATACGGCCGGAGAGAATATTTGCATTAATGAATTTCCCCAACTGTCCCAATTAATTAAGCAAGTATTTAACCTGATGAAGACCATAATCAATGTCACCACTAACAGCTATATTCAGAGAATATATGAATTAATTACTCAGGAAAATATTGCTAGATAATATGAAATAAGGACAGAAATTGAGGGAAATACTAAGTGTGGAGCTTCACAGAAATCATCGACCAGAGAACAGATTTCGTCGACCTGAGATCAAAGTTTGTCGACCAGAGAGATCATGTTCGTCGACCAGAGAATTCTTGTTCGTCGACCTGAGATCAGCTAACTGCTTTCTATGAAATGCTTCCCAATTTTGTGTTCTAAGTTTGTGGAGCTGACAATCTATCTTCATCGACCTGAGTTCAGAGAAGGTATTCTGGACATAATGTGTTGAAGTTGAAGTTCCAGAGTTCATCGACCTGAGCTCGAATATCGTCAAGCTCAACTCAGATAATTGACTCTGAGTTCGTCGAGCGGAGCACGACTATCATCGAGCTAAGTTCGACGAACGTCGAACTCATTTTTTGAACTTGATTTTCTTCTAAGTCTTGAGTCTTCTGCTGTCTTATATTGGCTGGTCCATGTAAGGTTGAATCTAAGGACTTAGCCTAAACTCTAGGACACATACATGACCTTGGCTATACGTGGTGGGTCAATCATCCTAGTTAGTGAACCTAGCCCAAATCCAACTAGGGATCCAACACCCTTGTTGTCGCTGCTACTGCTATGATGTCCCTCGAAGGCCAAATAAAGAAATGTTTTGTTATTTTCATGTGTGGTTGGCTTGCGTCCCGAGGCCTTAAGGCCAAACCTTTTGTGTATTTTGTAAACATTCCTTGGACAGATATAATTGGGGTTGTTTATATATAGTGGTCATTTATGGTTAATGCGTTCGAGTATAACCCCCAATGCTTCCGCTGGAATGCTTTGAGTTAGGATGCATATTTTAGTCCGTGATATTAACATGTAACCCCGTCGTCTGTTTGTGGTATATGGTGTGGGGCCCCGGTCGGACCCTCTATTATATGCCATGTAACATATGGAGGTGTAACAACCTACCTCAAGCCACTGCCCTACAACCTAGAGTAAGCTATACTCCTACAGCTTGGTGATCATCCAGGTCACCTACCACAAGCCTATCAAGAAGCCCTACAACTCAAGCTGGAAGGACAGCCCAATACTCAGTCACACAGGCCCTACACTAAGGAACACATGCGCTATACTCAGGCACACTATCACAACATGCATTTTTCACTGCCAAAAAGTATATCAGAGTAAGGAAAAAATGCGCGTCATGATGCCACGTCGGCAGGGGATAACTGCGGACGCTAAGGCAAGACTCCTACTTAATCATGAAGAAAATTTTTTTAAGTTATTTAAAGATAAAATCAGTTTAAGTGTAGTAGTTAGCCATATCCCTCGGCTTAGTTTCTCATCTATTCCACGAGAAAAGTAGTTAAATGCTGCGGAAAATACATTTTTTACAAAATTAGACATCCTACATGAGTTTAGAGGTTCCCAGAGGAAACCTCAAGGTATGCAAGTTCTAAATTTATAATAGCAATAAAAGAAGATTTTTACGGTCGTTAAATATAGTGATTTAACATTTTAAAAAAATGTGCAATGCATGAGGTAGTAATAATAGTTTTTATACTTGAAAATACCTAAAAAGCAATCCTAACATAAAACATCCCAGAGAGCAAGTAATCCAACACACAGAAAGAAAACTAAGCAGCCAGCAAGTATCCAAAATCAACAATCTTGTGGGTATCAACAAACTGACACAAACCTACAAAAAAACAAAGTATGTCTGAACTAGTAAAGTAAACAAAACAACAATCTACCTCGCTACGATGAGGCAAAACCACAGCCAACACGGCTGCCCAGGAACTCCAAAACGATCACGGCAATCAGCAACAGCTCTGAACCTGAGGCATTCCAAAGACAGAATACCTCGGCAATAATGTACAAGTGATGGCAGAAAGTAAGCCAAAAGTAAATAAAGTCGAGGGATACCAACCCAAGACCTACGGAAAGATATTTAAATAAAGTACAACAGTAGGGTATAAAAGTAAAAAGGGAACACTTACGTGAAGTGTCATGTATAACAACAGCACCCCAAATGCATAAGACTATAAGGGGAAAAGGTCAAGGTTAAATTATCAGGAAGAGAAACAAAACCCTATTAGCCACTTGTGGTCAACTCCACCAAAAAAACCAAAACGGGCGGGGTAGAAAACCCTGAATGCAATTTATCCGTCTAATTGCGGGGGCGACTCGATACTCCACATACACCACAAATGCCCAAACACCGGTAGAGCCCCACAAAGTACTAATATGGAGAACAAACGTTGCGGTGTTGGTTTCGTCCACTAATGACACCCGCAACAAAGGAAACCAGGAAGGAAAACCCCATAACGACTCGGGTTTAGAGCTCAGAGGCCCACCACAACCCTTCCTGGCCTGGCGGTATGTCTCGCCCCACAGCGTCGCCATGAAGGAAACCATGATATAAGTCTCAAGACAGCAATGACACATCGAATTCTATTGGACAATTCTATATTAGGAGCGGTTGATCAACCTTTAGGAAGAATTTACAATCCTAAATAACTCTAACGTGTTCTACATGAAAGTTAAGGAACGGTAATAAGACTAGAATTTAACCACATCATCAAAACAGATAGCATTTAATAGGGTTAGGTAACAAAATCAAGAACATGAAAATTATTATTGTACATTAGATGGGATATCTTAACAGCACTTACAATCAGCAAGTTATTTAATAATCATGATAACAAAACATTAAAAATTTCTGCAAATCGGGATAAAGAGGGAAGAAAAGGAGAAAACCATCACTTTCCTTGGTTTTACCGGAGAAAGACGTCCAAATCACTCATTGACGTAGATCGGGGCTAAAGAAGACGAGTGAAGTCAAAATCTAACAAGAAATAGCCGAAATAGAGGTTAGGGCCAAAAACCCTAACGAGAAAAACTCAAGAAATGGGAAAGATTTTACCACGGTGATGAAGCTCTCGCTCAGAGCCTTCCGGATCTATGATCGGTTGGAAATTTCGAGCACAAGAGTACCGTCGCGGCCACCAGAAGGATCGCGTAAAAACTTTCTCTCTCTCGCTCACACCGTTCTGGTTCGAGAGATGAACAGGAAATTTGGTCTAAAACGAAGGAGGAAGGAGAAGTAGGTATATATATATATACTAAGGGTAATATTAGGATAACAACACTTAAGAAAAAGAACCAGGATCGGCTGAACCGGGCATCTCGAGAAGAAGGTAAGGTTAACTCGAGAACAACCAAACAATTCTCGAGAACAATACATATCTCGAGTACTATAAGAGACTTCTCGAGTACACAAAGGCAGTTCTCGAGAACAAGAAGGTTTTCTCAAGAACAAGGCTGCTATTCGCGAGAACAGAGAAGCACATCTCGAGAACTAAGAATAAATTTCTCGAGATCTGAGAATAGAATTCTCGAGAACAAGCAAAGGCCTCTCGAGAACAGAAGGTAATGGTATCTTGAGAACATGCAGAAAATTCTCGAGAACAAAAAGGCATTCCCGAGAACAAAGAGGCATTCTCTAGAACAAAAAGGCATTCTCGAGAACAAAAAGGCATTCTCGAGAACAAAAAGCATTCTTGAGAACAAGGCAGCAAATTCCCGAGAACAGAAAGGCATAACTTGAGAACGACCAGGCTAAACTCGAGTATAGAAAAGACTTCTCGAAAATAAGCAGGAAAGACAAATCTGTTCGACGCTTTGTCGAGCTCAGCACGACGTTCGTCGAGCTCCGCTCGAAGTTCTTCGAACACTAAGGAAAAACCTAGTTCGACGAATTCTTCTTGCAGATCGTTGAACTCAGATCCGCTCGATGCTTTGTCGAGCTTAGCACGACGTTCGTCGAGCTCTGCTCGACAATCGTCAACCTCCATACATCGCCCAGAAATTACATATAATAAAAATTGAGTTCGACGAAAACCTACCCTTTAAGATGGCTTCCCGAGAATCAAAACAAGCCTAAGGCTTTGATATAATAATTATCATAATCAAATAGTAGAACAAGGAAATATGAGTTCAAAATAGAGGCCCAAACACGCAGAATTAAACGAATTAAACAGCGAGGTCAACCGTAGAATCTGACGTACCATTCTTGAGACACAACATCAAATGCTCTCACAAGCAAAAGAGATCACCACAAGGGTCAAAACACGCGCTGAGACTCCAAAATGCTCATATCACAACAAAGCTGGACAAGTCCAAGGCCTCAAAACCTCATCCCTTATATCAAGGAAAACATTCAATCCCATCAGAATCCCAAAATCTGGCCAAATAGACCCAACGGACGCAAAAATGCACAAACAGTGCAGCGCTGACATCAAAACAAAAAAGCGTAACGCCCTGACGTCATAATTATGACGTTGACAAACCAAATAATCACATCGGAAAAATCGGGAGCGTTACAATCACACCCCCTAAAAGAAGTTCAGTCCCCAAACTTATCACAACTTTAAAACCAACTCAAAACGTAAAACATAAATATCACCAAAACCTGAAGACATACCTGAACTAAGGGAAGAGATGAAGATGAGATTCTCTCATATCTGACTCCCATTCCCACGTCGCACTCTCGACGTCTTGATTTAGCCAGAGAACTTTAACCATGGGGATGGTCTTTCTCCGCAACACTCGATCTTGAGAATCGAAAATACGAACAAGTTCTTCCACGTAGGTAAGGTTAGGCTAAATCTGGGTCACCGAGTCAAGGACTTGACGATCACTACAGACACAATTCCATAACTAGATCACATGGAACACATCATGGACACCAGGGAAGGTAGCAGGCAACTCCACCCTGTAAGCTGACGCTCTAACACACTCCAGAATCTAAAAAGTTCCCACATATCGGGGGTATAACTTGTGATTCCTTCAAAACCTTTTAAGACCTGACATCGGAGAAACTTTCAAAAAAACCATGTCCCCAACAACGAACTCCAGATCAACCCTTTGTTGATTAGTATATTTCTCATATTATTCTTGTGCCACACGGAGCTTTTCTCGAATATGAGTCACGCCACAATTCATCTCTTCAAGGGCATCCAGACCTAGCAATGGTCTTTCTCTAACCTCAGCCCAAAATAAAGGAGTCATGCAACTCCTCCTATATAAGGCCTCAAACTGGGCCACTGCAGACTCTCTTAGTAACTATTATTGTACGCAAACTCCATGAGTTTGAGACATTCATTCCAAGCACCACTGTGATCCAAAATATAACACCTGATCATATCTTCTACAATCTGATTTACTCTTTCCGTCTGAACGTTCATTTGCGGATTATAGGCGGTGGAATACCTCAAATCGGCACCCAACCCCTCCTGTAAACTTTTCCAAAAACAAGACATAAATCTAGAGTCTCGATCTGATAGGATGTTGACAGACACTCCATGCAATCTGATAACCTCATCAAGGAATAATTCAGCTATCTTCTTCATAGAATATCCAATCTTAAAAGGCACAAAGTATGCACATTTAGTCAATCTATCAACTATCACCCAAACAAAGTTGTGCCCACGGGAATATCTTGGTAAACCAGTGATGAAATCCATCGAAATACTCTCACACTTTCAACTTGGAATATCAAGTGGTGTCAATTTACCTCCAGGCCTTCTATGGTAAGCCTTAATATGTTGACACGTATAACATTCCGACACAAACTTCGTGATATCATTCTTCATTTCCGACCACCAAATAATTTTCTTTAGATCTTTATACATTTTAATGGAACCAGGGTGGTGGTTGTAACAGCCCAAATTCTGAAATTGGCAAAAATTGGGTGACACGGCCTGGGCCACAGGCGTGTCCCAGGGCGTGTCCCACTCGGGTTGCGTCGTGAAGCGCGAGGTCGATGATTTTTTGGTCGACGAAGAGTTTGAGTGGTCATGCCCTGTAACACGGGCGTGACAGGGGGCGTGTCCCATCGGTTCGACGATTTGCTTATCGATCGTCGAGCGGAGATCGTCGAGCGTTGATCGTCGAGCGGAAATCATCGAGCGGAGATCGTCGAGCGGAGATCGTCAAACGGCGATCGTCGAGCATCAATCATCAAGTGGCGATCGTCAAGTAGGGGTACACAGCCTGTGATACGGGCGTGTCACAGGGTGTGTCCTGCTATGTCGAGAGTTCGATGATTTTCTATCGAGTAGTTCTCATGTAGGTCGACGAGTACTCGAGTAAGAGGGGGTGACACGGGCGTGTCATCCCTGGACACAGGCGTGTCATATCTGAGTACTCAAGTAGTTAGTTTTCTCTCGAGTAAGTCCTCTCGAGTAGGTCTCGAGTGGGTTACATGCCCTGTGTCACGGGCATGACTAGGGCGTGTCATCTTGGCATGGATAAGTTTGGATAAGGCGGTTTTTGCACCGCTTTAGGGGACACGGCCTGTGACACGGGCGTGTCACAGGGCGTTTCAGGGTCGAAACATGATTTTTCGATGTTTTCTGGCCGTTGATTTCTCTGTCCTGGATCCAAGGGATTATGCTTTAGCCAGGTGGATTTCTGGCCGTGATCTAAGGTTTTAAGCCCTTCCTCTTCTTCTTCTTCATCTCATTTCAAGAGAGATAAAGAGAAAGAGAGAGCAAAGGAAGGAAGGAGGAAAGTAAAGCCAACTGCTGGAGGAGCTGCGGAGTGCGGAGCGAAGATCCGAGAGCGGATTTGTGAAGGCAGAGCCGAGGCGGTGACTTCCATCCGGCTACTTCATGGCACCGAAGCGATCTTTGAGGGTAACGATCTCCTTCTTGGACATCGAAGTCCTTTCTTTATGCATGTGCTTGGAATCCTCCACCAAGAGGTGGATTTCGGAAGTGATTCCTTTGTTGAGTCTGCATCTAGAGCTGGATGTGTGGAGTACGGCATAGGCATGCTGTGTGAAGCCCATCTGTACGGGTAGTCTGGATTGGTGATGTTCATGGGTAAACCGGAGAAGACTCCATGGATTTGATGATATGCCAAGAGAGTTATTTTGTGATGAATATATGGATGTGATGATGGATGTGAGGAGGTTTTGGTTAAGCTCCTGGTTGAAGAGAGATCAATTGGTAGTGTGCCTGGGAAGCGAGTACCCGGCCGACTACACCACTAGGGTGGGTTGATCTGGTTAGAAGGGATCGATTGGTGGCATGATCCGGGAAGCGAGCATCCGACTTGCTGCACCACAATGGTGGGTCGATCAGGAATAGGTGAGGGGTTGATTGGTAGTAAATGCTACACCACATTGGGTGGGTGCATCTGCTCTGGTTGTTTATGGATGCTGTGAGGTAAGTACCTCTGAGTGGTTTGGGCGGGATGTCGCCAGCTTGCGAGACTGGTAGACTAGGTCCGGTCAACCAACAAGTTAAAACCTCTAATCAGTGGTGTATGACTGGGATGCCCGGTACGCCAAGAAGGTGCCCTGAGTGCACGGATCGTCTGGTGGATACCGGCGTTTGTGATGTGATGTGCTTGATAGATTGATAAAGAGAATGATGCATATGATGCTTGATGATGCTTGATGATAGATGATAGCAATGCATACAGGGAAGGAACCACTACCCCAGGTAGGGGGTAGGGTCGATATAAATGGGTCAGCGAATGCTGACCGTTACTTAGTTTTCTGTTTTGGCTTGGATGGCAAATTGCGGGTAGAATGAACAAGTGAAATAGATGGATTGCTGCTAAAGGCCCTTGAAGGCCAAGCGAAGAAGTGTGTTTGGATTTCATGTGTGGCCGGCCTGCGTGCCGATGTAAGAACATGTAATTGTGTGAAAAGAGAAATTTGTAAGGCCTTAAGGCCAGTGTGTGTGTGTTGTATACATTCCTGGTGTTGCTATATAAATGTGGAAGTTATATAAAAGTGGACATTCTCTGAGCTGAGTTCTTTAACATAAAATGCTACGCTAGAATGGATTGAGTTAAGGATGCGAATAATGTGATTTCCACAAGTAATTCCACTACTTGTCTATGATATATGGCGTGGGGCCCCAGCCGGACCCACCGTTATATGTCATGTGACGAATTGGGGTATTACAGTAGTCCACACTGGAACCATGAGCTTCAGTATAAATCTTAGCCCGAATGTCACCAAAGGCGGGGATGTAAAATCGACACTGATACTTCAAAGTATCTGAAAGTTCAGGTTAGATCTGAAATACTCTAGGGAGGGTGAATAGAGTATTGTACTTACTTCAAAACCTTTTACAACTTTTGTTGTAAGCCTAGGTGAACAGGTCAATAAGTGATATAAACTAAGAACAGCAAACAAAATAATCACAGAACAACACAGAACAACACAGCCAAAACACAAAGAAGGGCAAGCAGACGACATAAGAAATTTTATAGTTGTTCCCCAACCTGGGTACATCCACTCTTCTACCACCCTGGTAGGAATTCACTCAGGTTTTTGATCAGGTGCCTGACACCAATGAGCTTTTATTCAAGTGCTCAAAAACCAAACCTCAAGTCTTTTGGAAGGAGACTTGCAACCAGAATAATTTTGAAGGGAATTAAAACCATATATAGGAATTGGAAATAAGGAGATGGTGTCTTCTCTTTCTCAAAACAGCTGAGAATACTTGTGGATTGATTGTAGCAGATGTTGCTCCCCCTGAGATCTTGAATTAATCATGAATGCTGGAGCACTGCTTCAGGGTGATAGGTCTTCAAAGACCTAGAATGCCTGGACCAGAAATTTTTCAGGAACTTCTTTGACAGATAGATATTTTGTTGTCCTTTGAAGTTATCCTGTGAATTGGAAGAAGAAGACTCTTGATAGTGCTTGATTGTTCTACTTCTCCTTCTTGAATATGTTCTCTGGTCAGGCTGATTGCAGTAGAAATTTTTGATTTGAGTATGATTATTCTTCTGTGCATTCTGAGTGTCAGTTTGATTGTCTGTATTGCTTACTGTTGTGCTCTGTTACTGCTTGATTCTCTTCTTTCTATGTATCTCTTTCTGACTGAGTAACATTCAAAAAATTGAATGTCGAGGAGTAATTGCGGTCGGCTTTGGAAAGAAGTGGCAATCAATAATTTCCCTAAATGTCCCATGTAAAAATGGCATGTGATAATCCAAGATTAATGCGCGTTCCAACGGTAACATTCTGAGAAGATCTGGCATTAATTGCTCTGGAATCATCGCCAAGAAACGGGACGGGAAACAGAAGAAGACCTAGTCTGGAATCGTCGAAAGAAGAACACAATTCATCGATTTGAGTATGAGTTCGTCGAGCTGAGCTTGAGAGAGTTCGTCGACCAGACATTCTTCTTTCGTCGAACAAACAATCTTCATTCGCCGAGCTGAGAACCATCATTCGTCGAGCTGATAATTATCACTGTCAGACAGTATTCGTCGAACTGAGTTCCAAATTCATCGAGTGAAGAAAGACTGTGGACTTAGCCAAATATTCTGCATCTGCTGATATCTGTGTCGACATAAGCTGGTGTCGACTGATTGATCTTGGTGTCGACTCAAATCTTCTGGTGTCGACATGAACTGGTGTTGACCAATATCCTGGTGTCGACACAAATCCTCTGGTGTCGACATAAATTAACTGGTGTCGACACATGCCCTAAGTGTCGACACAAATACTCTGAGTTCAGATTTCATCGAGTAGAGTACAGCATTCGTCCACCTTAGAAGTTGACTTCGTCGACCTGAGAAGCTGAGAACTTGAGGTCCAAGTTCATCGGGCTCAGAATCTAATTCGTCGACCAAAGTTTGAAGCTGGACTTAGAAAAATTCTGAATTTGTCCTGACTTTAGCTTGATGTAGAAACTGAGAGTTCGTCGAACAGAGAACTAAAATCATCGAGCTCAGCACTGAGACTTGTCTCATGATCGTCGAGCGCAGAACTCCTTTCGTCGAGCTGAGTTCAACGAACGTCGAACTCACTTTACTTAGTCTTGAAATCCTCTAAGTCTGAAGTCTCTGATGGTCTTGTTGAATGTTGGTCCATCTGAATTTGAACCTAAGGACTTGACCTAGACTCTAAGACACAAACTTGACCCGGGCTATACAAGATGGGTCACATCCTAAGTTAGTGAACCTAGCCTAAATCAACTAGGGATCCAACAATCTCCCCATATTTGAGTGAGGTCACTAACAGAGACTCAAAATAGAGACAAACAAAAAAATAAAGCAAGAAAAGAGATATATCTGGCAGAGAATTACCAACACATGTAGCAGATATGTATATACATAGCTTTGTTTAAACAGATAGCATAGTTTGAAAAACAAAAACAGACAGAATTAGAGACAACATGAAGATTACTTCTTTTACTTCTTCTGCTTGGACCTGTCTTCTGAAGTCTGCTCACCTGGATTTTTAAAGATGATTTCTCTCTTTGGATCTGAAGCCTGAGCCTTTTTCATAGTCATATCAGCTGCCCCAATAATGTTCAATGATGTAGCTCTGGGGACAACTGCTTCTGGATGAAGTTTCATATAATCAACATTAAACAATTTATTACCTTTGTCAAACCTTTTCAGCTCTTCCTTTCTATACTTTGACATTGTTGTTAATCCAGAAATATCTTTGCCTTCAGCCTTGGCTTTATTGATTAAAGATAGTCTAATTAATTCCTGATATCTAGTCATTCTTGTAGTATTTGCAGTTTCAGGATCTTCAAAAGGAGTTGGAGGAGAATATGGTCTTTTTGGACTTTCAACTTTTTGTACTTCAGATATATGTTGCTGCTGCTGTTGATGTTGTTGTTGACTACCTGAGGATGGCTGCCTCTGCTGGCTGCTTCTAGATGATCTCCCTGACTGTCTCTGATAAGTTTGCATTGGGGCAGATCTCTGGGAGCTAGAGCCACTCGCACCAGCTGCTGTAGGAGGAGGAGGTGGATCCTTTCTGAATCTGTGAACTGGAGGAGGGGAATATCTCCTGCTTATCTTCCTTTACTTTTGTTGGTTCTTGGATAGCCACATCCATGCAGGCATGCCCTTGTTTAGAGCAACATTGTGCAGAATATAATAGGGAGTGTCTACAGTGGGATTTGGCTTGGGAGCTGGAGGAGGAGCCTTCCTTTTCTTAGATAACATCTTCTTTTTCTTACTGGCAGCATCTTCATCTGAGTCATCATCATCATCTTCACTGTCAGATTCAGAGCCCTGAGGGTTATCATATAGGGCATCCAAAGCTTTTAAAACTTTATCAGAAATAACAGCCTTTTCTGTAGAAGAAGGGGCAGAAGTTGAGGATTCTGGAACAAGAGCTTCAGCAACAGGAGAGGAGGGAGCTACATAGGAAATAGAAACAATAGGGACAGAGCTTTTAGCTGCTGTCTTATTCTCTTCTTCAATATCAGCTAGAATTAGCTCATCCAAATCAGGTAGGGGAGAGTCATCCATATCAAAATTTGGGGCTTGAATTACTTCTGGAATGACCTCTGGACAAGAAGCTGAGATGGAAGCTGAAGCTGAGATAGCAAAATTATCACAGAGTTGCTTAGCAACTGCTGGACTGACAGGAGAGGTGTATGGAATAATAGCCAAATGTGGCTTAGCAGACGGTAACTGTACAAATATAGTATCAAAACTTTTCAACAGAACAGACAAATTAACTGTGGGATTTAACTGGAAATCACCAACAAGTTTTATTTGATCAACTGACTCATCCAAATCAATGTCAGTATCCATAAAATGAATTAACTCAATCATCTCAGAATAAAAATCTGTCAAAATTTCTGCATCCTCATCTGAATCTGCATCTACTGGAGAGGGAACTGCTGAGACTGTTGCTGCTGCTGCATCTACATCTGCTGCAACTTCATTACTGAGCATCTCCCCCTGCATGGGTTCAGGAATACCTGGAGTCGAGCCCCTGAATGAAGATGAGGCAGCAGAGAGAAGAGAAATTTGTGCAGATAAGGAATTGATGGAGGTCACAATAGGTGTAATGGCCTCTTGGATGAGAGATTTGATGAGGGGAGTGAGCAAGGATATGATGGTAGATGGATCAAATGGGGAAGGGGAAGAGGATGGAAGAACATGAGTGGATGGAGATGAAGATGGAATGTTGGCATCTAGCATGACAGAGTCTGTGGGTATGTTGTAAGATGGAATGGAGGATAAGTGAGGGGGAAGAGGAGACTGAGGAGGAGATGTCTCATGAGGTGAAGCAGGGGGTGTGGGAATGTTGGTAATGTCAAGAGGTCGAGATGGAGGTGGAGTAGGCATATGAGGATGTTGTGGGGAGTTAGGTGTGGTAAGAAGGATGGAAGAGGAGGGGAGTTCTTTGGCTGGAGGTGCAGAAAGAGATGATGGAGATGGAAGGGCCTCTTCTACAGGGTGGGGAGCGGCGTTTACAGCCCTGGTGCTCTCTGAAGTTTGGATGGAAGAGGAAGACGCCTTTGAGGTATTGGAGATAGTCCTCTCCCACCTGCCAAACAGAGCGTAAGTGAGGCGCTTGCTGGCATTTATGAAGATGGTCGGGGAGACCATACATTCAGCAGCCTTCTCTTGAAGAAAAATTCCCAAAATTCTGTCGAAGCAGACTTCCTTCTTACTATTCTTTTTCTTTATCAATTCAAAGAAGATTGTGCCCCAGTTAGCACGTCTCTTGTTTACCATGAGGCACATAACCAGGAATTGGTAGCGGGTTATGTAATCATGTGCTGAGTGCTTGCCCATCAGCACTTTTCCTACAATGTCTGCCAGAAACTGGTACGCGGCAGACAGTTGCTTCTTCAACAGCTTGTTAGGGTTGCTTCCTGTAAACCCCATTAGTTTCAGCATATCACCAAACTCTTCAGAATCCATTTCCATGTTGTCTTCTCCATTGACTAAGCCAAAAATCTCAGACAGAATTGCAGGAGATAGGGAAACAGCAGTACTCCCGATAGTTCCGGTCAAAATATCTTCCGCAGAAACAGTAGATGTATATACCCATTCTCTTATTTCTGTCGCATGTAGTTTAATCCTCTGGTCATGAAGTCTTTTAGGTTGAGTTCTTCCAGTAGTTCCAAAATATAGAGAAAATGGGGTCAGAATGTTGAAACGAATCGAAATCCATATCGAAACCAGTATCAAATTTCATTGCGGCGAGGGTGCTTGCTGGAATCGCCATTGATGACCTGCAAGAAAATCACAGAGAAAAACAGCGATCAAGAGCATAAGAACTGAAAGCGCGGGACAGAGGTCAAAGAAAACCTAGATATAAGATTCTCAGAATATGAATCGACAATCTCCGTTCCACGAAAAAGAGAAATTCTTCGAATTGAGCTCGACGAAATAAATTATAGACAGGTAATTCGTCGATCTCATCCAGAAGAATCGAAAACAGTTCGTCGAACTCCGTTCGACGAATTATCTTCTGAAGCAAAGTTCGTCGATCTCCGGTCGACGAAAAATGTTTCCACACACAGAGAATTCGTCGATCTCCGGTCGACGAGAATCTCTCAAACTTTCCCTAATTCGTCGAACTCCGTTCGACGAACTCTGGAAAATTCGTCGAATGCAAACATAAGTTAATTTAACTATTCTCCATTGATCATTCCCAGTTGATTTATAAAGAACAGATGAGTTTTCTCATCCAAGGGCTTGGTGAAAATGTCTGCTCTCTGTAAATCAGTAGGAATATGGATTAAGTTAATTTTATTTTTGTCTACATTATCTCTAATGAAATGATGTCTTATTTCAATATGTTTAGTCCTACAATGGTGAACTTGATTCTGGGCTATAGCAATATCACTAGTATTATCACAAAATAATGTTGAATTATTTAAGTTG
The DNA here is from genome assembly GCA_039583875.1 of Platanthera guangdongensis. NCBI lineage: Eukaryota > Viridiplantae > Streptophyta > Magnoliopsida > Asparagales > Orchidaceae > Platanthera > Platanthera guangdongensis. The sequence goes on from CM077149.1 coordinate 89,975,119, forward strand.
ACATCATAGTCTAGGAGTTGGTTTTGTATTCATAACATCTGTGAACAGCAGGTGCCAGCAGCCATGTATTCTGCTTCTGCAGTTGATGTAGAAACAGATGTCTGCTTTTTGCAAAACCAGGAGACAAGTCTCATACCCAGGAACTGGCAAGTTTCAGAGGTACTTTTCCTGTCCACTCTGCATCCAGCATAGTCGGCATCTGAGTATCCAGTTAACTCAAACTCTGACTCTGCAGGATATCAGAGTCCTAGATTAGGGCAACTCTTTATATATCTCAAAATTCTTTTTAGGAAAATAAGCTGAGATTCTTTAGGGTTCACTTGGAACCTAGCACAAAGGCATGTGGCAAACATTATGTCAGGTCTGCTAGCTGTTAGGTATAATAAGGATCCAACAATTGCCCTATAATGCTTCTGATCTACAGGTTTCCCTGCTGCATCAGAATCCACAACAGCATTTGTAGCCATAGGGGTTTTCATTCCTAAAGCATCACCCATCCCAAAATTCTTAATAAGCTCTTTAGCATACTTAGCTTGGGAGAGGAAGATACCATCAGGGAGCTACTTCACTTGGAGACCAAGGAAGTAGGAAAGCTCACTCATGCTACTCATCTCAAATTTAGAATGCATGAGGTCAGCAAACCTCTTGCACAATTTTAGATCAATAGACCCAAAAATAATGTCAACCACATATATTTGTACTAATAATATTTGGTCCTTATGATGTCTAGTGAAAACAGTTTTATCTATGGTTCCTCTTGTAAATTTATGCTCTAAAAGAAAGCTTGCTAAGGTCTCATACCAAGCTCTTGGAGCTTGCTTTAAATTATAGAGAGCTTTATGCAGTTTAAATACAAAAGAGGGATAAGTTGGAGAGATAAAACCTGTAGGTTGTTCTACATAAACCTCTTCTTGAAGTACTCCATTCAACAATGCACTCTTTACATCCATTTGGAAGACTTTAAATCTCTTGTGAGCTGCAGAGGCAAGGAATATTCTTATGGCCTCCAACCTTGCAATAGGGGCAAAGGTTTGGTCATAATCAATTACTTCCTCTTACCTGTAGCCTTGAGCAACAAGCCTAGCCTTATTCCTCACTATGTTGCCTTGAGCATCCAACTTGTTCCTGTAGACCCATTTGGTTCCAATAACTGGGTAGTTATGGGGTCTTGGAACCAAATCCCAAACTCTACATCTCTCAAACTGATTTAGTTCCTCTTGCATTGCCATGATCCAGTGGGGATCTTGCTCTGCTTCATGAATGGTGAGAGGTTCAATTTGAGAGAGAAAACAGGCATGCATCAAGTCTTGGTTGAGTTGATGCCTTGTCTATACACCTACTGAAATGTCTCCAATCACTTGAGATCTGGGGTGGTCTCTGAGTGTAACAAGATCAGTTGGTGGAGTTTGTTGAGCAACAGCTTCTGTAATTAATTCCTCTTGGGGAATGGTTCTAGCTGTTGAAGGAAGTTCGGCCACTTCCTTTTGGATTTCTTCTTCACTATCTTCAGCAACTTATGGAGTATGATGGGTTGATACCTCTTGGGTAAGGTTTAGTCCATCCAAAGACTCACATAATGATGGAACCTGCAAAAAGCTGTTGGTAGAAATCTCTTTCTCCTTATAAGACATGTTAGCTTCATCAAACGATACATGAACAGATTCTTCAATTTTAAGGGTGGATTTATTAAAAACCCTATAGGCCTTGCTTACTTGGGAATATCCTAAAGAAATGCCTTCTTCAGCCTTAGCCTCAAACTTTCTAATGTATCTCTTGTTATTTGTGTGAATGTAGCAAATACAACCAAAAACTTTAAAGTATGTGATTTTAGGTTTCTTCCCTTTAAGTAATTCATAGGGGGTCTTATTTTTCAGTTTATGTATAAGGCTTCTATTCAGGACATAGTTGGCAGTATTTACAGCTTATGCCCAAAAGGATAGAGGCATGTAAGCATCTGCCAATAATGTGCCTGCAGATTCAATGAGTGTCCTATTTTTCCTTTCAGCAACCCCATTTTGTTGGGGAGTTCTAGGAGCTGAGAAGCACTGCTTGATACCTTCCTTCTCACAGAACTCATGCATAATAAGAGACTCAAACTCTGTGTCATGATCACTTCTGATCAATACAATATGAGTGGAGAACTCAATTTGTATGGTCCTGAGAAAATCTGTAAGAACCTTTAATGTATCTGACTTAGTTCTCAAAAAGGCTACCCAACTGAATCTAGAGAATTCATCAACAATCACTAAAGTATAAGACTTCCCTCCTAGGATTTGTATTGCAATGGGTCCAAATAGATCCACATGAAGCAAATACAATATCCTAGGTGAATCACTTTTATTAATGGATTTAAAACTAGTTTTGGTTTGCTTGCCTAATTGACAAGCCCTGCATAGGCTTTCCTTCTTGTAGGGGCCAGAAGGTAAACCTCTAACAAGGTTGTATTTAGATAATCTAGATATATTCTTAAGATTTACATGTCCTAATCTTTTATGTCATAACTTATTTTGATTACTAGTAACATTTAGTAAGCAGATGTCAGTTGTGGCAGATATAAAATCTACTAGGTATATGTTGCCTTGTCTAAGTCCAATTAAAATAGTTTGCTTTTTATTATTAATAATAGAACATGAAGTATAGTTAAAATGTACCTGATAACCTTCATCACATAATTGACTTATGGATATCAGGTTATGTTTAAGTCCTCTAACATATGTTATTTTCTTGAAAGTCACTGCTCCAATCTTCATTGTCCCATATCCTTCTGATTGACCACTGTTGGAATCTCCAAAAATCACCTTTGGTCCTATCTTGGACTTGTAGTTGGATAAATTTGCCTTGCTTCCTGGCATGTGTTTGGAGTAACCACTGTTCAAGTACCAGGTCTGACTCACCCTTGGGCAGCTCTTCACCTGTACCTGCAAGGAAAAACAAAACTCAATTGTTCTTGACCCAGGTTACCTTGGGTCCTTTATTTGGTTGAAAAGAAAAACTAGATATAACTGATAATGCAGGTTGAGATTTATAACCTAAGGGGTGATATCTCCTAGGTGGAATAACCAAATCAGCTACTGGATTAAATGTCTTATTAGCTGGTTTAAAGTTTCTGTAGCAGAAGATATTTAAGTTTGGTCTTTCTGGGTTCGACGAATTGTTGTAAGTTCGTCGACCAGAGTTCGACAAATAGGAATGAGATCGTCGATCTCTGCTCAGAGATTGATTGTAGTCATTTTCTGTGCCCCAAGTTCGTCGACCTCTGCTCGACGAACCATACACAGTTTGTCGATCGCAGTTAGACGAATTGTTATTACCAAAATTTGCGTTCAGTGTTTGTCGATCTAGGTTCGACGAACTGGCAACATTTCGTCGATCTGAGTTCGACGAATGCTGCTGAACCTTATTTTTATTGACTGTTTTCTGATTTCTGTTTCTCTGGTCTATAGGTTTAGGATTGTTTTCAGATAATGGTTTGCTTATTAACTTTTCTTTTCCCTTTGCAGAAATAAACTTGATGGGGGTTGAAAGAATATTCTTCTTAATTATGGGGGGTAAACTTGATGAAGCACGCAAGCCCAGCTTGTCATTTAATCTGGCATTCACTGTTCTTGTAATGTCCATCAGCTTGAGGCTTCTCCCATTGAGAGATTGCTCAAGTTGTTTAGCCTCACATAATTCAGATTTTAGTTTAATTATTTGTTCATTAGCTAAGGTTAATTTATCTGTTAGCTTAATATTTTCTGAATTTACAGATTCAAGACTTCCTAGTCTTTCTCTAAGAGTTTTTATTTCCTTTTCTGAATTGATTAAGTCTAAGCACATAGATTTGAATTCAGTTTTAAATAAACCAGAACTAAAGTCAAAGCTATAAATAACCTGATCTGCCTCTGAGTCTGAGGCAGCTTCATCTTCAGATTCTTATTCTGATCCAAAGTTGCTCCTGGAGGCATCAATTGCCTTTAGGCAGACCTCCTTGGATCTAGCTTCTTCCTCTTCTTCACTTAAACTGGAAGAGGATGTTTCTTCTTCAGTTTCACTCCAAGTCTCGGCAACAAATCCCTTGTCTTTCTTTTTATATTTGCTGTAGGAGGGTCTGCTACTGTGTCTTCTCCCGGAATCCTTCTCTCTGCTCTTGTCCTTCTTCTGACTTTCTGGACATTCTGAAATGTAATGTCCAGGCTTTTTGCAACCAAAGCACACAACCTCCTTGGTTGGTGTCTTGTCATATTTGGGCTTATCATCCTGTCTGGATGACTTCCTTCTGAAATCCTTCCTTGCCATCTGTAGAACCTTTTGGCGAAGAGGCTCATGAGTTCTTCATTTGAAGTTGATGTCTCACTTTCTTCAGATGCTTTGAAGGCTATGTTGTGCTCCTTTCTAACTAGAGTTGTTGCCTTCTGTTCTGCTGCCTCTCTTGATTTGATCAGCTTCTCATAGGACTTCAATTTGCCTAGTAAAGACTCAGTTGATATCTCATTGAGGCTTCTGGCTTCTTTGATAGGCCAGATTTTGGAATCCCAAGAGCTTGGGAAGCACATCAATATCTTGTCATTCACCTCTGTCAAGGTGATGTCCTTATCCAGGGTTTTGAGTTCATTGATGATTGTGCTCAACCTGTTATACATTTCTGCCACTGATTCATTCTCATCCTTTTTAAAGTTCTCATACAGGGATATGAGATTGGATCTTCTGTCCTTTCTTTCATTTGCAGAGCCAGCTACTATTTGGTTGAGGGAATCCCAAATGGCTTTGGCTGAGGTGCACTCAACCACCTTCTGGAATATGTCATCTGACATAGTCTGTGCTAAGATATTCATTGCCTTAGCATCTGCCATCTTGGCTTTCTTGTAGGCATCATTGTTTTCTGGAGGAGGCACTACAGTCATGTTGTTAGAAGTACTGGTAGAAGCTGCAGGTACTAGAGGTACATCTGTCAAGATAACAGAAAAGATATCATCATCAATAGAATTCATGTATAACCTGATTCTTGCCTTCCAAATGCCAAACTTGTTAAGATTGCACACTGGAGGTATGATACTTGCATAGTCTTTGTTTTGGTCCATGTATGTGAAGAGATAAATCTAATAACAAACTCAAATCAAACAGATCTAATCAAGAGGGATCTTTGTGGTTCAGGTGTTAGCCTGTACAACCAACAAGGTATGGTATTTTAACCAACCTCCCTCTGATACCAATTGAAAGTGCAGGTTAGATCTAAAATACTCTAGAGGGGGGGTGAATAGAGTATTGTGCTTACTTCAAAACTTTTTACAACTTTTGTTGTAAGCCTAGGTGAACAGTCAATAAGTGAAATAAACTAAGCACAGCAAACTAAATAATCACAGAATAACACAGAACAACACAGCCAAAACACAAAGAAGGGCAACCAGACGACACAAAAAATTTTATAGTGGTTCCCCAACCTGGGTACATCCACTCTTCTACCACCCTGGTAGGAATCCACTCAGGTTTTTGATCAGGTGTCTCACACCAATGAGCTTTTGTTCAGGTGCTCAAAAACTAAACCTCAAGTCTTTTGGAAGGAGACTTGCAACCAGAATAATTTTGAAGGGAATTAGAACCCTGTACAAGAATTGGAAATAAGGAGATGGTGTCTTCTCTTTCTCAAAACAGCTGAGAATACTTTTGGATTGATTGTAGCAGATGTTGCTCCCCCTGAGATCTTGAATTAATCAGGAATGCTGGAGTACTGCTTCAGGGTGATAGGTCTTCCAAGATCTAGAATGCCTGGACCAGAAATTGTTCAGGAACTTCTTTGACAGATAGATATTTTGTTGTCCTTTGAAGTTATCCTGTGAATTGGAAGAAGAAGACTCTTTATAGTGCTTGATTGTTCTTCTTCACCTTCTTGAATATGTTCTCTGGTCAGGCTGATTGCAGTAGAACTTTTTGATTTGAGTATGATTGTTCTTCTGTGCAATCTGAGTGTCAGTCTGATTGTCTGTATTGCTTGCTGTTGGGCTCTGTTACTGCTTGATTCTCTTCTTTCTATGTGTCTCTTTCTAACTGAGGAACATTCAAAAATTTGAATGTCAAGCAGTAATTGCGGTCGGCTTTGGAAAGAAGCGCAATCAAAAATTTCCCTAACTGTCTCATGGAAAACGGCATATGATAATCCAAGATTAATGTGCGTTCCAATGATAACATTCCGAGAAGATCTGGCATTAATTGCTCCGGAATCATCGCCAAGAAACTGGACGGGAAACAGTAGAAGACCTAGTCTGGAATCGTCGAATGAAGAACACAATTCGTCGAGCTGAGTATGACTTCGTCGAGCTTAAGTTCGTCGAGCTGAGCTTGAGAGAGTTCGTCGACCAGACATTCTTCATTCGTCAAACAGACAATCTTCATTTGTCGAGCTGAGAACCATCATTCGTCGAGCTGATAATTATCACTGTCAGACAGTATTCGTCGAACTGAGTTCCAAATTCGTCGAGTGAAGAAAGACTGTGGACTTAGCCAAATATTCTGCATCTGCTGATATCTAGTGTCGACATAAGTTGGTGTCGACTGATTGATCTTGGTGTTGACTCAAATCTTTTGGTGTCGACATGAACTGGTGTTGACCAATATCCTGGTGTCGACACAAATCCTCTGGTGTCGACATAAATTGACTGGTGACGACACATGCCCTAAGTGTCGACACAAATACTCTGAGTTCAGATTTTGTCGAGTAGAGTACAACATTCGTCGACCTGAGAAGTTGACTTCATCGACCTGAGAAGCTAAGAACTTGAGGTCCAAGTTCATCGAGCTCAGAATCTAATTCATCGACCAAAGTTTGAAGCTGGACTTAGAAAAATTCTGAAGTTGTCCTGACTTTAGCTTGATGTAGAAACTGAGAGTTCGTCGAATAGAGAACTAAAATCATCGAGCTCAGCACTGAGAATTGTCTCACGATCGTCGAGCGCAGAACTCCTTTAGTCGAGTTGAGTTCGACGAACGTCGAACTCACTTTACTTAGTCTTGAAATCCTCTAAGTCTGAAGTCTCTGATGGTCTTGTTGAATGCTGGTCCATCTGAAGTTGAACCTAAGGACTTGACCTAGACTATAAGACACAAACTTGACCCTGGCTATACAAGATGGGTCACATCCTAAGTCAGTGAACCTAGCCCAAATCAACTAGGGATCCAACAGTATCCAACTCATCCAAAGAGTTATCAGGTAGCTCTCCCTTCTCAGTTCTATTCCAGAGATGCAACAAATCCGGATCATCCTTCTGGTGTGCTCTAGTAAGTGAAATCCAAGAGGGCTCTTCTACTTCCAAACTAGCAGGCACAGCATTACTCCCAACTTCAATGTCCATAAGCAAAAATTTTTCCACCAAGGACTAAATAGATAGATTAAAACTTTTGGCGGTCTTTCTACTCAAAGCAGCGGCTACTACGTTATCCATTCCTAGATGATAAAGAATTTCCCCCTCATAATCAGCCACATATTCCAACCATCTACTCTGGCGCAGATTTAATTCCTTCTGAGTGAAGACGTACTTCAAAGTCTTATGGTCCATATAGATCTTTCACAGCTCGCCATATAATAAATATCTCCAAAGCTTCAGCGCATAAATTACAGCAGCAAACTCCAAATCATGTGTTGGATAGTTTCTTTCATGAATCTTCAATTGTCTTGATCCATACGAGATCACCTTCCCATCTTGCATCAAAACACAGCCAAGTCTAATATGTGATGAATCCACATACACATCGTACTTAACCCCTTTGGTAGGTGATGTGGTTTACGACAAGTGTACCGATCGCACAAGTAATATAAAATGGGCGAATTTTCCCAAGTATCGATCTCTCAAGGAACACAGTAAGGTGGAGTTAATATTAAGGAGGACTTGAGATTGAAGTCCTTAGGTCGGTGTTTACGAAGGGGGCTTTGATTGTTTGTGAAAAAGAAAGTAAAACACTAATAAACTACTCCTATGCAATGCCTCTATGTAATGCTTCGCCAGACGGATGGAAAACTACACGGGCCGCTATGCACCGAATTGCTAGGCGGATGGATGAGTAGGCTTGCAGATGAGGTGGTGAGAATGGCAGAATTCTATGCAATACTGCTATGCAATGCTTCGCCAGGCGGATGGAAAAATACATGGGCCGTTATGCACCGAATTGCTAGGTGGATGGACGAGTAGACTTGCGGATGAGGTGGTGAGAATGGCGAAATGAGGTTGGTGAGCACCTCTTCGCTACGCAAGCCACTACCAATTGCTAGTGCGACACTTTGTGGTGGTCGATGGATAATGGTGCACCTCAAGAAAATAATATTAATAGAAAATCACATAGACATGATTGTATACAAATGTATATCAAATTAAGCACACTTCATCAAATACAAAGAGATCAAACTACACTATCAACAACAAAAGAAGAAGGGAGTGTGAAATCGATCGGATCTGAAGTCTTGTTGAGGATTCACGAAAGGAATCGTCGGGTTGTCAATCCACGTCCTAGCTCAGTCCACAACTGCGTCTGGGGTAGAGGAGGTTGTCACTAACTCCCAATGGACCAATCTTCTTCGTGTCACAATCCGGTGGAGGATGACACAAGCACCTCCGAGATTGATGTTGAAAGCTAGGTCAAACCCTTCCTAAAGCTCAAGGATGAAGGAGGAGGCCAAGAGGAAACTATGGCTTGAATTTGACTTTGGAAGCTTGCCCGGAGCCCCTCCTTACGGTGGATGAAGATGGAGATCGGTGGAACCCTCCTTGGAGATGAAAATGGCAGAGAAAATGTGCTTCATTATGAATTTGGGCGGAACCCGCGTATTTATAGAAAGCAGAAAAAAAAAGTAATGCGCACGATCAGTGGTACACGACCAGTAGTCATGCGCACTGAATCAATGATAGTGCGATCAGCAGTGGCAGAACTCCAGAAAAATGGGATAACGAGTGTAACGCCCCGAAACTCAAAGGTGAAAGGGGGATGTTTTGGGCCAGTTTGAGTTCTGGCTGCAGGCACACGGCCTGGGACACGGGCGTGTCCCAGGGCGTGTCAAGCCTGTGTCGACACTAAGGCGGGAAGTCGACACTTTGATCTCGACATTGTGTCGAGACTGGGCACACGGCCTGCGACACGGGCGTGTCGCAGGGCGTGTTGACCCGTGTCGACACTTAGCCGCGAAGTCGACACTGTGCTTCGACAATGTGTCGAGACATGGCACACGGCCTGCGACACGGGCGTGTTGCAGGGCGTGTCAGCCCGTGTCGACACTCGTCCCGCGAAGTCGACACTTTGGTGTCGACAATGTGTCGAGACATAGCACACGGCCTGCGACACGAGCGTGTCGCAGGGCGTGTCGACCCGCGTCGACACTTAGCCACGAAGTGTCGAGACTGTGAACATGGCTTGGAGCCCAGGCGTGTCAAGGTGACACGGGTAGGGACACGGGCGTGTCCTAGAACCCGTGCAGTGCTCGGGTTGAAAATGGGGAAAAATCATGGGGTACACGGCCGGCCACACGGCCGTGTCAAGTGGAACACGGGCGTGTCAGCTCGAACACGGGCGTGTTCGATACCCGTGTGCGGTTCTAGGTGATCCGATTTTGATGGCGAATGAGGCAGACGGCCCTGGACACGGGCGTGTGCCAGGCCGTGTTCGTTCCAGATTGGGCATTTCAGCCACGAATCAAAGCCGTTCGTTTCCTTATTTTGAGATCCAACGGCTGGGGGTTGTTCCTGAAGGGATATACCCGGGTTTTGACTTAGAAAACCCTCACTTTTCTTAAGTGATCTCTTTCTAAAGTCTTAGAGAGAGGAGAGCCAAGGGAAGAAGAAGGAGATAGATCCCGCCATTGGAGGAGCTTCGGAGCTCCGAATCGCGAGCCGACTCCGGATCCACGGAGGTAACGCTAGTGCGGTTGTTTTCATCTGATTACTTTCAATGGCGCCAAAGAGGAACGCAAGGGTAACGATACTCATCTTGAGCATGAGTCGCTCTCTTTCTTTGCATAGGAAGCCCGCTCTCGCGAGTGTGCGGAGAGTTGGAGGCATTCCTTCGGGTAGATATGTGAAGTCCCCTTTATGTAGAGTTCGTATGCGAGAACGGACATAGGCATGATGTGTGAAGCCTACCCGGACATGTTGGTCTGGATCGGTGATGTTGCATTGCATAATGCCGGAGAAGACTCCGTGCTATTGGTTGTTTTTCGGGTTTTCTACGCGGTAGATTGCAGCAGGGAGCCTTGGGGACTAACCCAAAGGTGCACCCGGAAAACTGGGCGGATACGAGATCTTGCCAACTTGGTGGCCTGAGAGCCAACTTGAACATAACCGGGTTATGTGACTTGTGATATAATGGGACTCGGTGAAAGTTTGACCCGCGCAAATGGCTTAAATTGTCGTTGCGATGTGAGCACGGGTTAGATGGAACCGTACCCGCTCTTATGTCGTTCGGTTAAAGAGACCTAAGGTTACGTGGCACTTGCCGTTGGCATAGATGTGAGTCTTCGGCGGTCAATGGCTTAAATTGTCGTGACCCAGGCCAGGAAGACTAATTGCTCATAGGTTTGGCCGTCTAAGTGGCGGTGGTGAGTCCGGAATGTTAATGGCTTTAATTGACGTGACATCGACCGGTTCACCGAGAATGTGCCCTGAGTGCACGGGGCGTGTGGCCGTACGAGCCAACGTCTGTGATGACATGGCTATGGTTATTTATATGGCTCGCTTATGCTAATGAAATGCAGGGAAGGAGCATCGCCGCCCCGAGTTGGGGGCGGGATCGTTATAATTTGGTCAGCATTGCTGACCGTTGCCTTGTTTTGCCACCGTGCAGTGGTTTGTTGCTTACAGGTGCAGCTGGACCAAGCGGTCAATAGCGGGCTAAAGCCCTTTTTGCGAAGCCGGCCCTCGAAGGCCCAAATGGAAATGTTTATTGCTTTATTCATGTATGACCGGCCTGCGTGCCGTGGTTTGTAAATCATGTAACAGTCGAGCGAAACATTTTGTAAGGCCTTAAGGCTTGTTTTGAGTATTTTGTAATAACATTCCTATTTTCGTAGTAGTGGACATTCGTGCTTGTTGCTGGGTTCTTGTTTACAACCTTTATAAACTGCTTCCGCTAGAATGCTCTGTGTAGGACGTTGAGATTGGTTGGATGGTTTCCATAAGTAACCACCCGGTCTGTCTGTGGTATATGGCGTCGGGCCCCGGCCGGACCTACTGCTATATGCTATGCGACGGATAGGGGGTGTTACAATTTGGTATCAGACTACTGGTTTTGGTTGGGCTTAAACTGAATTCGTGGGCGAATTCTTTTTAAGGGGTGGTGAGCACATTGTGTGCGTCATCGTTATAATGGTAAAAAGAACCCATGAATGTCCACTTAGGAATGACAATACTCGTGTTTGATGAACCTGCGTGTTCCTATAATTGCTGTTTGCAATACTATTTGGTCGCTTAACGGTGTTTTGTGCCACTATACGATTGGTGGCTAGTAGTGCACCGGATGTTGCTCCTGCAACACCTCTGTCGGCTGAGAATATACGATTGGTGGCTAAAGTGGTGTTGGCCGTGATTAATGCGCAGCCTGGAAGGCAAGCGCAGCAGCCCGCTCCTGTGATGGAGCAAGAACCCCTGCAAGAGGCTGAGCCGAGGAGACTGGAGCAAGTGGTTGTGGAACCGGTGGTGCCAAGGAGGGCAACTGAGAGGCAGCTAAAGCATGTAATGAGCTTTAACCCTCCGTTATTCTCGGGGTTGGGAACCTCATCTTAGGCTGAAGACTGGCTCTCCAGGGTGAAGAGAGTCATGACAGCGACGGAGACGGAGGATTGGCAAATGACCACCATCGCTACGTTCCTGCTGGACGGTGAAGCAAGGATGTGGTGGGAAGGATTGGAGATGCATCATTTGAGAGGTAGACAACTGATAGACTTTCCGATGGAAGAGTTCTCGGGATTGTTCTTAGCAAGATATCTCCCTTCGACGCAGAAGATAGCGTTGGAGAATGAGTTCCTGAAGTTAGTACAAGGTGAGAGGAGCGTGGATGAATATCTCCACGAGTTCACTCGTCTGAGTCGTTATGCTAGCGCCACCATCATGGATGAGGAGCGCAAGACTAATCGCTTCTATGAAGGATTAAGGGATGAGTTGAGACTACTACTGTCGGGGCCGATGACGCAGAGTTTCTTAACCTTGGTCAATACTGCCCGGTCCTTGGAGAAGGACATGAAAAATGTACAAGCGAGGAAAAGCTTGGGTGAGAAGAAATCTGAGTTTAAAGTGCCGAGTACTTCAAAGTCCGGCTATCGGAGGGCTTTCAAGAAGCATAGGACTTCGGGTCCAGCTCCTTCTGGTGCTTCTGGGGCGACTACGAGTCGGACCCCGGGCGCGTGCTTTACATGTGGAAAGACGGGGCATTTCGCCCGTGACTGTTGGAGCGGACGTCCTAAGTCCGAGAGAAAGTCGGGAGCTACTTATGAAGAGAAGGGCAAGGCGGTGGAGTCGACTGCATCCCACTATGCTCCGGCCCAACCACGGGTCTACAATCTTGGCCAACAGGAGGCCATTAAACAAGCTGATGTGGTGACAGGTACAGTTTAATTTGTAGCAAGTCAATTTATTTAAATACTTGTTATGCACATGTTACCTTACCACTACTTGTTTAGGATTTGTATTGATTTGTGAAAATCCGGCACGAGCACTCTTCGATACGGGAGCTTCACACTCCTTCTTGTCCGAAGGATTTATATCACGCACATCGGAGTCCCTTCTTCGATGGCGAAGGACAAGTTGGATGTGTTGTTGCCCAATGGGTGTTCGATGCGAGCGGATAGGATCTGCGATGTTAAGATTCGTATTGGGGAGCAGGAGTTCGACCTGTAGGCGTCTTTACTTCCGTTGGCGGAGTTCGACGTCATATTTGCATGGACTGGCTCTCGGAGCAGCAGGCCCATATCGATTGCGGTAGCAAGGAAGTCAAGCTGGGAGCGAGTCGTGAGACGACTTTTACGGGCTTAAAGGGGTCGAGCAAGACGTTGATGTCTGCTCTTCAGGTGGTGAAGGCGGTTCGTGCTGGAGCAGAACTGTTCTTTACACTAGTGGAGGTTGCAAAGCCGAAGCCCGAGTTGGATTGTATTTCAGTGGTATCGGAATACCCTGATGTGTTCCCCGCAGATCTTCCTGGAGCCCCGCCTCAGCGGGAGATAGATTTTACGATTGAGCTAGTGCCAGGTGCAAAGCCTGTGTCACGATCTCCGTATCGGCTAGCGCCTAAGGAAATGGCGGAGCTGAAAGTTCAACTGCAAGAGTTGTTGGAGCAAGGGTATGTGCGCCCGAGTTCTTCGCCTTGGAGCGCACCGGTCCTCTTTGTTAAGAAGAAGGATGGAAGCTTGAGGCTATGTATTGATTATCGGGAGCTAAACAAGCTAACTGAGAAGAACAAGTACCCGATCCCTCGGATTGATGATCTCTTCGATCAATTAGTCGGGTCGACGGTGTACTCGAAGTTGGATCTCAAGGCTGGGTACTATCAGCTGCGAATAAGGGAGAGTGATATCCCGAAGACAGCGTTTAGTACGAGATACGGGCATTATGAGTTTACGGTCATGCCGTTTGGGCTGACTAATGCGCCGTCAGTATTCATGGATTTGATGAACAGGACGTTCAGGGAGTACTTGGACCATTTCGTGATCGTCTTCATCGACGATATTTTGGTGTACTCGCAAAGTGAGGAAGATCACTTCAAGCATCTTCATTTGGTGTTGGAGACGCTAAGGAGAAATCAGTTGTATGCCAAGTTCTCGAAGTGCGAGTTTTGGCTATCCTCAGTGGCGTTCCTCGGGCATATAGTGAGTGGAGAGGGTATTGCTGTGGATCCGGCGAAGATTGTTGCGATACGGGAGTGGCCTAAGCTTGCTACGGTAGCAGAAGTCCGGAGCTTTTTGGGGCTTGCCGGCTATTATAGGCGCTTCGTAGAGAACTTCTCGCGGATAGCGTTACCTCTCACTACTTTGACGAGGAAGGAGCATAAGTTCGTTTGGACGCCGGAGTGCGCGCGAGCTTTTGAGGAATTGAAGTGTCGGTTGACCACGGCGCCTGTGCTGAGTTCGCCATGTGGAACCGAAGGCTATGAGATATATAGCGATGCTTCAGGCAGCGGTTTGGGTTGCGTGCTACTGCAGCACGGAAGCGTGATAGCTTATGGCTCGAGACAGCTAAAAGTGCACGAGAGGAATTATCCGGTCCATGACTTGGAGTTAGCGGCCGTGATTTTTGCCCTGAAGCTGTGGAGACACTATTTGTACGGTGTGAAGATTGATATCTACACCGATCACAAGAGCCTAAAGTATCTAATTGATCAGAAGGATCTGAATATGCGGCAGCGTAGATGGATGGAGTTCCTGGGGGACTATACATTCAAGATCCACTACGTGCCTGGCAAAGGGAATGCGGTTGCGGATGCATTGAGTCGCCGAGCCCCAGCTCAAGCCAATTGGCTATCGGTGCATGATGAGCGGTTGGTGCGGGAGTTGGAGGTGCTGAAGATTGTTTGTGTGGATAGACAATCAAGTGCTGAAGCAGTTCTGAATTGTACTGAAGTCCAATATGACCTGGCTGATCGTATTCGGCAGGCTTTGGATATGGATGCTCATATGAAGCAGTTCATGGTAGAGGCTCTGGATGGGTCAAATTCCCAATTCGTCGTGGAGGACGAGTTGCTTTGGAAAGACGGTCGTTTGTGCGTCCCAAGTGTGGGCAATTTGCGGGTGGAGTTGTTGTACGAGGCACACCATACCAAGTACTCGATTCACCCGGGGAGCACGAAGATGTACCGTGATGTGAAGAAACTGTTTTGGTGGCCGGATTTAAAGAAGGATGTGGCGCTATACGTAGCGAAGTGCCAAACCTGCGCCTTGGTTAAGGCGGAGTGCCAAAAGCCGGGAGGATTTCTTAAGTCCTTGCCTATTCCGGAGTGGAAATTCGACGACATCTCTATGGACTTTGTGCACGGTTTGCCAAGGTCGCAAAAGGAGAACGACGCCATTTGGGTGGTTGTTGATCGATTAACGAAGGTGTCGCATTTTATTCCGCATAGGAAGGAGGATCCGGTGGAGAAGCTGGCAAAGCTTTATGTGGATAACATAGTACGGCTTCATGGTGTGCCCCGCAGCATCGTGAGTGACCGAGATGGGCGGTTCACGTCCAATGATTGGAGGCTGGTGCAGCAAATGTTGGGAACAAAGCTGAAATTCAGCACAGCCTTCCATCCACAAACGGATGGGCAGACCGAGAGGGTCAATAGAACCATGGAAGACATGCTTCGCATGTGTGTCTTGGATTTTGGAAAGCAATGGGAAGACCACCTTTATTTGGTGGAGTTCGCATACAACAACAGCTACCAAGCGAGTATTCAGATGGCGCCCTTCGAGGCCCTATATGGTAGAAGATGTCGCACGCCGTTGTCTTGGTTAGAAACGGGTGAGTCAAAGTTGTATAAGCGATCGGAAGTGGAGGATGCTACTTCTTTGGTGAGAACAATTCGGGAGAGGTTGCTTATCGCTCAGGACCGGCAAGCAAAGTACTATAATGCCAAGCACAGGAACGTGGAGTTCGCTGTGGGCGATTATGTATACTTAAAGATCAAACCGTTCAAGGGTGTCTCGCGGGTGCGACGATTGAAAAAGCTAAGCCCGAGGTACCTTGGACCGTTTGAGGTTCTGGAGCGAGTTGGTGAAGCGGCCTATAGGTTGAAGCTTTCAGTGGAGCTAAGTGGTTTACATGATGTATTCCATATTTCGGTGCTTCGGAAGGCGGTGCAAGAGCCTACGCAAGTGATCGCGGTTGATCAAGTGCCGGTGGAAAGTGGGCTAACGACAAAGGTCAAGCCCGTGCGGATTGAGGACTCGGAGGTCAAGCGGCTACGCAATAAAGAGATCAGGATGGTCAAGGTCCGGTGGGACAATTGCGGTCGTGAGGAGCTCTCTTGGGAGCGAGAACAGACTATGCTTGACGAGTATCCGGAGTTGTTCTGCTCAGGTACAAAATTTTCGTTTTGTACATATCTTTCCTTTATGTAATTTCGTGGACGAAATTCTTTTAAGAGGGGTAGAGTCGTAACGCCCCGAAACTCAAAGGTGAAAGGGGGATGTTTTGGGCCAGTTTGAGTTCTGGCTGCAGGCACACGGCCTGGGACACGGGCGTGTCCCAGGGCGTGTCAAGCCTGTGTCGACACTAAGGCGGGAAGTCGACACTTTGATCTCGACATTGTGTCGAGACTGGGCACACGGCCTGCGACACGGGCGTGTCGCAGGGCGTGTCGACCCGTGTCGACACTTAGCCGCGAAGTCGACACTGTGCTTCGACAATGTGTCGAGACATGGCACACGGCCTGCGACACGGGCGTGTCGCAGGGCGTGTCAGCCCGTGTCGACACTCGTCCCGCGAAGTCGACACTTTGGTGTCGACAATGTGTCGAGACATAGCACACGGCCTGCGACACGGGCGTGTCGCAGGGCGTGTCGACCCGTGTCGACACTTAGCCGCGAAGTGTCGAGACCGTGTACACGGCTTGGAGCCCAGGCGTGTCAAGGTGACACGGGTAGGGACACGGGCGTGTCCTAGAACCCGTGCAGTGCTCGGGTTGAAAATGGGGAAAAATCATGGGGTACACGGCCGGCCACACGGCCGTGTCAAGTGGAACACGGGCGTGTCAGCTCGAACACGGGCGTGTTCGATACCCGTGTGCGGTTCTAGGTGATCCGATTTTGACGGCGAATGAGGCACACGGCCCTGTACACGGGCGTGTGCCAGGCCGTGTTCGGTCCAGATTGGGCATTTCAGCCACGAATCAAAGTCGTTCGTTTCCTTGTTTTGAGATCCAACGGCTGGGGGTTGTTCCTGAAGGGATATACCCGGGTTTTGACTTAGAAAACCCTCACTTTTCTTAAGTTATCTCTTTCTAAAGTCTTAGAGAGAGAGGAGAGCCAAGGGAAGAAGAAGGAGTTAGATCGCGCCATTGGAGGAGCTTCGGAGCTCCGAATCGCGAGCCGACTCCGGATCCACGGAGGCAATGCTAGTGTGGTTGTTTTCATCCGATTACTTTTCAATGGCGCCAAAGAGGAACGCAAGGGTAATGATCCTCATCTTGAGCATGAGTCGCTCTCTTTCTTTGCATAGGAAGCCCGCTCTCGCGAGTGTGCGGAGAGTTGGAGGCATTCCTTCGGGTAGATATGTGAAGTCCCCATTATTTAGAGTCCGTATGCGAGAACGAACATAGGCATGATGTGTGAAGCCTACCCGGACATGTTGGTCTGGATCGGTGATGTTGCATTGCATAATGCCGGAGAAGACTCTGTGCTATTGGTTGTTTTTCGGGTTTTCTACGCGGTAGATTGCAGCAGGGAGCCTTGGGGACTAACCCAAAGGTGCACTCGGAAAACTGGGCGGATACGAGATCTTGCCAACTTGGTGGCCTGAGAGCCAACTTGAACATAACCGGGTTATGTGACTTGTGATAGAATGGGACTCGGTGAAAGTTTGACCCGTGCAAATGGCTTAAATTGTCGTTGCGATGTGAGCACGGGTTAGATGGAACCGTACCCGCTTTATGTCGTTCGGTTAAAGAGACCTAAGGTTACGTGGCACTTGTCCGTTGGCATAGATGTGAGTCTTCGGCGGTCAATGGCTTAAATTGTCGTGACCCAGGCCAGGAAGACTAATTGCTCATAGGTTTGGCCGTCTAAGTGGCGGTGGTGAGTCCGGAATGTTAATGGCTTTAATTGACGTGACATCGACCGATTCACCGAGAATGTGCCCTGAGTGCACGGGGCGTGTGGCCGTACGAGCCAACGTCTGTGATGACATGGCTATGGTTATTTATATGGCTCGCTTATGCTAATGAAATGCAGGGAAGGAGCATCGCCGCCCCGAGTTGGGGGCGGGATCGTTATAATTTGGTCAGCATTGCTGACCGTTGCCTTGTTTTGCCACCGTGCGGTGGTTTGTTGCTTGCAGGTGCAGCTGGACCAAGCGGTCAATAGCGGGCTAAAGCCCTTTTTGCGAAGCCGGCCCTCGAAGGCCCAAATGGAAATGTTTATTGCTTTATTCATGTATGACCGGCCTGCGTGCCGTGGTTTGTAAATCATGTAACAGTCGAGCGAAACATTTTGTAAGGCCTTAAGGCTTGTTTTGAGTATTTTGTAATAACATTCCTATTTTCGTAGTAGTGGACATTCGTGCTTGTTGCTGGGTTCTTGTTTACAAACTTTATAAACTGCTTCCGCTAGAATGCTCTGTGTAGGACGTTGAGATTGGTTGGATGGTTTCCATAAGTAACCACCCGGTCTGTCTGTGGTATATGGCGTCGGGCCCCGGCCGGACCTACTGCTATATGCTATGCGACGGATAGGGGGTGTTACAACGAGCATGCGCAGTGGCACAGTCGTGCACACTATGTCCAGTGGTCGTGCGGTTTCCCCAGACAGAACTTGGAAAATAGAGAATATAGTGCGCACAATCAGTGGTGCACGACCAGTGGTCGCGCGCAATAGATCCATAGATCGTGCACAGTGTTCCTGTACCGTTTGGGATTTTCGAACAATCTCGAAACACTCACACGACCCTTGGACCTGCAGTAAAAATCGAAAAGCCACCAGAATGGGTACACCACATTCTCCAGACACATAAAAACACCAAATAGGGCAAAAGAACAATAATTATGAAATCAAACAGAAAACGGGCCTAAAGTGCACTTAATATGAAATGGACAGAGAAATGAATATGAATAATTATGGCTCTCAAGTAGGCAAGGATATAACTATAGCAATAACGAGAAAACTGGCCCAGATGAGTTCAAAAATATGTATATAACTTGGACTCATCAGTAGGCAAGGCTAAAACTATAGCAATACACAATCTCTTCTTCAACTCTTGGAAAGCTTTTCACACTTATCACTCTAAATTAATGCAGTATTCTTCTGGGTAAGTCTAGTTAAAGGAGCAAACAACACTGAAAACCCTTCCACAAATCCTCTATAATAGCCAGCCAGGCCTAAGAAGCTCTTAATCTCCTTTAGGTGTAGAAGGTCTCTCCCATTCCATCACAGTAGAAATCTTGGTCTGGTGTATGGAAATACCGTCCTTGCTTACAACATAACCCAGAAAGGAAACTTGAGATAGCCAGAACTCACACTTTCTCTACTTCGCATAAAGCTTATGCTCCCTCGAGGTCGACAAAACCAATCGCAAATGTTGAGTATGCTCCTCAACACTGCAGGAATACACAAGGACGTCATCTATGAATATGATCACAAAACGATCCAAGAATTCCTTGAACACTCTATTCATTAAATCCATGAATGCAGAGAGTGCATTGGTCAAACTGAAGGACATCACCAAAACTCAAAATTTCCATGCCGCAAATGGAAAGCGATCCGTGGAACATCTGCCTCACGAATTCTCAATTGGTGATTGTCTGAACAAAGATCGATCTTTGAAAATACTGAGCTACCACGCAACTGATCGAACAGATCATCAATCCTCGGCAAGGGATATCTATTCTTAATGGTCACCTTATTCACTTCTCTATAATCGATGCAAAGCCTCATCAATCTATCCTTTTTCTTTACAAATAAAACAGGAGCACCCCACAGAGAAGAACTTGGTGTAATAAAACCACACTGCAGCAATTTATCAAGCTGAGTACGTAAATCATCCAACTCATGCGGAGCCATGTGGTACGGTTCTTTGGTAATAAGATGAGTACCTGGCTCGAGGTCTATCGCAAACTCTATCTCCCTCACCGGAGGAAGTCCTGGAAGATAATCAGGAAAAACATCTAGAAACTCTCGCACCACCAATACATCCTCAAGACGTGGTGTAACAAAAGCAGTTTCCAAAGCAGAAATAGAAACCAAAAATGCCTCACAAACAGACTCTATAGCACGACAATCTCGTACCGCAAAAATAATAGGGGAAACCTTATCCTGAAAACCATAGATGCTCATAGGTTGGTCATTGTCCATCCTGAAATCCAGTCGCTTTGCGTTGCACTGGATGACCGCATCATACTTGGAAATCTAGTCCAAGCCCAAAATAACATCAAAGTCCACCAGATCCAACACCATCAGATCCACAAAGGCTAGGAATTTGCCTAGATAAATAGGGCATCTCAGAACTCCTTGATTAGATATCACTGATTCACTAGAGGGAAGCCTGACATTGAAGGAGTCTCCTAACTGAACTACGTTCAAACAATATTTATCTACGAACCTCCGCTCCACAAAGGAATGGGTGGAACCTGAATAAAAAAGAACATGTGACAACCTATTTCGCACCTTAAACTCCCCTAAAACGGTAGCATACATAACTAGCCGCTCCTCATCACCTTTCCTCTTCTCTTTTCACAATGCGGCGCCTCGATTCTTGGCGTTCTTAATCGCCTTAACATTTAGAGCGGCTTCCACTGCCTCAGCATAGCTTTCGGCTCTATAAGCGCATTCCAATTGTTGGACATCACTTCTTAACCCTCTGAGAAAGTGCTTCACTCTTCCTTCCTCTGAAGCTACCAAATCAAGAGCAAATATGCTCAACTTACTAAACTCAATCTCATATTCACTCACCGTGAGTTGTCTCTACTTCAAATGCAAGAAATTATTCATCAGCCGGTTCTGCTCGACCGAGGGTAAGAACTTCTTCAGTAGCATCTTCTTGAAGGACTCCCAAGAGAATCCTTCCTTCAAACTGCCCTTTTCCCGAATACACCAAATCTTTGTCAGGCCTTTTAGATAGTAGGCCGCAATAATTACCTTTTGGGCTTCAACAATCCCCTAATACATGAACATCTCATCGACAGTGATGATCCAATCATCCAAAACCAGAAAGTTGGCACTCCCGTCATAAGTGGGAGGTCTCAATTGCTAGAAATACGATATAAGGTTCATCTCTGGTGGTAACATCACTGGGGGTACCAGAGGAGCAGGATTAGCATGTACGGCTTGAATCGTGGCATAATCTTACGCTATGGGTTGCTACGTAGGAGCGGCAGACAACAAGGACTGAATCTGCGACTGCACCTCAACTAACTGCCTCGAAAGAGCCTCATTGGTCTGACGTAGACTCTCGATCAACGCATCACTCTGCGCACCTGACGCCTCACCCTCTGACTGGGGAGTTGACCTCGTCGCAGGACACTTTGGTGGCATTTCTAAAAAAGGTAATGAATGACTCGTCAAAAATCCTAGATTACAACTAAGCCACACAACTAGTTCAGACCATACTTAAGACACTTGCTTATGCTGCAACTTGCTCTGGGATTTTATAATGATGTTATGTCCTACTTAGGATGATATTCTCTCATCCTATTTACTCATGTGCCTCTGATTTGAATGCATAAATTCTTTATTCTTCTTTAAAATCATGTGTGTACATGTGTCATCATGTAAACCTTGACTTAGCATGCGTGCTTATGCGATGATATGTTTTGTATGTTGTGGTATGCATTCTAAAAAGGCCTTAATGCATGAATGAGCAGCATACACATGAAATGGTATGCATCCCATACTACATAACATCACATGCAACAAGAAAAGAAAACATGTTAATGGGCACCCATGTGATGATGGTTATGCATCTCGTACTACATAACTATTACATGTTGCCTCTTATGGTGCATCCATATAAAAACACATTATGCATATCATACTATATAATATGCCATGTATACTTCTTATCATGCTATGTGTGTAGTGATTATGCTTCGGTTATGACGTACTGATGACACATCGGTGTGTATATGGAGATGAAAGAAGGGAAACAACTAAACGATATTGGATGGTTCGACCAACTTGTCAAACCAACCTCCCTCTGATACCAACTGTCATAACCCGTATTTTCATCGCCAAAACATATATCAGAGTAAGGGAAAATGTGTGTCATGATGACACGTCAGCAGGGAATAACTGCGGATGCTCAGGCAAGACTCCTACTTAATCAGGAAGAAAGATTCTTTAAGTTATTTAAAGGAAAAATCAGTTTAAGTATAGTAGTTAGTCGTATCTCTCGGCTTAGTGACTCATCTAGTCCACGAGAAAAGTAGTTAAAAGATGCGGAAAATACATCTTTTACAAAATTAGACATCCTACATGAGTTTAGAGGTTCCTAAAGGACACCTCAAGGTATGCAAGTTCTAGATTTATAATAGCAATAAAAGTAGATTTTTACGGACGTTAAATATAGTGATTTAACATTTTAAAAAAACATGCAATGCATGAGGTAATAATGGTAGTTTTTATTCTTGAAAATACATATCATGCAATCCTAACATAAAAATTCCAGAGAGCAAGTAATCCAATACACAGAAAGAAAACTAAGCAGCTAGTAAGTATCCAAAATCAACAATCCTTTGGGTTTCAACAAACTGACAAAAACCCACAAAAAAACAAAGTATGTCTGAACTAGTAAATTAAACAAAACAACAATCTACCTCGCTACGGCAAGGCAAAACCACAGCCAGCACATCTGCCCAGGAACTCCAAAACCAGCACGACAATCAGCTACAGCTCTGAACATGAGGCATTCCAAAGACAAAACACTTCAGCAAGAATGTACAAGTGATGACAGAAAGTAAGTCAAAAGTAAACAAAGTCGAGTGGTATCAACCCATGACCCACGGAAAGATACTTAAATAAAGTACAATAGTATGGTACAAAAGTAAAAAGGAACACTTACATGAAGCGTCATGTATAATAACAGCACCCCAAATGCACAAGACTATAAGGGGAAAAGGTTAAGGTTAAGTTATCATGAAGAGAAACAAACCCCTATTAGCCATCTGTGGTCAACTCCACCAAAAAAATGAAAACGGGCGGTGTGGCCAACCCAGAAGACAATTTATCTGTCTAATTGCGGGGGAGACTGGATACTGCACCATATACCGCAAATGCCCAAACACCCTGTATAGCCCCACAAAAGTACTAATAGGGAGACAAACGTTACGGCGGCGGTTTCATCCACTTATAACACCCACAACAAAGGAAACCTGAAAGGAAAACCCCGTAATGACCTGGGTTTAGAGCTCAGAGGACAGCCACAACCCTTCCTGGTCTGGCAGCGTGTCTCCCCCCACGGCATCGCCATGAAGGAAACCATGATATAAGTCTCAAGACAACAATGGCACATCGGATTCTACTAGACAACTCTAGATTAGGAGGGGTTGATCAACCTTTAGGAAGAATTTACAATCCTAAATAACTCTAACGTGTTCTACATGGAAGTTGAGGAACGGTAATAAGAGTGGAATTTAAACACATCATCAAAACATATAGCATTTAACAGGGTAAGGTAGCAAAATCAAGAACATGAAGATTATAATTGGACATTAGACGGGAGATCTTAACAGCACTTACAGTCAACAAATTATTTAATAATCATGATAACAAGAAGTTTGAAATTTCTGCAAATCGGGATAAAGAATGGAAGAGAGTGAGAAAACAATCACTTGCCTTGGTTTTACAGGAGAAAGACATCCAAATCACTCCTTGACATAGATCAGGGCTAAAGAAGACAAGGGAAGTCAAAATCTAACAAGAAATAGATGAAATAGAGGTTAGATCCAAAACCCCTAATGAGAAAAACTCAAGAAATGGGTAATATTTTACAACGATGATGAAGCTCTCGCTAAGAGCCTTTTGGATCTACGATCAGTTGGAAATTTTGAGCACTGGAGCACCGTCGGCAGCCACTGGAAGGATAGCGGAAAAACTTTCTCTCTCGCTCATGCCGCTCTGGTTCGGGAGATGAACAAGAAATTTGGTCTAAAATGAAGGAGGAAGGAGAAGTAGGTATATATGTATATATTACGGGTAATATTAGGATAACAACACTTAAGAAAAAGAACCGGGATCGGCTGAACCGGGCATCTCGGGAAGAAGGCAAGGTTAACTCGAGAACAACCAGACAATTATCGAGAATAATATAGATCTCGAGTACTAGAAGAGACTTCTCGAGAACAAGAAGGCTTTCTCGAGAACAAGACTGCTATTCCCGAGAACAGAGAAGAATATCTCGAGAATTAAGAATAAATTTTTAGAGGGCTGAGAATAGAATTTTCTAGAACAAGTAAGGGCCTCTTGAGAACAGAAGATAACGGTATCTCGATAACATGCAAAAAATTCTCTAGAACAAAAATGCATTCTCGAGAACAAAAAGGCATTCTCGAGAACAAAAAGGCATTCTCGAGAACAAAAAGGCATTCTCGAGAACAAGGCAGCAAATTCCAGAGAACAGAAAGGCACAACTATAGAACGACCAGGTGGAACTCAAGTACAATAAAGATTTCTCGAAAACATGCAGGAAAGACAAATCTGTTCGACTCTTGGTCGAGCTCAGCTCGACGTTCGTCGAGCTCCGCTCGAAGTTCGTCGAACACAAAGGAAAAACCCCGTTCGACGAATTTTGCTCGAAGTTCGTCGAACCCAGATTCGCTCGATGCTTTGTCGAGCTCAGCACGATGTTTGTCGAGCTTCGCTCGACAATCGTCGACCTCCATACAGCTCCCAGAAATTTCATATAATAAAAATTGAGTTCGACGAAAACCTACCCTTTAGCAAGGCTTCCCGAGAATCAAAACAAGCTTAATGCTTTGATATAATAATTATCATAATCAAATATTTGAACAAGGAAATATGAGTTCAAAATAAAGGCCCAAATGCGCCAAATTAATCGAATTAAACAACGAAGACAATCTTAGAATCTGACGTACCATTCTTAAGACACAACATCAAATGCTCTCCCAAGCAAAAGAGATCACCACAAGGGTCCAAACATGCATCGAGACTCCAAAATGCTCGGATCACAACAAAGCTGGACAAGTCCAAGGCCTCAAAACCTCATCCCTTATATTAAGGAAAACAATCAATCCCATCAGAATCCCAAAACCTGGTCAAATAGACCCAACGGACTCAAAAACGCACAAACGGTGCAGCGCCAACATCAAAACAAAAAAGCATAACACCCTGACGTCATAATTATGATGTCGACAAACCAAATAATAACATCATAAAAAACAAGAGTGTTACACACACAAGCCCTACAATTTAGAACAAAATGTTCTTACAAGATTATTTTTTTAGATTACAATAAAAGATAATAAAAGATATACACCTTCAGCTTTGGTCTTCGATTGAAATAGAACAACTGAGAACTGTCCTGGAGCAAAGCTTGAAATATTTTTCTTCAACTTGTGCCTTAGCTCCTTCTTGATCTCTCGTATCCTTGTAGAAATAAGAAGATCAACCACTGATCCTTGATGAACCCAACCTGTTCTCCTTAGATCTGAGAACAACTTCTGGAAGAACATGGTCGTTGGCACTCTCAGCACATACAGTACTTTGCAGCAGCACTTAGCAGCGGCAAAAACAACTTGGCACTGGCATACACACGATCCTTCTCTTTCTTAACCTAAAAGATGCTTTATATAGGCTCCATCAATCTACGATGAATCTTGGATTAATTTGACCTTTCATGGCCAAGAATGGATAAAGTTATTTTGCTTTATTAGCCTTTTGCCAAAAATGGGTCGTGCCATCTCAACGGCTATATTCAAAATTATCTCAGTGGTTTAGTTGAGACTGGCTTCTGTCTTAGTGGCAGATTCACTACGTCTCAGCAATTTCACTGAGAACCCACTGCTTTCATAGCAGGGCTGGGATAGGCTACTGTCTTAGTGGCTATTAGCTGAGCCTCAGCGGTTCTGCATAGGCCAGATAGTCTTCTTGGCGAATTTCTCTAGAATAGCTGAGACAGATATAACAATTTCTAGATCTGTTCCAAATATGTTTTTAGAACAACTTAAACTTGTGCAATGAGTAAAGTAGAAGTTCTATCAAATACATTATGCACTTAGCATTGAAGGTGATACCTTTTCAAGTTCAAGGAATTTTGAAGAGAAATATTTCCAATAATCTCACCCTATTCGATGAAGGCAGAACACATAACAATGCTAAGATGCATTTTAATACATAAAACATCTCATGATAAATTGGAAAATTTAATTATACAACATCATGACAATATTATAGGAAAAAATAAATGTTTAGCCAAACTTAAACATAAGCTAAATAACTGGGCTAATCTAAGGATAACATCATAATAGTTAGATGTTTAACCATTTTAAGCACAACTTAACAATCTGATTAATCAACATAAAAACATACCTAATAGGTATAAGCTTTAAAACTTTTCATTCAGCCAACAGAAATAACCTAAACCATCATATGATAGTTTAACATGTATATAATAGTTCAAAGTTTTCAGATATAATGTCATGAGCTAACATACGAAGGTTAACATATAATATTCAACATTAGTTAATTGAGTTTCAACTACAATTCAGATTTTCTCTTTTTGTAAAGCTAGAGCCTTTATCTTCAGCAGCGCCTACCAGTTTTGCACTCTGGGCCTTGTTCTTCTACCTCCTGAATTAGAGAAAATGTTTTGGTAAGTATTTGGGAGGCATCTTCTTAGGTTTGTTCCTTCCGACCAAATTCTTCTTGAAGATTTTTTCTCTTAAAGAATACCTTTCCATGTGCTTGATCCATTCTTTAGAAGAATATATATTGTCAATGTTCTTAAATAGTTGTCCATGGTTTAGCCAAACATTGATAATTATTGTCTCTGAGAAATCACTAAGATATTCATAGTTTGGATCATCTGTATTTTCAGCTCTTCTCCTTACCATGAACTCTTTAGCCAACAAAGTTCCTTCTCTCTTTCTCTTAGCTGCAAGTTGTGCATCCTGTGTAACTCTAGCTTGAGCAAGGAAATTAACATCTTCTAGTCTATTCTTGTCCAACATAGGAAAGTGCAGTGCAATCCTTGTACCTTGAAGCACATTGACGGCATGCTCATCAATGAGCTTGCAATCTTAGCATTGCCCTCCTCCCCCTTTCTGGCTTCTTCAAATAGCTTATTTTTCAATAGAAGGGAGTTAGCCTCAATCCTGCTAGATAGTGTCTGGAATCTATTTTCATTGTCAGCTAATATTTCATCTTTGATCTGGTAGGCTCCTTTCATGGATGTTACGGCAGTATTAGTAATATGATTGTTTATATGATATCTAGCTGCCCTGATAACATCATCAGTCTGACATATAAAGTTCTTTACATACTCCATATCAGTAGCAGAGAATTTTAAGCTTTTGTACATTGAGCTTAGTATTTAAGATTGTGCTTTGCCTTTGCTGGCTGCTTTAACAAACTAGCTAGTCATCTCTCTATTCAGGTGAACAGTCTCATCTTTCACAGTCCGAATTTCTATCAGCAGCTCAGCTTTTACTTTAGAGATGGACTTGTCTATATAATATTTAACTAAAGTGGTTTGCTCATCCAATAGAGCCATGATAGAATAGAAAAGGGAGGTATCTGTAGTGGTTGAAGGTGGAGGATTGTTCATGGGAGAATTTTTGCCTTGGTCCTTTTGATCATCACACTCATGGAGAGTGGATGGATTAGCCTTATTCTGATCAAGGACCTTTAAAGACTCCCCTTCAACATTAGTATCATCAATAGAAATGATATCATTATCATACATATCAACATCAGTAGCATTATTTGAATTACCATAATCATCTACATCAGCATCATCTTATTGAGTGTTGGCTCATCTATTACAATAAGCTCCCCCTTAAAAGGTACATTCACCTCTTCTGATACAGATGATTCTATATAGTCTCCAAGATCCTTTGTTGGTTCCATTGTCTCTTCCTTATCAGAAGTAATTGGAGCATTGGGCACATTATGTGTGGCACTTTCTGAAGGAACATTTGTAAAATCAAAAGCAGCATAGATTTCATCAACATGCTCTTCACCAGCTAGATTTCTAACTATTTCATTGTTGGCTTGAACACTTGCAGAGGACTGACTTTGGTCAATGCCAACCTGAAGACCAACATCTGTTAGGGATGCAGATTCTGAATCATATTCTGAACTAGATTCTGAATTAATAGCTCCCACAACTTTTTTCCTTTGTCCTTGAACTTGTACTTTCCTTCAAAGGTATGATTCATAGTAAGAACTCAAGAGAATTTTTCCAATGTCTTCATGTCCATCCTTTTCTGTCGTGAATTCTAACTCCTTGCTTCTTGTTGAAGCTATCTGGATATGAGTTTATCAGATAAAGGGATAAGATTCTTCCCATATTTAGAGCCTGTAGACAGTCAATTATGCTCTTTAAGATGACATTGGCCCATGAGGTCTTCTTCTATGGTATAATCCTGGTGATTATCTCAAACATGGGCTTGGATATGGTGTCATGTGATCCAGGCTTGCATAGAATGGCTTTCCCAACTATTTTCCAAGTAAGTTTCCTCTCTGGTTGAAGTTTTTCCATCTTAGTGATCCAATCTTAGCATCACTGTATGCACACCACTCCAACGCACTATCTCTATCCGTGTTGGAGATGTCTTCTTCTTCATCACTGTCAAGAGAGGGTAACTAAAGGGCCTTAGCTAAATTCCTTGGAGTAATCCTGATCTTCATACCTCCAATTTTGGATTTCAGTTATGTCTTATTTGGGGAAAGCTTTACATTCCAGAAAATTTCCAATAGTTCATCTCTCAGGATGGGGGAAGGTTCAGATGGGATATATTCTAAACCTAGGGCATCCAACATCCTGATGACTTCTCTAATCTCTATTGAGGCATGTATAAATCCATTCCTTACAATCTCATAGCCTTCCTACAAATCTTTTGAAGACTTTAGTGCCATTGAAGCTGGAAGATGATACGTTGACACGGGTTTGGTCTCAATGACTTGGAAAGAGATTAGGGTTTAATGGCTTTCAATTTACTGAGCCTTTATTTATATGTAGTGTTAAGGAGTTGATAGGATGACCTTGATTATTATTTCTTCTGATTTGATAGTTAAAATTAGTTGATTTAATTTTAATTAGCTCATCTCAATGGTTGTGCTGAGATAAATTGATAAGCCGTTGGCACATGGTAATTTATATTCTTATATAAACTGCTTAGATTGTCTCAGCGGTCCCAGCGGTTCAGCTATTCTCAGCTACTTCAGTTGACCTGACTGTTTTTCAATGAACATAGTCAAAACAAGTTTGACATTCATTGATAGTTGATAGTTGACTGGGCCATCTTGATACTTTTATTATGGTAAAGGTTGTTAACCTAACATACTACTAAGGGTTTGCGAGCAACTAATAAATTTTAGAAGAATAACTGTGCAAACTAGTTAGTTATGATAATTAATAGCTATCAATCTACCAACATAACACACTTGTCTAAGCATGAAGGTAAAGTAGAAATATAGAGAATTTAATCAAAAACGGAAACACTTAATTGACATGTATCATTCAATATTAAGCATTCCTAACTCAATTTTGAATAAATTGAACTTAGCCTCATCCAATGGCTTAATGAATATATCAACAACTTGATTCTCAGTGGAGACAAATTCAAGGCAAATATCTTCACTTTCTACATGTTCTCCAATAAAGTGATATCTAATTTCTATATGTTTAGTCATGTTATGTGAGACATGTTTCTTAGCAATAGAAAATGCACAGAATGAGTCACAATACAAAGGAGAATGACTTACCATGAGGTTTTAGTCCTCTAACTGATGTTGTATCCATAGGAGTTGTACACAACAGCTTCCTGCATATATATACTCAGATTCAGTAGGAGATATAGTAACACTAGTCTGCTTCTTGCTACTCCAAGATACCAGTCTTCTCCCTAGTAATTGATAAGTTCCACTTGTGCTTTTCCTACTTTCCTTGCAACCTGCAAAGTCTGCATCTGAATAGACAATTAGATCGAAATCATTACTTTTAGGGTACCTAAGTCCAAGGTGTTGGTTGACCTTAATATATCTCAAAATCCTATTTGCAGATGGGTAGTGAGATTCCTTATGGAATGCTTCGTACCTAGCACTTACACATATTGCAAACATGATATCTGTCCTTCTAGCAGTTAAGTACAATAAGGACTCAATGATGCATCTGTACATGGATTCATCAAAGGGCTTACCCTTCTCATCCTTGTCCAGGGAAATGTTGGACCCTATGGGATTTTTCATGGTGGAAGCTGATTCCATCCCAAATTTCTTAATAAGCACCCTAGTGTACTTATTCTGAGAGATAAAAATTCCTTCATCAGACTGTTTCACTTGGATGCCTAAGAAGTATTTAAGCTCTCTCATACTACTCATCTATAAACCCCCTGCATAAGGTTAGCAAACCTTTTACAAAGGTTATCCTCAGTAGACCTAAATATTATTTCGTCCATATAAATTTGAACTAGGAGACACTTGCCCTTTGTTTCCCTAAAAAATAATATGTTATCTATCTTTTCCCTTAAGAATTTGTTCTCAATGAAAAAGGTAGAGAAGTTTGCATACCAAGCCCTAGGGGCTTTCTTCAAAGCATATAAAGCTTTCTTTAATTTGTAAACATGATTTACTAGAGTGGGATGTACAAAACCTGATGGCTACTCCACATATACCTCTTCCTTGAGATTACCATTCAAGAATGCTGACTTGACATTCATCCGGTAGACATTGAATCCCTTGTGTGTATCATAGGCAAGGAACATCCTTATGGCCTCTAACCTTGCAACCTGGGCAAAGATTGGTCAAAGTCTATTTCCTCTTCTTGCATATAGCCTTTATTTACCAGTCTTGCCTTATTCTTGATGACTGTCTCATTCTCATCAAGCTTATTCCTGTAAACCATTTAGTCCTAATTATGTTATGTCCAAGTGGCTTTGGCACCAACTTCAATACCTTGCACCTCTTGAATTGTTGTGGCTCTTCTTGCATTGCATTGAACCATAAGTTATCCATGTTTGCTTCTTCAAACCTCTTGGGCTCAATCTGAGACGGGAAGCTCGAGAACAATAATTCATTGTGAACTCTGCTTCTTGTGGTCATACCTTATTGTTCATTCCCAATGATGAGATTTCTTGGATGGATCTAGTTGGTCTTCGTCCAATGCCTGTGTAGTTTGTCACTCTTTGGGAATGCTCACAGCATCATTCCATCCTCTTCCTTTTGGGCACTAGGAGGAGTAATCTTGATGGTCTGTCTATCCATCTCCAACTTCACAACTGCATATCTTAGGTCCATTTCTTACTAGAGTAGGAACCTTGAGATAACTTCCTTGTTCCAGACTTAAGTCTGGACCAACCTTTATCTGACCCACAAAAGCTTAGTTTGGGTTCATCTTTTATTGGAGTATGATCCTTCAGTTGGATATTTGTTCCAGTCTTATTCCTGGAACAACCTCTGTCCAAATACCACATGGGGATATGGGCACTTGGACTATTCTACAAAACAGAGTTTTACCTTACCTTAGGACCCCAATAATTATTGGGTCCTAGGTTCTAATTAGCATAAAAATGCACATGCCTTCCTGCAGATTTTTTAACAGGAAGACTAACACTAGCTTTGTCATGAAGACTTACCCTTGCCCTTGGCACACTAGGGTTGTGCCAACAATCTATGGCAAAGTGTCCCACATTGCCACAACAGCTTATTAAACAAGTCACTTCTCCAATCTTGGCTCCTAAGAGCTTATAACACGATCCCGTGGAACCACTCAGTCTCCTCCAAGACTTACAGATCAGGCACAAAGCCCTACAACTCAATGATCCAAAGATCACCTATCTCAGGCCCAAAGGCCCTACAACTCAGGCTGGTAGGACAGCCTTACCTCCGAGAGAATCACTCTCCTACAACTCAGGCACAAAGGCCCTATGTCAGATCAAAAGGATCCTACAACTCAGGCACAAGTGCTCTACAACTTAGAGAGAATGACTCTCCTACCTCAGATCCAAACTGGATCCTACTCTCAGGACAAAGCCCTCCCTTAGATTCTCTACAGAATCCTACCACTCAAGCCAAGGCCCTACTTCTCAAATCCACAGAAGGATCCTACACTCAGCCTTTATATATTCAGACTTACAACACAAATCCAAAGGATCCTATAGTAGAAAGAGTTTGTTGTTAATATTTGACTCCAGATAAAATATTATCTGAGTATACCTTCTTGAGCTGAGATGAACTCAGCCCTACCTTCTTCATAGCAACAACAATAGATCTTTAATAAATAGTTGTTTGTGGTGGAAGTACCTTGCAGTGAACTGCTTCTTACTGAACTAAGAAAGAGACTCAATTCTAACTTCTTACTTTTCCCTAGAAAGGGAACTTTCTAATCTTGCTATTGAATACAAGATATTTCATGTAGCTTCAACAAGCTAACTGTCTGTGAATCATAGACCACTTGAGAGCAGGATCTTCTTCCTTCTGTCCTGAGAAAACTCAGTTTTGACTTTTACTTCACAGCCTCCAGAAAACGTTCTTCAGAAAATTACTTGTTGGAATTGGGAAGTAACTGCAGTTAGGGTTATCCCTTTCTGCTACTTCTTTCCCAGAGAGATGTCCCAGAACTTGTTGTTGATGGTGAGGATGTCAACAGCTAACTCTTATTTGCTTCCAGTTACTGCAGCAAGGGTAAACCTTGTTGCTCCTTTTACCTGAAAAATATCTTCTGAACTTTCTATAGCAGGTGAAGATAGTTACAGCAACTTGGATCGGCTTTCAAATCATCTTTAGCTAGGTTAGACCTTGCTGCTTCTTCTTCTTTAGAGAAATGTCTCTGAACTTACTGTTGATGATGATGATGTCAACAGCTAACTCTTGAACTTTCAGATCA
The DNA here is from genome assembly GCA_039583875.1 of Platanthera guangdongensis. Taxonomy (NCBI): domain Eukaryota; kingdom Viridiplantae; phylum Streptophyta; class Magnoliopsida; order Asparagales; family Orchidaceae; genus Platanthera; species Platanthera guangdongensis. The sequence continues at coordinate 90,007,809 of CM077149.1, forward strand.
GATGGCTAGAACTTGTTCTTCAAAGATCTGCAACAATGGCCGAGGAAGAAGATGAAATCCAGTTGTTTCCCGAAAGCTTATTTCTTCGATCTAATCTCTATTTTTTTATTCCGCCGATCAACGGCTATTTTGACCAGTCAGCCCCACTGAAATTGACAGATATAACTTTACTTTAACATCCAAAAGCTATACAGTAGGCCTGCGGCGCCGTATGTCGCGTAGAGTAGCCATCCCGCCGTATTTTGAATTTTGTTGACTTTTGATGAGTTGTAAATATACGTATTTTTACGTACAATAAATAAGTCGTTTTATGTTATTTTTGTCATTTTTAGTTACTTTTCTTTAATAAATTGTTCCTTTTTGTAAATATTGTACTAACTTAACTTTCCTGTAATTTTCAGGAAAATTATAAAAAAAAGACAAGTACACGCCCGTGTACTTTGGGTAACGCTCGTGACCTAGGCGTGATACTTCAATAACATGAAACCAGTCGTAATTGAAGAAAAAAAGCATGACACGCCCTACGACATGCCCGTGTAAAATGACACGCCCTGTGACCAAGGCCCGCGTCTCTCCATCGATGAACCGCGCAAGACGATCGTCGACCCGACCCTACATGCCCGTGTTAAGATGCGACACGGGCGTGACCCCTCCACCTGGCCCGACAAGACAGCGCGGCGACTTTTCTACGCAATCCGCATACAGATCGACCTCCACAACACGCCCTCCGACACGCCCGTGTCGACAAAGACACGGGCGTGACTTCCATGTGGACCGCCCCTAAGTCAAACTAGCCGTCAAATCACCGGATCACATCTTGTATAGTGCTGACACGCACCCCCTACACGCCCGTGTTTGAGGGCGTGTACTTTGAAATTTTTTCCTATAAATAGTCAGCTGTTGTATGAGTTCCTGTTCTTTTCCTTTAACCATTTTGCTAAGGTGTTATATTGCTTAGATGAGTTCCAATGCTATGTAAGGGATATTTCTCCCCCCTCTCTTTAGATTTTATTTTAGTTCCTTTGTAACCCATGTTTTTACTTAATAAAATGTGTTTTTCTTCTCTTTATATAATTTTGGAATGAATCTAAGCAACTCTCCTTCTACAATCTTATTGTTTTCTTTTATTTTTCTTGTTTTATTTTTCTATGGGTGTGTATGTGTATGAGTGTAGTTTGGTAAATTTGTGTTTTTCTTCATTCATTTTACTTAGCTCTTTAGCATTTATGCCTATTTTATAGCCTTTATGCATTCCTATAAATCTGTAAAAATGTTTTCAAAGTGATTTTCATTTTTCTCTAACTTAGATTTTTGGTTTTGGTCGTAAAACTTCTCATTCTTTTTACTTTATTTTCACTTTTTAACCACTTTTACGGAGTTATAGGAATGAATATATATTTATTTTAATTTTTGGAGCACTTTCATTTTGCGTTTATTTGCAAAACTTTTTGATCCGTTAATTTTTATTTCTGTATTTTATGCATTTCTAACGTATTCTAACTGTAGAAATGTAGTTGTTTTAATTTTTTAGTAACTTCATTTTCGCTATTTCTTTGTATGTGTGCGTGCATGTATGAGTTAGTATTTATAGCATACTTTTATTTCAGTAGAGTGTGTGCGTGTATGAGTTAGTATTTATCGCTTTCTTTTACTTTCTATAGTGTGTGTGTATTTTCCTTTCAGTAGAGTGTGTGAGTATTTCATTTCATGTCGAGTGTGTGCGTGTGTTTTCCTTTCAGTAGAGTGTGTGAGTATTTCATTTCATGTCAAGTGTGTGGGTGCGTGTGTTTTAATTTCTGCAGAGTGAGTGTGTTTTAATTTACTATCGAGTGCGTGAGTGAGTGCATTTATTTCCTCCTACTCATTTGAGTAGGACTCGCTTTAATTTTTTGCCTACTCATTTGAGTAGGACCTGTGTGTGAGAGTTTTTACTTTCTGTCAAGTACGTGTGTGTGTTTTCATTTCCGTAGAGTGCGTGCGTGGATGCATTTATTTTCTCCTACTCGTTTGAATAGGGCTCGCTTTCATTTCCCGCCCACTCGTTTCAGTGGGACTTGTCATTTACTGCTTTATTTACAACTTTCTTTTATTGCTTTCCTTTGACCGCTTTCCTTTTATTGGTTTCATTTTCTCGTTTTTTTTCGCAAGCAGTCCCCATACCGACGAGTGGCTAACCTCTCTTAGCCCTCAGTATCGAAGAGCATCAGAATAGATAAAATCACTTTAAATAATTAAAGGTCCTATTTTTCTAATTAATTAAATTAACTTAAGGTTTTCTCCGGGTTTACGAAGCGTAGAACCACATAATCGATGTGTGGGCTCTATTTCCGTAGTCCATACGCTAGCTAGCCGATAGGTCGTGCCTATGAACCGATCACCCCTCGGTAAATGGAGTTATGCACTAACCCTCGAGAGCGGAGGCGTGCAAACTCTACCGGATTGGGTTCCCCACCCAATAGCGGGGTTCTTAGCGTAATGCGGGCATTAAGAGGAATCCTTCGTCGGACGAGAGCCCGGTCAAATAGTCTTAATATTCATGTGACCGATAGTCCTAGAGATAGGTGAGCTCATTTTAGTGGAACCTCCACGACCAAGTGTCCGCCTTAATTAATTTGAAATTTAGGATCTCTTTTTATTAAAAGTTTATTTTGGTTCAAATTCGGCTCAATGCGGTTGCGCTAAGCTCTTCGTCGTCTCCATTTTAATGTTTTTTCTTTTATGTTTATATATATGTAAATATTAACAAGACAAGTTAATTTTTGGTAAAATAATAGACCCCTCTAGGGAAGAGTAGAAATAATCAACCCGACTTCGAGAACAAAACAACCTCGATATTTCACACCAGAATATCTTGTACTACACACGATAGATGCACTTACCTCCTTCCGTTAAAACTCGGTTTCAACATTTTATAATTAATAAATCCACGCACTTTGTCCTTCCAAAATAAAATATATAAACCGCTCTACTAAATAAAACCCGCAAGGCACCGCGAGTTTTAACATCAAGTTTTTGTTGTCGTTGCCGGGGAGATTTCGAGTTGTTATTTTGAACTCTGGAGAACTATTACTTTTACCTATATATATATAACAAAATGGCCACAAAAAAAATTTATAATAAAATTACTAATAATAAAATTACTAAAAAAACAAAAACACTAAAAAATTTATTTAAAAAAAACTAAGAAAAAAATTAAACCTAAAAATTGAAAAACTATAAAACTTAAAAACTAAAAAATATATAAAAAAAACTAAAAACAACTTAAAATTTTATTATTATATTATTATTATTATTACATATATTTCTCTAAAAAAATTAAAACTAAAAATTTAAAAACTATAAAACTTAAAACACAAAAGATTTAAAAACTACAACTAAAACAAAAAATCTAAAAACTACAAAATCTAAAAAACTTAAAAAAACTAAAAATCCACAAAAAATCTAAAAACTCCAAAATCTAAAAAACTAAAAAAACTAAAAACCACAAAAAAATCTAAAAACCAAAAACACTAAAAAACTAAAAAACCCCCAAAATACTACTAAAAAATACTAACTACAAAAACCCCTACTTAAAAACACAAAAAACAATATTATATATGTATATATCTATAGCAAAAAAAATTCCCCACCTAAAAACCACAAAAAAAATTCTCGTATATATGTTTTGTTTTAACTTCTTTTATTTCTTTTCAAAAAACCCAAAAACATTTTACCAAAAAATAATCACCACATAACATAAATAAAAACTTTTATATTATTAAATATTATATCTCTCGTTTTTCGCTTCGGCGTGCTTCACGCATTTGTGGGCGCTAGGGAATCGCATATTTGTAATGCTCATATAGCTAAGACGTTAGCTTACGAGTCACACACACTTGCCCCCTACCGCCAACAAACTTTTGGCCGAATTTATTTTTCTTGATTTTCTGTTATATTTGTGCCTTTTTTTTCTTTTTCTAAATAATGCAGGGTTTCACTCGGGCCTCTCCGACCTCGTTTACGGGAAGTTCCTCCCCTTTTCTCTTTCTTTTTGTACATACTGCATGTTAACCCCTCAGTCCCAACACCTACAAGATGTCTAGGCCCTGTTTCATTATTCGCAGACCTAATTCGGCAGTCCACCCAGCTCAGCAAAGCAGCAGTAATCGGCCACCCCAAGGTTGATCCCCCAGCGGCGGACTCAATGCTCCGTTCGTCCGATTCGTCATGCCTTTGGATCTCTAGACTAATTCTACTTCGGCGGATGCAGTGTCCAGTCCGCCCAGGCCGCTGTCCTCCAGCAGGATCGCGCCTCGTAGCAGCAGATGGAAGCTCCAGCCCGCGAGCCCAGTCCGCCCCTTTTGCGCGGACTGGCGTGTTCTTTCTTTTTGCTTCCCGTCACCGATGCCTGGTTCTTCTGTACCCCGGGCATTCTGTTATTTTAGCCCTGCCCGTTTGGGCAGGCCTCCATCCTATAAATAGGGGGGAGGTGGTGCACCCAAGACACGCTGACTCGTGCCCAGGAGCCTACTTGTTAAAGGTTGCGGACTCGAATTTCATGCTTTGCGGACTACAACTTGCTCAGCTCTTGCCACTTCCTCTTTTCCTTCACTTGTAATCAAACACTTCTTCAGTCAAAGAAAAGCCCGTCGTCAGAGAGGCATTCAGGCCGCGACGGGCGAAGTCTGTTGTTGTCGTGGCTCACGACCCTGCTGTTCTTCTTGCTCTCATCTTCTTAGTAGATTACTACTCGCAGTCTCTCTTTCCCCTTCTATTCCCTTGTGGTCTAACTATTAGCTGGTGGTGCTCAACCCCCTTCGCATTTTCGTGCATCAACAGTTAACACATGACCTTCAGATTCGAGTAGTATTTCGAATACAGTGGACAGACATGTCAGACCGCCGAGCTCGCTACTCAGACTGCTCCAACTCTTCAGAGGATTCACTTTGGGATGCAATCGAGCAAGCTCGCTTTGAGGCCGAGCAATCCCACAGGCAGACTGACCAGCATCTCGATACGATCAGCCAAGCCCTGCTTGTGTTAACCCAGCGGCATGCTCCCCATACCGCAGCAGAGCCTGCGGACTTGCCAGTCCGCCAGACTCCAGCTCGCTGAACTCCGCTTCGGCAATCGACAGTCACCCCTCGAGATCCTGTCCAGTCCGTCGCCCCTCTGCGCCCTCAGGAGGTGCAGTTTGCCTCATTCATGAATTTTTTCAGAGAAGCAGCCAGGGGCACTCCTGCCCGCCAGCTCCATTTTGCTGATCGCCAGTCCGCCGAGCCTGCGGACTCCCCAGCTTCAGTACGCCCTTTTTACCCTGCTGTGTTCGAGACTCCATATCCCTTCGTTGATCGAATCCGATGGGAGTCGGCTCCAAACAAGTTCAGGGAACCTCGCCTTCCATTCTACTCAGGGGAGACTGATCCTGTCGCCCACCTCCAAGCGTTCGAAGGGGCAGTTGCACTGAGATGCCTCTCTGACGCCATCAAGTGCAAACTTTTGGTCACCACTCTCGAAGGACAGGCGAGAGAGTGGTTCTATGAGCTGCCTTCGGGCACAATCTCTTCCTTCGCTGAGATTCGCAGCGAATTGTTGCTAAGTTTTGCTACCTCAAGAAAGAGAAAAGATGGCTCAGCCGCTCTCTTCGAAATCAAGCAAAGGGACAATGAATCAGTTGCACGATTCGTTGATCGCTTCCAAAAAGAGATTCAGGGGATAAGGAACGTGAACCCCGACTACTATATGGTTTCCTTGATTCATGGCCTCCGGGAATGCCCTTGAAATTTAAAGCAACCACAAAGGCACCAGAAACATACCAGCAGTTGATCGCCATGGTTAACCGCTTCATTGAAGGCGAGAACGCCAACCCCACATATGTTTCATCCCTGACAGCTAAGGCTGAAGGAAGGGATGCATCTAGCTGTTCTTCTCACAGCAAGCCCCCTCGCCCAGATTTCCAGCCTCCTTCTCAAAGGGGCCGGAATTTCTGCCACAAGAAACCCTTTCTCGGCCATCAACAGTTTCAAGATCAGATACTGTCGTTGGCCGCCACTCCCGCCATACCACTGCAAGCGCTTTCCATCCTCCAGCAAGTAGCCATGTCTGCTCCGAGCCGGTGTGATACTAACTCCGTAGAGGAGATTGCAGGTCTGGATCTTGATGAGTGCAGGTCTGGATCTTGACGAAGTCATCCAGATCTTGCAGAAGAAATTGGAAGAGAAGAAACAAGGGCCTCATAGAGAGTGGAGGCCAAGAAACAACGCACATTTCTGCCAGTTCCACAAGGAGAAGGGTCACTTGACTGAAGATTGCAAAGCCCTTCGTCTGCTAATAGAGAAATTACTTGCTGAGGGCAAAATTGATTTGAGCAAGAAGACTCTTCTTGAAATCCGTCCACTTCCAAAGGCAAGGAAGTAGCTGAAGCTTATCAAGAATGTGTGGAGGTAGAGGACGAAGGCCATCTGGATCCAATCAATGTTCCGGTTGAGTGCTTTGATGCAGATGATGAAGGAGTCCTGGGACGACTCTTCTTTATTCGCGGTGGGGCAGGAACTGAGTCTACTCGAAAGTCCTCAATCTCAAGGGTCACTCGAGCAGAGGTGGCCTCTTCCTCTTCCACTGCTCCACAGAGCGAGGTCATCACTTTTGGCCAAGCTGATCTACCCCAAACAGCAAATCCATTCGATGATGCAGTTGTGATTAAGGCTGTTATTGGGGATTTCACGGTTGACAGGATTCTTATTGATACTGGAAGCTCAGTCAACCTGCTGTTTAAATCAACCTTTGAGGCCCTGAAGACTGGAAAGCCTCTGCTTTCCACCGAAGGACCACTCTATGGCTTCTCTGGGGAGATAAAAGAAGTTGAAGGAAGCATCAACCTGCCATTAAAGCTTGGAGGGGCAACCAAGCAAGTTCAGTTCATAGTGGTTGAAGCTCCCAGTAGCTGTCACGCCATCTTCGGTAGGCCTTTGTTGAACAAGTATCAAGCGGTGGTCTCAACTTACCACCTCGCGATCAAGTTTTTCGCTGATGGACGGATGTGTCGGGTCAGGAGTGACCCAAGGAGAGTAAGGGAGTGATATGTTCGCACTGTTAACATGGTTGATGCCAGTCCTTCCATTACTCCAGCAGCAACTGCAGAAGCCTCTCCAAGTTCAGAAACTGCTGCTGAAGGAGGAGCTCACCTGGAACCTGCCCAGGTGACGCAAGGAGTCCCCATTGCTGAGGGGGGGGGAGAGAAAGCTCTCCATCAACTCGGAGTTGCCTGATGATCAGAAGGCCGAGCTGATCTCCTACTTGTTGAAGAACCTGGATGTCTTCGCCTGGTCAGCAGAGGACATGTCAGGCGTGGATCCGGATGTTGCTTGCCACCACCTTAATATTAATCCCAACTTCAAGCCTGTGCAGCAGAAGAAAAGAGATGTAGCAACGAAGCTTGCTGAACCAATAATAGAGGAGGTCGTGAAGCTCCTCAAGGCAAATTTCATTAGTGAAATTCAATACCCAACCTGGATATCCAATGTTATAATGGTTAAAAAACTAGGAGGGAAGTGGCGCATGTGTGTAGACTTTACAAAACTTAATAAAGCATGCCCCAAAGTTTGTTACCCCTTGCCTCGGATAGATTCTTTAGTTGATTCTGCGGTAGGGTACTCCTTTATGAGTTTTTTAGATGCATTTTCTGGTTATCACCAAATAAGAATGCATAAACCTGACGTTCCTCATACGTCATTCATTACCAATGATGGTTGCTACTTTTACCTTGTGATGCCCTTTGGGCTTAAAAATGCTGGTGCAACCTACCAACATATGATGGACCGTGTATTTAAGCAACAGAAAGGAAGAAACCTAGAAGTATATGTAGACGACCTCTTGATTAAGAGTAAGTCTTTTTTGTTGCACTTGTAAGATCTAGAAGTGACGTTCGCTACTTTGCGTAGATATAAAATGAAGCTCAACCCGTTGAAGTGCACCTTTGGGGCGAGTAAGGGGAAGTTCCTTGGCCATCTCCTTACTCCAGAGGGACTTGCCCCCAATCCAAACAAAGTAAAAGCAATTCTTGATACGCCTCCGCCCCCCTTGTTCACCTAAGGAAGTTCAGCAGTTAGGGGGGGGGGTTAGCAGTTCTTGCGAGGTTCCTCTCTTGTGTTGGAGACAAGAGTGCTCCTTTCTTTAAAACTCTTTCAGGAGCGTCCAAGTTCGAAAGGACAGAAGAGTGTTCTCGGGCCTTTGAGCAATTAAAGAAGCAGCTGACTTCAACACCTCTGCTCCAGAGTCCCCAATCAGGGGAGATGCTTTTCTTGTACTTAGGAGTTGGCCCTGAGGCAGTCAGCTCTGTTCTCCTTCGAGAGGAGAGCAGGAAACAGTTTCTGATTTATTATGTTAGCCATATTCTGAAAAGTGCAGAGACATGATATCCGATTCTAGAAAAGTTAGCCTTGGCACTAGTCATGTCAGCTCGCAGAATCCGTCTGTATTTCCAAGCACACTCAATTCAAGTTGTTACCGATCAACCTTTGAAAAGTGTGTTGGAGTAACGGGAGCATTCTGGAAAATTAGCAAAATGGGCAATAGAATTGAGTGAATTTGAAATTTCTTATGTGCCCAAGACAGCCATCAAAGCCCAAGTTCTAGCAGACTTCCTGATTGGCACAGCAGAGTCCAGTTCTGATCAAGCAGAAAGGTCTCCTTTGGCTTGGACCATCTATGTTGATGGTGCCTCAGGTAGAAATTCTTCTGGAGCAGGAGTGGTTCTGATCATCCCAAACGGCATCAAGCTGGAGCAGGCCATCAAGTTCTATTTTCCAGTGACCAATAACTAAGCCGAGTATGAAGCTTTGCTAGCAAGATTGAGACTTGCAAGAGAACTCGGAATTGATCATGTTCATATCAAGACTGATTCTCTAGTGATGGCGTCACAAGTCCTTGGTAACTTTGAGACAAGAGTCGATCTTGAAAAAGTATCTTGCTCTTGTGAAAATAGAAGTCGGCAAATTCAAAAGCTTTACCATTGAGCACATCTCTAGAACCGAAAATGAGGAGGCAGATGTTCTTGCCAAGTATGGACTGCCATCAAGAGGAACAACTTCCGAACCCTTCCGCCCGGCAGTAGAGGAAGGAGAGTTGATGCAGGTTGATCAACGTCCCTCCTGGATGGACCCATTCATTCTTTATCTGTCAACTGGGGACTTTCATCATTCAATCAAAGATCAGAAAAGGTTCAGAATAAAAGCAGCTCAATATTACTTAGTGGCAGGAATCCTCTACAGAAAAACGTTCCTCTCTGCCATGGACAGATGTATTTCAGAAGAAGAAGCTCCCGTTGTTTTGCAAGAAGTTCATTCGGGTGAGTGTAGAAGTCACTCAGGAGTAAGAACTTTAGAAATACGGATCCTGCGGCAGGGATATTTCTGGCCCACCATGAAGAGAGACTCTGAGGCTTATGCTAGAAAGTGTGTTCAATGCCAGAAGTTTGCTCCACTTCAACACCAGGCTGCTCAGTCACTCAGATCAATTGCAACTCCTTGGCCCTTTGCAGTTTGGGGAATGGATCTCATTGGTCCTTTTCCCATGGCAAGCGGACAACGACGTTTCATCATAGTGATGATTGACTACTTCAGCAAGTGGATTGAGGCAAAGGCATTGGCAAAGACAACAACTCAGGTCATCAGGAATTTCATTTGGGGAGATATTGTCTGCCGACATGGAGTACCAATGGCTATAATCACCGACAGCGGGCCACAATTTAACAACGCAGAGATGATTGATTTTTGCAAACAGATAGGAACAGAACTGCGGTTTACATCAGTCCACCATCCCAGGAGCAATGGCCAAGTTGAAGCAGCCAACAAGCAGGTCCTTAATTTACTTAAGAAGAAAGTGCAGAATATCAAAGGTAGTTGGGCTGATCAACTTCCATCGGTCCTCTGGTCCCTAAGAATGACACCTTCATCCGCAACTGGCGAAACTCCGTTTAAACTTTCTCATAGCTCAGAAGCCCTCATTCTAGTTGAGTTTGAAGTACCATCACCCAGAGTTCTGCTTGCAAGGCAAGGTTTTGAGGACTGGCTTTAGCTGAACAATGAAGAGATGAAATTCAGCCTGTAACACATTGAGGAAATTAGAGACAAAGCAGCAATAGGGCAGGAAGAGGTCAAGAGAAAGATAGCCCGATACTTTGATCAGAATGTAAGGATCAAATACTTTTAAGTGGGAGATCTGGTTCTTAAAAAAGTTGACGCTGCTGCAAGAGCTACCTCAGTTGGAAAACTTAATCCGAATTGAGTCGGCCCCTTCATTATCAAAGAAGCGTTAAAGAACGGCGCTTACCGCTTGCAAACATATGAGGGAGAGGATATGACACATACATGGAGCGGGGATGATCTCAAATGGTTCTATTCCTGAACCTTCTCTTTTCCATTCTATGTAGCCTCTTCAAGAATCATTATGAGTAAAAGCTGCTTGCTAACACTTCTTCAAGTATTTTATTTGTTCAAACATAACAGTTAGTGTTAAAATTCAACAAACCGCAGACGCCCCCTTGGATACCCTGTTGAAAACTCAACAAACCAAAGGAGACTACGCCCACTTATAATGTTGAAAGTTTTCCCGGATCGTGGAGTTAGCAGGGGTTATCTCAACAAAGCAGTAACAACCAGCAACACATGCAGCACAAGCTTCTTTATTGATCAAGAGCAAACTTCTTTACAAGACGAGACATACATGGCGAGACATGTTTCACCAAAACCCAACACCGGGAGAGCAGAGACAGTTACAAAGACAAGAACAAAAAACAAGCCGCGCGGACTCAATCAACAAGCCGCCGACCTACTGCTGTGGAGTCCGCTCAGTCCGCCAGGTCGCCAGACCGCAACCCAAGCCGCGCGGACTCACCCCTTATTCCAATGCTTAGCTCTTCACCGCCGATCTGGACGCCGCCAGACCGCACAAGCTGCGTCACCGAATGGAACAGTCCGCCTGAAGCAGGCGACTTCCTGAACCCCGAACCAAGTCGCCAAAGAGAAGACCGCCTGGTCGCTATCCGCAGCCTGCTGTTTACCGCATGTTGCTTAACCGCAGAGTCCGCACTGTCCCTGACCGCAATCAGAGCCAAGTCCTGGCTTTCCAGCGCTATCCGCACAACTTCGGTCTAGGTTCCTTCTCTCCTGATGTGACATGGGTCCTATTTATAGGCACGACGATGAGTATGGTCACCGCCCTAGCCGATAGGATCACCGCCACAACCCGCAGCTAGAACAAGTGTGTCCGCCAGCCCGCGGACACACATTCCAGTTCGCCGCTCCTGTGCAGATAGCCAGTCCGCCCTAGCTTCTCCAAGTCCGGACTCCAATATCCAGCCCGCCTTGCCGCTAGAGGCCAAGCCAGGACCACCACAGCCGGACTCCACAACAGCCGTGTCCGCCATTCTGCGGACAAGGCATCAGCCCGCAAAACCCGAGCCCGCAGCCTCGCCATCAAGGCACCTGCCGGACTCAGCGGACACCCGGCTTCCGTCCGCATATCCCAAGTCCATTGCCTCATTGCCAAGGCACCTCCGGACTTAGCGGACACGCCAATACAGTCCGCTAACAGCAGACTCCAGTCCGCAACTCCTGAGTCCATAACCTCATCACAAGGCTAAACCGGACACAGCGGACTCCGGCTCCAGTCCGCACGCTCCTGCACAAGCAATTCTCCAGTCCGCATTTCCCCAAGCTAGCAAACAAGGCAACCGCACTTCTACTACGCTTGACGGACTGAGAAACTAGCCCGCGCTCCACTGCGCGATCTCCCCGGACTGAGCCTCCTGGACTTGGTTCAATTCCCACCAAGTCCAGTCCACTGGCCACAAGGGCCAGTCCGCACTTACTGGCGGACACTGGATCTAGCCCGCCATAACGGGCGACCTCCAGTTCCTTTCCGCGCTGACCGGCGGTCTCCGTGGCTTCCACTTGCCGCTCCACTAGAGCAAGACCAAGGCAACTGCCAAACCGGTCTGCCGAGCTCCAGTTCTTCAGTCCGCTTCAAGCTAGACTCCGCGGATAACATATCTATCCGCCCGGTTACTTTTTGGGAGTCAACCGCCTGCTGAGCATACACTGGTCTGTCAGACCGCCGCTGCTGTCCGCGTAGTCCGCGCGAACAGACTGCCCAGGCCGCCACAGAGCAAACCGCCTGCAACATCCCTGTCGACCTAGCAGTCCGCTAACCCTGTCCACGTAGTCCGCGCGGATAGGTTTCACAAGCCTTCCATTCACCCACTTTCACTTCACAGAATTCAACACTCCCCCTTGAAGTGAGAAGTGGTGAATAACTCCAGCAGCTCCCGTAACCTTGCACCTGGTCCTTCCGATAGCATCTACAAAGAGATGTCCAAGACATAGTACTCGCCCCGCATATCATGGACCATGAGAGAGCCCTCCAGTATCTCCACAAAGGAGTCATGCTTCCCTCTGCCTTCTTCAGCTTCAACCTCCACTCTTGCATCACAGGAGTATCACCAACTTCCTTGGATACTGAAGTCCAAGCCTCCTTGCCTCTGAGAGAAGTCACCTCTTCAGACTTGATGTCAACCACCTCCTTGATTCTAGTGGGGTCATCACAGCCAGAAGTCCCTTGCTCGACCTGAGGGCTAACAAGGAAACACGGGACCAAGTCCGTCGTGTTCCCTTCACAATATCGAGCTGGTGGCTTACTGATCCTCTTCGATCTCCGAAGAACCTGATCATGGCTAACCACCTCCACTACTATTGAACCAGCTCCGTTCCCGAGCAAACCCAGAACAATGCTTCCTTTGCTCCCTGAACAAGACGCCTCCTTACTGGAACCAAGAGCACCTGGAGCAACGCTCCCCCTGCTACCTGAGCCAGAAGACTCCCCTCTTGAACAAGAACTGCCTGGAACATTGCTCCCCTTGCTTCCTGAACCGGAAGCCTCCGCCTTCGAGCCAGAAGATCCTGGAGCATCGCTCCCCCTTCTTCCCAACTCTGACGCCTTTGCCCCGGAGCTAGAACAACCTGGAGCACCTGGTGACTCAAGCAACTCCACTTCCTTAGCAGCAGCCTCCTTCAGCCCACCATCTGACCTGCTTATCTCTAGCTCCACATAAGAGCTACCCCAATACGGCGTCAACTCATCAAAAACAATGTCTCTCGACACTATGAGTTTCTTCGTCGCAGGATCCATACACCTCCATCTTCTTCTCTGCTCATCATACCCAACAAAGACTAGCTTTGTCTTGAGAGCACCCGGAGAGTGTATATAGCAGGTAGATCCAAACACCCGAAGGTGCTTCACTGAGGGCTTCACTCCGAACATCAGCTCATAAGGAGTCTTCATTATGATCGGACTAAGAGGCATCCGATTGATGACATGAGCAGCACAGGCTATTCCCTCCGCCCAAAGAGCCTTCGGAACGCCTTTACTCTGAAGCCAACACTTGCAGGTCTCCGTTAACCAACGGATCATCCGAGCTGCAATACTACCCTGTTGTGAAGTATGTCCACAAGAAAGCTCCATCCGGATCCCTTGCTTCCTGCAAAAGCGTGAGAACTCGGTTGAGCCAAACTCACCATCGATACCTGTCCTCAACACCTTGATCCTCCGGCCAAGCTGGCCTTCCACAAGCTTCTTGAACTCCACAAACAAGCGTACCATGTTGGACTTCCTCTTCATAAAGTATACACAAGTATACCCAGAATAGTCATCAACCAATATCAGCATCAACCTGCTGCCTCCAAGACTGGCCGTGACGGTCGGTCCCACCAGAGCACAATGGACAACCGCCAATGGTGCATTACATCTGGATTGTGCTTTGTCGACCATGAAGCGATAGGCTCCACTTTCCTGACATCCCGCACACCCCCGACCATCGCCATAGGATGACAATCTAGGCAAGCCTCTTACGAGTCTTCTTTCCGCCATTGCTTTCAGCTTGTCCATCCCTACATACCCTAGTCTTTCATGCCAGATAGCAGCACTATCACTGGCATTCCTCCGATCAACTCCAGAACTAGTTGATATCCCAACTACGTTCTTCTCCTTCCTCCCTACCTGAGCAACGTTCGCCGAGAGCAAGACAACCTTGCACTCCTTCCGAAGATGACCTTGCTGCTTGCATTTATAGCACCTTGATCCTTCCTTCCTCTTCCTATCACGCCTAGGAGAAACACTCCTTTCTTCCGGATACGAAGTAGAGGGACCATCTTCCGCAGCAACCTTCACCTTCTTCCTGAACAACCCATCAAGGGAAGTCCAAACCTCCGCAGCTGACCGACATCCACTGATGTGGTCCAAGAGCTCCGATGAGATCACCTGCTTGAGAATAGACTCTGCTTTCACATTTGCCTCCTTCCAAGCTCTCATCCCCTCAGCATTGCCAGCAGTATCCTCTTGTCTTCCTGCTCCGTATACAACCTCCCAAAGGTCCTCGCTAAGAAGAAAGCTCTTCATACAGGACTTCCACCGTTCACAGTTCGCCTCTGTAAGAAGATCAATACCAAGACAACTTGCATCCTCCACTGCCATGGTTCTACCACTGGTTTCCTCTTCAGAAGAGCAACTACTTCCATTGAGCACTGCTTGACCACTCCAACAACCTCCCTCTGATACCATGTTAAAATTCAACAAACCACAGACGCCCCCTTGGATACCCTGTTGAAAACTCAACAAACCGAAGGAGACTACGCCCACTTATAATGTTGAAAGTTTTCCCGGATCGTGGAGTTAGCAGGGGTTATCTCAACAAAGCAGTAACAACCAGCAACACATGCAGCACAAGCTTCTTTATTGATCAAGAGCAAACTTCTTTACAAGACGAGACATACATGGCGAGACATGCTTCACCAAAACCCAACACCGGGAGAGCAGAGACAGTTACAAAGACAAGAACAAAAAACAAGCCGTGCGGACTCAATCAACAAGCCGCTGACCTACTGTTGTGGAGTCCGCTCAGTCCGCCAGGTCGCCAGACCGCAACCCAAGCCGCGCGGACTCACCCCTTATTCCAATGCTTAGCTCTTCACCACCGATCTGGACGCCGCAAGACCGCACAAGCTGCGTCACCGAATGGAACAGTCCGCCTGAAGCAGGCGACTTCCTGAACCCCGAACCAAGTCGCCAAAGAGAAGACCGCCTGGTCGCTATCCGCGACCTGCTGTTTACCGCTTGTTGCTTAACCGCAGAGTCCGCACTGTCCCTGACCGCAATCAGAGCCAAGTCCTGGCTTTCCAGCGCTATCCGCACAACTTCGGTCTAGGTTCCTTCTCTCCTGATGTGACATGGGTCCTATTTATAGGAACGACGATGAGTATGGTCACCGCCCTAGCCGATAGGATCACCGCCATAACCCGCAGCTAGAACAAGTGTGTCCGCCAGCCCGCGGACACACATTCCAGTTCGCCGCTCCTGTGCAGATAGCCAGTCCGCCCCAGCTTCTCCAAGGCCGGACTCCAATATCCAGCCCGCCTTGCCGCCAGAGGCCAAGCTAGGACCACCACAGCCGGACTCCACAACAGCCGTGTCCGCCATTCTGCGGACAAGGCATCAGCCCGCAAAACCCGAGCCCGCAGCCTCGCCATCAAGGCACCTGCCGGACTCAGCGGACACCCGGCTTCCGTCCGCATATCCCAAGTCCATTGCCTCATTGCCAAGGCACCTCCGGACTTAGCGGACATGCCAATCCAGTCCGCTAATAGCCGACTCCAGTCTGCAACTCCTGAGTCCATAACCTCATCACAAGGCTAAACCGAACTCAGCAGACTCCGGCTCCAGTCCGCACGCTACTGCACAAGCAATTCTCCAGTCCGCATTTCCCCAAGCTAGCAAACAAGGCAACTGTACTTCTACTATGCTTGACGGACTGAGAAACTAGCCCGCGCTCCACTGCGCGATCTCCCCGAACTGAGCCTCCTGGACTTGGTTCAATTCCCACCAAGTCCAGTCCGCTGGCCGCAAGGGCCAGTCCGCACTTACTGGCGGACACTGGATCTAGCCTGCCATACCGGGCGACCTCCAGTTCCTGTCCGCGCTGACCGGCGGTCTCCGCGGCTTCCACTTGCCGCTCCACTGGAGCAAGACCAAGGCAACTGCCAAACCGGTCTGCCGAGCTCCAGTTCTTCAGTCCGCTTCAAGCCGGACTCCGCGGATAACATATCTATCCGCCCGGTTACTTCTTGGGAGTCAACCGCCTGCTGAGCATACACTGGCCTGTCAGACCGCCGCTGCTGTCCGCGTAGTCCGCACGAACAGACCGCCCAGGCCGCCACAGAGCAAACCGCTTACAACATCCCTGCCGACCTAGCAGTCTGCCAACCCTGTCCGCGTAGTCCGCGCGGATAGGTTTCCCAAGCCTTCCATTCACCCACTTTCACTTCACAGAATTCAACAGTTAGCACGCTGGACAAGGGAGATTCCAAAATGGTTCCATCCTTGAGCTCTCTTTTCTTTCTTATGCTAGCTTTGAAAAAGCCTCTCATTAATCAAAGGATTCGTACTAACACTTTTCCTAATGTTTTCTCTTTCACTCCCGAACATCAATAACGGTTGCCTGATACCAGGAGACATCGCCGAGTTCAGCAAACCTCCCCTAGAGTCGTTGTCATTAGCATAATACCACAAAGACCACGTGTTGTGGGGAGATTTCACATCGTGTAGTGGGAGCTTGTAGGCTCTGGTGCGGTAGGATACTGAACTTCGGATCCTGGCTAGTACCTGACCCCGCTTCTACATTATGGAGGGACAGGGTGGGGGTTAAGCTCTACCATGCCACTTTAGGGATACCGTTACGACTTCGATGATTGCGTGTGGAAAGCTATGCCGCTCCGGCCACACCTGCCCACGGGTCATCATAGTTTGTAACCCTCGAACACTCCATGGTACCCTCAAGCAGTTCCTGCAGGAGACCCACAGCTTGGTTGATCTTGGAGGAAAGTTATGGCGCTCCGGCCGCAACTTCCAAAAAGATCAACTTAGACTGTACTCCAGGCTAGAGGGCAGAGGACAATTCCGTCAAGACTGCATCTTACTCTTCGCAAGGATATTTAGTGCGGACTACATTTATGTTATCCACTCAGTCCGACAGTTTTCCTTGGGTTGATCGTATAGCTTGTGGCCCGATAAGAAAAGTTATGCCGCTCCGGCCGCACCTGCCTGCTTGGTCGCAAGATATAGATCATTTCATCTATTTAGTGCGGACTGCATTTCTATTATCCGCTCAGTCCGCCAGTTTTCCTTAGTTGA